>ML675601.1:74841559-74899817 GCA_007922155.1 Mesoclemmys tuberculata
GTGTGTGTGTGTGTGTGTGTGTGTGTGTGTGTGTGTGTGTGTGTGTGTGTGTGTGTGTCAGACAATTACAGTAACTTTGTGTAGTTGATTGTTAAAGGTAATCAAAACAATCACGTCAAGTTAGACAGTTTTATTTCTTTTAAGCACATGAATTAAAATCTGATGTGCCTATCATCACATTCCCACATAGAAGTACCATCCAACAGTTTATTTACCAGATTGGGTTAGATGCTCCTGGGGTTTCTTGTTTTTGTTTCTTATAGTAAGTATGTAAGTATAATCAAATATTAAACAATCAAGTGATAGTTACCCAAACAATTTGACTAGAGATTGATTGTGTCAGAATAGAGTTTGATTGTCCATGCTTTTCTTTTTAATGGATATCTTAGCAAAAGAATGTCGTAAGGTGCTTCTGTTGATATTATCTGTTTGTTCTTGTCCTAGAACTGTCCCACTTCACTTGATAAGGGATAAACAAATGCCCTGCCTCATTTGAATAAATGTGTTCAGCAAATGTTAAACAAGGCACATCAAAAGGCAATAAATACATTACAACTTCAGGCAGCTAGGACACCCGCACTGCATATAGAAACATGTTTCCACTCAGACCATGAACTTGAGGGAACTAAAGCCAGTGTATTCAGTTCTAGCTATCTGCTTTTGGGATTTATGTTAAAACCCATCACCATAGATCTTTCCTCACCTATTTACTTATGGCATATGCACATTGTTGGTTAGCTATAAAAACTCCAGCAGGAAAACTTAAAAACTTTATAAAATTTAAGTGTGTTTTTACTGACTAGGAAAAAAAAACTCTTTTTAAAAAAAAAAAACCATTCAGAAAGAAACGCCTGATTTTGTTTCTGAGTGTTTTATGTGCTAAGATTATCAATTCTTTTTTTAGAACTGTAAATTACCAAGAATGTTCTTCATTGTTTTACCACGTGAAAAAGTCAATTATAATTTTTAAAAACACTATTAAAAAAGCTTTTTTGTTGTCTTATGGAATTTTTTTCTGCTTCCTAATTATGACACATTTTTCATGACAACTTGCACTTTGATCAATCGATGATTTTGTGGGTATAAAAGAGTACCTAAAGCAAAAATATATCAACAAAACAACCAAATTCCTGGCAAAAACTAAAATTAAAATATTATCACGCTCTTCATTTTTTCTTAGAGGTAATCTAGTATCCTGCTCACAAACCTTCTTATATTTCCAATTAACACTGTTGATCTTGGTATACTACCAAATTAATATGGTAAGAGCAAATACAGTAAATTGTTAAAATATTTTCCATTTATCCTTCCATTTTGTGAATCATCTTCTTGTTTATTATATACAGGTGTATTATCAGTGTGACAACTTTGTTTTTAGATCACTAAAAATGTCAGTTTAGAAAGTACACAAATACCATATAGAATCCTGAATGCTTAACTGAAAGTTTGTATTTACTAACTATGTGACATTAAAACTATGCTTTTTGATTTATAAAAAATATTATATTTGAAATATTTATTTAGGTCTATTAGTTTTTCCTATGAAGTCACCAAATAAAAAAATGGAAAGTTCCATCCCACAAACTCTTACACAAGTATTCCCAATTCACACTACCTGCTCTATTGAATACTTGTTTCAGTAAGAATAACACACTAGTGTAAGTGTTGGAATCACAAATCCAATATTACCCCACAAATCTTAAAATTTGATCCTGTAAGATGCAGAAAAGCTCCAACAAGATAATGAGGACCTACAATTTATCCTGTCCTAGCCATAGGTGCTCAGTATTTTGCAGGATTAAGTAAAGCTACTGTAAAGTGCAATTGTTACACTAAAGCTTAATATTAGACTTAAAAATACACATTTTGCATCACAGAAAAAGTTCTTTTCTTCTTGTTACAAAAGTACAAAATCTTAGGAATTGAGTATTTTATTTTTTGAACTGGGGTCATGAAAGCGTAGTAGTAAAGCAACTATAGCTGTCTGTACTTAAATTTTGTTTGCTGCTATTCACCATAAGCAGGTGCAGTGATACATAATACATATTATATAACATTTTGTAAAAAGGGGTGGCTATAAAATGCTAACGCATTAAGTTATGTCATGTCAGATAGCTTTAAAGGAAGTTTCTAAAAGGTTTTTGTCACTTCAAATTGTAAACTAGATTTTACTCTAATTGAATCAGTATTTAATAGTCTCTTCTTTTCCTTGACTGGACAATTTGTGTTACGAACTGACCCAACTTATGAGGAATAATAAAAAATGTAAAATTGTTATTCATTCATATGACATGACACTATCTTATATTTTGTTTTCTTGAAGATATAACAATTTCAGCATTATAGTTTATCATCCAATTAATATCTTTTAGTATTTCAATTAATTACTGTACATACTGTGCAAGAAACACTTTGAACATGTCTTAATAGAGCTAAATGAACTCGTTAAGAAAAGTAGCTTGCACATCCAACAAATACAGCTGTAATCCTTATCTTATTAATATTCTAGGCTATAAAAACAAGTGTTACCTATAACATTCCACCTTTTAGATCAGTTCTATAATTAGCTGTCTCATGCAGTGCTGAAATCAGGCTAAAAGCTTATCGACTTCAATGGCAATTTGGCCTCAGTAAGGACACAACCACATGCGGTAATGGGAGTTGAGGTGCCCAGGAGCCACTCTGCATGAAGCCCAGTATACTGAAATTCCATTTTAGGGCCCAATTTGACAAAAGTTAAGTCAATGGTGCTTCTGACCAATAACTTCAAAGGTGGCAATTTGGGATGCCAGTGGAAAGCACTTAGGTACATGTTTTAGCATTTTCCAGTATAGGGATGATTTCCTAAACTGGGGTTTGGGTTCTTCCAGCATTGAGCTATTTCTAATGGAATGTATTGGACCACACAACCTAAGTGTGAGGAAAAAGTATTGGTAAACTTTTGAACTGTTTAAAACTTGAATAGTGTAAGTGTTTTATTAGGGTTTTTGCTGGAGAAGCCTTTTAATATGACGATAGAATGGAGACATAACAAAAATGAAATAGTGGGGAAATAGGCATGTATTAGTTCAAATTTATGAAGTCTAAATTACTTTTTTTTAAAGTTGTACTACTAAAAATGTTGAAAAAATAATTAAAAATAAATAGAAGAGACTTGACATTTATAGTAAAATGTGTCAAATCCTCTGATGTTAAATAAAATACTTTTAAATTTCACATTTGTGATATTCACCTAAACCACCTGTGGCTGGAAGATTAAAACAGTTTTAAAAGAAGTAAATAGTCTTAATTCAGACCAATGCATTTAAACATCTCCCCGTGGCTGTGCTTAAGACATTTCGACTAACAGCAACTAAATCTGAAGTACCGTTGCTCAGTTTAGTATCTACGCTCTAATGTGGAAGTCTGTAGACTCAGTTCTGACATCAGTTAGACCCATGTCAATCTGGAGTAAATCTATTTAAGTCAATACAATTACTTAGATTAATTCCAGTGTAAATGAAATTAGATGCTGGCCCTTGGATTTAGCACTTGCATTAGTAATTTATATTATCATTAGGGATTTATATACATTGGAATGTAGAGCTCAAAAGCTAATTGAGAATTGTTAGTTGCAAATAAGCGCTTACAAGAATTCTGCTTCGGGTCACCTTAGAAACCGGGTTTTGCTGCACAGCTAGTCAATTTCATATTTTTAACTCAAATTAGAGAGGCAATCCCTGGGGCCGCAAGTAACCCTGCTGCTCTGATCTGTGGGTCCACAGGAACAACTTCAGCAATCCCTCCTGCGAACCTTCACCAACCCAATCCCATAGGGGGCCTCAAACTCTACAAAGGGATCATCTACCTTCCAGAGCTGGGATCCAAGGGGAAGATGTGGCGCGACTCCTCTGAATGGGCTCCTCACACCCTGAAGGGGGTAGCTCTGGCCAGTCATAGGCACAGGTTGCAGATGGCAGAGCAGAAATGTTCTGAACCTGAGTCACACTGGAACAAGGAGGTAACAAACATTCCTCATTAAAAGGGGAGCCCAGAAAAGCTGCTGGTCTTCATTTCCCTTTCCTCAGTGGCCAGGGTAGGAGGAGCCAAAGGGATTCTGTGGGGACTGTTATATTAGCTCCTGCATTCTCTCTGCTGCAGAACTAAGAGACTGGCCATTTAGTGTAACAGCAGCACCTGCTCCCGTATTGGCTTGGCAACTACATCAGTTACCTCTCTGACTTCCCACCATGCTCTTCTCCTTTGTAAGGTTTTCTTCACAGTCATGAGGACTTTTAAAATAAGAGCTAAGACTCTATAGGAGTCAATAGCATGGGTTATAATCAGTCAAGAAAGTTTCCTATTCACCCTGAGTCGGCTGAATTTTGCACAGCTGGCTTTAATGTAATTCTGCCAAAAGTCCTTTCCAGAAGTGCCCCACAAACACATCTATGGCATATTTAAACAAGAAGAGATGTTGCTTTGTATTACAGTTACCTTAACAGATACCTGGGCCTTTTACTATTAGGATTAAGGTAAATGTACCATGACAGTGGACCAAATCTTTCCATCACGTGACTCCGATAACACTGACAATTTTTAGTCTGAATGGGGCTCCAGAAGGGTTTGATTACATATACACGTACTGACTAAGGAGTGATGAGGGAACAGCAGGCATTACGGCAATTCAAACAATTAATAATAATAATACAACAGAGAAGTCCAGCTAGGTGTCCTAATGGGGGCACTGCACATAGTATCATTTGTGCTCACAAATGTCACTAATGGCAGAATTTGTCCCATAACACATGCAAATGTGGAAAAGCCTCCCAGAGGTCTCCTTTCCTTATGCCCATCAACAAGACATGACCTGGAAAGGTGACTATTTGTCAATAATGTTCAGAGGGAAGAGTTAAATGGTTTGAATGGCGTCACAATGTCTGCTCTATATGCAATCTAACAAAGCAAGAGAGACTTTCATATGACCAGTTACTCAACCTACTGGATCACATGAGTCTCTGAAGACTCCTCTGGATACTTGTGCTTTGACCTAACTTCAACAGAGAAGTCATCCTGTGTGCAAAAACTCAGTCTGCCCTTCAACTCACCCATTCCACAGGTGGGAGTAGCAGAGCTTATGTGGTGGAGCTCATGTAAACGATCTCCCTACTGTCTGAGCAACACAACTTCCTTTATTTGGCCTGTCTCTCCCACATTGTGCTGGGACTGCCCACGAACTTCTGCTGCATAGTCCCCATGGATGACGGAGACAGATACCAGCCTGGCCTTTCTTTTAAATTAAAACATAACTAAGAAAATTAAAACAATTAAAGACAACATACTTTAAATCCTTGCCCCAGCTGCTTGATGAGGAAGTTGATGTCAGTGGTTTTGTAACAGCATAACAGAAAATATGGCCCAGATTCAGTAAACAGAACCTGATTTTTATGAGAAAATCCTTCCTCACTGTGGATATCTCTTCTAAACTAAAGAACAAAGACATCATCCCTGGTGTAGCTATAATGAAGTCCATAGAGTTATATTACAGATGAATTTAGCTTAGATGTCTGGCCATCACTGAAGATTTCAGTCAATAAACTAATACTAAAGTTTTAAATCTACTAGGGTGGTGTGCTACTCTTCTCTGTGAAAGAATTAAGGAAGTTAATCTGGCGTCTGTGGTACGCAGCCATCTAGAATAAAAAAAAATGTATCACGTATTTAAGAAGAAAGGAACTATATTTAAATTCAGCCTGGTGCACATTAACCATGAAATGCCAGGACATCTCATTTTTAAGAAAAACCACACAGAAGCCAGTAGCAGATCCAAGATCACTAAACACAAAAGATGACAGAACCTTCTGGCAGTGAAGAAGCCAAACCGCTAACACATCTCCAGAAACTTCCCCAAACGTGGGGACGGATGCTGTCTCACATGCTTGTCAATGTCTCAGAAAAAAACAGAAGAACATGGGAGAGCTTTTCAAAGGCACACAAAGCCGTTTGACACTTAACTCCTACTGAAAGTCAACAGGAGTTAAGCACCTCGCTGCCATCTGTGCTTTTGGAAAATCTCCCTTTGCATGTTAGGATAGAGTTTACAGAATGTCAGGTCCTGGGATGGGTATCACGCCTCCCACATCCCACCAAGAGCCAGGACATCTTTCGATTCTATTTTACTGTCAAACAACAACGAAATGACAAACTGAAAACATTGAGTGAAACAAGTTTTTCATAAACTGAAGAATTTTCTTAAAATATACTAGGTCACTCATCTTTAATACCTTTTCCATAGCTTCACACACCTTTTCTTCAATACCCTCACAATAATTTTCTATTGTACCAGTGTCCCAGGGGCATAGCCTTATGTACAAGTAAAAATGGAAATAAAAGAAGACACAGAACACTGCACCATGTCCTTTCAATGAACATGCGTCTCCATGTAGAGTATTTTCCTGCCCTGGCTAAGGTACAAAAGTCACCACAGCTTGTCTCAGCCAGCTCCAGCAAAAGGGAAAGATACTAAACTAGTGATGTCTTGCTTCAGCCAAGGACCAAAGGGAAGCAAAAAGAGAAAAAAAAATCCTTAACTTAAAATCTGATGAGTAGCAATGCAACCCTTCTAGATAATCAAGACACCCAGTTTCCTTGCTTTTTGGCGCTTCCTGGTCTCAGCTTAGTCCAGGAGCCTTCACAAGGTTTTCTCCCTGGGGTAAAAGAGTGCTTCTGGAGAGGAAGAATTGTCCAAGGGTTAGGGCACTACCCTGGGAAACCAGAGTTCAATTTCCAGCTCCACCATAGACCTCTTCCCTCTGTTTTCCTCACTTCTTCCATTTTATGCCTCTGGTACCTCCCTCCCCCTCCCCCAGTACTCTATACCCAACAAACCCCCTCTAGCCAAGCAACTCTCAACCGTCTGAATGAGGAGAATGGGAACCAGGGGAGGAGAGCAGTACTACACCCTCTACACAGTGCCACCTGCAGAGCAGAGGACTCATTGTTCTTGGGTTTAGTGCAGGCCTTCCTGTGACATGGGAGGCCGGGCTGGAGTTTAGTGAAATCCAGATAAATGGCAAAATGTGGTAGTAGTGGAAGCGCTCAAAGAAGACTAGTTTCTTCCATGATGATTGCAGAATGAAACCACTGAATATCTTTCTTCAAGAGCTCTGGTCAACTATAGTCCACACACACTCCAAAATGTGGATATAGAGGAGGGCAACCAGTGAGGGAAGATTACAAGTTGCCAGATTTACCCATAGGTCCACTAGACCAAGGCATGGGGATCCAAAATGAAGAAAGAGAGAGGAGAATATCATGGGCTCCATCTTCAGAGGTGCTTGGCACCTACTTCCCCCTGTGGCTTATATTGTGGGTACTCAATACTTCTGAAAGTCAAGGCCAAGGCATTCTACATTGGACACCCAAAACTCCACTCCAATCTCATCCCCCAAGGGCCACCATAAACATTAAAAGAAACTAACTACAGTAGTAATTTTCCAACATTAAAATAAAATATTGTAAACATCTATTTTCCAGTAGCACCCAGTACTAACTCTGTGATCTTTAAGAAAGAAACTCCATTTACTCCCCAAGGACCATGGAATCTGACCTTAAACTGTAAATGCTTCAGAACAGAGATTGTCCCCTATTTGCCTGTGCAGTTCTATTCAACACTTGTGGCTCTTAAATAAGAGTGATATTACTTGCTTTAAAAGGAAATCACTGAGAAAATACTTAATTGTATGTCAAATTGTACTTAGGTCTTGTGAAAAATTACCATCTCTCAAGAATAAGAAAAATAAATCAGGTGAGGGGAAATATAACAAGAGATAAGAATACTTACCAGCAGGAGAAGAGAAAGAGGCAGCAGCCAGTAACAAAATGGCCACTTTATGGTAACAGTTGCTGGTCTCTGCCAAATTTAAAAGGTCAGCCACCAGAAAGGCATGCTGGGAAAAAAAGTTACTATAAGATGGCAATCCTAAGGCAGCTCATTAGGAACTAGGCAATCAGAGAGACAGCTATGGCTGAATGGATTAATATCACTACAATAGCTCATGCATAGTATAATTAATGCAAATTTAGGGCATGTTTGATATGATTATTATTCTGATCTCAATTAGACTAGAGGGAAAGTAAAGTTTGCACAGAACCTGCTCAGACCCGAAAGGTGACAATTGGAAATCAAAGCCCTGTTTTCTTGTTTTTGAGAGAAATAATGTGGAGAATCGTGGGATAATTATTTTTGTGCAAAATAAAGTATGCAGGAACAGAGGAAATGAAAGGAGAAAACACATAAATTGGCAAAACTTTTCTGCCTCAAAACCTCGGTTTTCCTGAGGCTCATGTTCTTCTGCTGCACAGAAGAAATGATCTACAGGACACCACAATGTCCCTTTGCAGAGTTTCCACCAGCATCATGGACTATACAGATGGTTCATACCCCAAAAGTCATTGACCTCTGAGGCTCTGCTGGTGGTCACAATTGTCCATACTCAGGCCCTCTAACTCTGCAATGCCTCCTGTGACCTTTGAAAAAACTCTGAATCTTACAGGTTCCATTGTGGAGCAGGCAGAAGGCGTGATAACTTAGCATCTGGGGCTCTGGAGGACCTTATGGATCTTGAATTACCTGCACACTGCCTCCCTCCACTCCTTCCGGTGCTGGCAGCCTATGTCTTAATGTTGGGAGGCTGCCATTGACTAGCTCCCAATGGATCAGGGAGAATCAGTTCCTTATGAGTAACTTGTGATTAAGTCCCTGTGAATTTGCATCAAGCTAGACCTAAATTCTGAAGCTTGGCCCCTGGATTCAGGATGTTGTGGTTGGAAATTCTATAGCATGGTCAGCTAAATATAGAAATGAAACATTAGGGTAGCTGGTGGGAGCTTGACCGATAGTTTGGGATCTGGAATAAGCACAATAGCTAGATGTTTGCTAAAATTAACTGGTCAGCAGTGAAATAATATTGACAACTGAAATGTCATCTTTAGGTTTTAGAGCTAAATCACCATAAACGAATGGCTCAGTATCTCAGAGGTGTAGTTTTAGGCTGTCAGCAGATGTAGGAAGACAATGCTCCAGTCGTTACATTCAAGTTATATTTTCAGGGTTCTTCCTACAATCATAAAGGTTACAAAGGGATTTCCTGGGGGATAACCACAAACATGAGCTCCCAGTATGAAGCAATGGCTAAGAGAACTAATATGATCTTTGGGTGTATAAGTATTGGTCTATCAACTAGAAGTATGGAGGTGTTATTACCATTGAATATGGCATTAGTGACTCTCCAGTTGTGGTGTACACGTCTAAGAATATGTTGACAAACTGGATTAGATCCAGAAAAGAACCACTAAGAATGATTGGAGAGCTGGAAAACATACCTTACAAAAGTGCAATCTATTTACTTTATCCGGGGAAGGTTAAGAGGTGACTTGACCACAACCTAAAAGTACCTAAATAGTGAAAAGATTTCTAATAGTAGAGGGCTCTTTAATGCATCAGGTAAAAGTGTCAAATGATCCAGTGGCTGAAACTAGACAAATTCAGACTAGAAATAAGGCACATGTTTTTAACAATGAGGGTACTTAACCATTGGAAGAACTTAACTAGGAATGTGGTGAATTCTCCATTACTTGAAATCTTTCATTTGAGGTTGGATGTCTTTATAAAAAGGTATGCACTAGCTCAACCAGACATTACTGACTTGATCCAGGAATTACTGTATTATGCAGAAGGTGAGACTAGATGATCACAATGGTCCTTTCTGACCTTAAAATCTATAAACTTTTGCTTTTAAAGAAATGTTACATTTGGAGCAAAGTTATCCAGCAAAGGGAAGATCCTGCAATCATGAAATATATGGGGCCCTATTTATGATCCATTTTGCATCATATGGCACATAGTCCAGTGAAAGGAACATGCCATATGAAGTGGCTGGTCCTTGACTCCTCCCTCCAGCTGACTACCCTTGTAATCACACAAAGATCAGCTCATGCACTGCGGCCATGAAGTGTGCAAAGTAGCTATGTGATACAGAAGACTCATCTGACAAAGCCTGCTAACACCATATCCACAGCACTTCTGTGTTGTTGTTCCCTGTCATGTAACATTAGAGAATCTGGGGAGTTTTGATTTGGTGTATAAGCCTAGGAATAAAAATCATCATGCACCTGAAAGTTAATAGCACAGTGAAGGATGCTACTGCATGAGTGACATGAGACTCATACCCTGCCACTATTCCACACACAATTCATAGATTCCAAAACTAGAGAGGACCACTGGGATAATCTCATCTGAACTCCTGTGTAAACAAGACCATGGTATTTTCCTAAAATAATTCCTGTTTAGGAAAACATCCAATACTGACTTAAAAAGTTGCTAGTAATGGAGAATTCACCATGAACCTCGATAAATTGTTCAAATGGGTAATTACCCTCACTGTTAAAAATTTACAGTTCTCACTGAAAGTATATACAATGGTCCTATACACCAGCATGAATGTGGTCCCTTCTGTACAATAGCAATTTTTCTATTGCAGTTTCATTTGCCAAAAATAGATCTTTGTATATAAGCACTTATGGTGATTGTTATTTACAAGTCAACATTTATCAGTGGTTACCACAGTGTGGTACCCGAGATATGAAAGTTCCCTCCTTACATATTGAGCAATCCATTGACTATAGCTCACAACATATAATGAAATCTACCATATCTTGGTATACGATTCTTACTAACATTTAACACCCTCAGTATTTTACATGTTCAAAGACCTAAAGAAACATGAACATGTATTACTGCTCGTTATAATTTATGCATCAGTATGGACTGGCACTTGGGAGACCTAGATTCCATCCTGCTTCTACCACTGACCTGATGTGTGGCCTAAGGGAAGCCTCACATCTTCCCTATTTAAATTGTAAGCTGTTTGGGGGCAGAGACTCTCTCTTATTCTGTGTTTATAAAATGCATTGCACAATGAGGCTCTGATCTCAGTTGGGACCCCTAGACACTTCGGTAATACAAATAATAATTAAGCCTGATCTTAAACTAATGCAATGACATTTTAAAATATTATGAGACTAATCCTTCTTGATTTATTCTCACACTCAGCTTCCAGTGTGTCTACTTGCATGAAATAAAACAAGTGGATTTGCCCCAGGATGGCAATAGATTAATATTATTTATACCACACTATAAGGTATGATAGGCACCTCAGGGAAGAGATAATTAGACAAGGAGTTTACAGTCAACATTGCTTTTCGGATGTAAAAATATTATCATGCAGGGCCTGATCCTGTGCGGTGCAGTGTGCACAAGGAATGAGAGATTGGGCCTTGTGATGGACCCAGCCTGTTTAGTTAGGGCATACTCCTTTAGTTTAAAGCATATTGGGCCTCCTTTAATAAAATCTGCAGGCCATTGTATGAGGGCCTTGTCCTTTTTTAAGGTATTCTTCACAATGTGCTCTGCTTGCCATAGAGCCTAAGTCGAGGTCAGATACAGTGACCTTACAGTGTGCATTTGTAAACCAAAACAATGGAAATTTGTTATTTTACTTGCCCGTAATTTGTCATTCATGAGAGAAAGTGTTATAATTTTGCCAATTAAATTCTTAAACTGTGGGGCAAGCTTATTCAATACAGACAATGCCAAAAAAAAGCAACTGAAAGGACCAAGTTTGCAACAAAAGTATACACAGCCCTTTCAAATGATGTAGAAGACAAGGCCCTGATTAATTTAGTCTAATGCAAATACATAACATACATATTGGAAAACAGTCAATCTGAAGAAATGCTGGCAAGAATTGTGAGATCAGAATTGTTTTGGGGGCCTGGAGCCACACACCCCTCTGATTTTTCAGACCCCGTCATTGTACATCCTGACTTGCCTTTCACTTAAAATATAAGTCCCTAGCCCTTTTTGTTGTGGAAAGAATCACCAAAATGTAAACAGATGCTACAGCTGAAAGTTTGTCACTGATTTTTCCTGAAACTCCACAGGCCTTTATGATCTGTGAAACAGCTGCTCTCTTTTTGACTTTGGTGGGGATCCCAAACCAGTTCATGATTGTGTGAGAGAATACCCCAGCTGCCACTGATGGTGTAAACTGCTTTCTGGTTTACCACCTATCACTCTTGCAGTCATCATGGGCCTGGACACAAAAGGGAAGTTTAGTAATAGTAGAAACCACATGGTCAAGCAGACTAACCACAGAGGTTACCTGAGTTCTTACCCTGGCCCTGACACCAATTCCCTTTTGAGAAATGAAGTCCCTCAACCTCTTTCCCACATTTAAACACAACTGTAAAAGAGTGAGAATACTTACTTATCTCAGAGTAGTATTTGGACTGTTCGTTAATATTTGTAAACTGCTCTAAGTGTTAAGATACATGAGAGAAAGAGAGGCTGTGCTGTTGACAAGACAATAACAGAGAGGTAGGAACAAAGACGACAGAGCGGCATGAGTTTGGGGAGCAAACCAGAGAGAGAACAGAAGAAATTGAGCAAGATGGAGGGGAAGTAGAACATATGTTTGTACAGCACTTACATTATGGGGGCCTGGTTCATGACTGGGGCTCCTAGGAACATGATAATACAAATAATATTTAATAATAACAAACAATAATTATGGGCAAGAGCAATGGCCAACAGAAGGAACATGGCTATTAAAGACAGATCATAAAAAGAAAAGAGATGCTGCTTTTCAAAGAAAGAAGAAATATCAGAAGCAGGTAGCAAAGGTGGATGCAGAAGTTAATTTTTTTTCCCTAACTTCGGCATCCAACTTTTGGGGGAGGGGCTTTTGGTTGTAGCTTTTAAATTTGGCACAATCTATTTCTACCATTGGGGAAAGAACTAGTACCACATCCTACAGTCCGTGAATCTAAACTTTCAACTCCCCGAGCCCCTCAGAAAGGTTGTTTAAAGAACCATGCACACACCTTTAAATGCAAGACTGGTGTCAGAAGGAAAGCTGGCAAGCCAAAGGATGAGAAGCCATCCATCTCAGAAGTGAGAAAATGGCACTGAGCAGAGGGATTAGTATTTTAAAAGGTCTAGGCCTAGTAAAGTAAATCTGGGTGACCCTGCAAAGCCATGTAACTGGTGCCGCTCTAGGTTTTTTATCATCACCACTAGGGCCCTGTCAAATTCACAGCCATGAAAAACACGTCACAGACTGTGAAATGAGACCTCCCTGTGAAATCCAGCTTTTGGAGGGGCAAGGGAAGTGCATGGCTGGCACCCCAGCTGGGGGCTCCTACCATACACTGGGCTCCAGCTGCTAGTCCCGGCCAGGCTGTGAAGAGAAAGGACTTCCTCTTCCCCTGCATGGCTGCTCTCAGGGGGAGATCAGATCCACCACTGGGTGCCTCCCCCAGCTGCAACAAGCTTCGTGGCTGTGCCGAGACCAGCAGCTAAAAGCCCCTGTCTGGCGTGTGCCCCGCAGCACCAGGGATCTCAGACCCACCTCTGAAAATCTCTGACTGCAGTAAGATCCACGGCTGTGAGGGTGGCAACTACAATACCACGTAAACATCTGAAAACATGACATTGGCCTATAACCTCCCCCCCGGGCCATGAAACTGACCAAAATGGACCATGAATTTGGTCCTAATTATCATCACTATGAGAACTATTTTAAAATTAGACCCACTGTGTGGGTCTTTCATCTCCTGATCTTGGGTCTCCTGCTGCTATTTGCTGGGCTGGATTGGCCCTGGGGCCTCAGTCTAATGTCTTGGCATGGGGTCCAAAATGACATGTAGCAGCCCACTCTGCTGTGAAGAAGGATATGTATAGATCAACCCTGTTTATGCAAGGTCTAAAAACTTCCAGAGAAATGATGTTTAGCAAGAAGGGGAGAGCTGGCTGGCTTTAAAGGTGTAGCTGTGTGAGATCAGAGAGTATCCATATAATTTCCAGAAATATCACCAAACAGCAGTTAACTTTGAGTTTGGGCTACATGAGATATACTATAATATAATAGCATATCTTCATTTATACGTGCAATGCTAGACTATAGAAAAATGGTAGCTACAAAGCCAACTGTCAGGCGGGGAATTCCCTCAGTCCCAGACCTGGCCCTACACAGTCGCTTCTATCATGATTAGCCATGTAACGAAATTGCATATATGCATGAAATAGACAAATTTCTATTTCCTAGTGGTAAACAGTAAACTACACATAGTACATATCACAAAATCTGTAGTAATGGTTTTCAAAGCAGGGTTCACAAGAATTCTGTTTCATGAAAAAAACTGAGGTTTTGAAATAGGTTTTCATTCTGATAGGGACCACAAAGAGTTCTTTTGATTTTATTTATTTATTTGTTTATTTATTGGTAGAAAAGCACACAAGACTCATTCCAGAATAGCCTTGAGGTTAAGGCACTCACGTGAAATGTGGGAGACCAGGTTCAAGTCCTTGCCTGAGTCAGACAGAACCTGGGTCTTCCCTATTCCAAGTAAATTCCCTAACCACTGGGCTATAGCTACTCCAGTCTCTCTCTTCATTCCCCCACCCCATAAAAGCCATCCTGGATCTGAGAAATTTTCCCAACAAAATTTTCATCAAATCAATACATTCCCGCAAATCATTTCAGTTTTGATGAACCAGCATTTTTCAATGGGAAAACGTTTCAGTAAAAAATTTTCGACCACCCCTACATAATAAGTAAATACCAGGTTGAAGATCTGCATGGAAAACTCAGATCTGTATAATCTAACCAGGAACCCCTGGCAGCAGGACAGAGCATACCGTGTTTCTCCGAAAATAAGACAGGGTCTTATATTATTTTTTGCTCTGAAAGATGGGTTAGGGTTTATTTTCAGGGGATGTCTTATTTTTTTCCATGAGTGTAAAGTGTATGGGGACCTTTACTTGTGAACCTCTTGTAAACTGTAACTAGGGCTTATTTTTGGAGTAGGACTTATATTTCAAGCATACTCCAAAAATCCTGAAAAATCATGCTAGGGCTTATTTTCGGGGTAGGTCTTATTTTCGGGGAAACAGGGTAGAAGGCAAGTCAAATTCTGTCAGTCCTTATCTTACCTCACATCTAGTATGGAGATTGACACAGATTTATTTTTACATAAAAGAAAAATGGTATGTATTAAGGCAACATTCAACAGAGTTTACATTTACATTTCACTATAATCTATTGATATCTTAATATTTGTCAGATCACTTTGGGATCCACTCAAACTGAATTTGACAAGATGGCAAAAAAGGAATCTAAATCTACCAGGAAAATAAAATAGCTGCAAACATTTAAGTATTGAAATATACTACAAATATAGTCAGTGAATTATATGTATGCTTCATTTTCTAACTGTAATCACGGCTGTCTCATATTCAACATCATGTATATGAATGTGAGAATACAAGACTGAATGCAGTAATGTGGTCTTAAGGTTTCACTGGTATTAGTTAGAACGGCTGTGTTGTCATGAGTAGGGAATAAGGCTATTTGAATAACTGATTATTCAGTTCTGGTACAGGTCTAAAAAACCAGGTCAACCCAAAACAAAAATGTTTTGAAATTTTCTGTGAACCAAACTGTCCAAAAAATAATTTGTTTGTGTCAGCTGAAATGTTTTAGTCAACCTGAAACCAACCACTTTGTTTCAATTTTTTAGTTTTAAAATCTTATTATTATTATTATTATTTAAATAAACACATTCAGAAATGAAAAGTCAAAAAAGATTTCATTCTGGAAAACGCCAAAACAAACCATTTGACATTTCCACTTTTTTCTTCTTTTTCAGTTTGCAATAATCAACCCAAATTCACTAATAGTTTTGATCAATCCAAGTCTGCATTTTTTGGTAAAATATTTTAAATAAATAATTTTGCCCTGCTCTAGTAGTGAAATCAAGAACAATTCTGCAAATCATTGCAAATGGGCATTAATAAAGCCTTTATAATACATCACACATGACATATTCTGTATATCCCACTTACCTACTAGACGATCTAATAGACAAATATTTTAGTTTTATTTTCTTTCATTGGGACTATATTTTGTATCCTTCCACCCAGTAAAGACAGGTAGACTTACTATCAAACTGACAACTACACAGACCTCAGAGAGAGGGAAAGCATAAATAAGTTTAAACTTCTCCAAAAATATATAAAATAGGTTTTTGATGAATAAAATTGTCATGATTTACATGTTCAGTGTCTCAAGACGTTCCAAGATTAGAACCAACCGCCAAGTACTGTATATCTCATCTGAAAATGGAAAACATTCCTTCTCCAATGGTATAATGTTCCCACTTCTAGCTCTTGAAAGTTGCAAGATATTAGACCAAATCCTACTACTGGTCCATGACTTAATACTAACCAGCCTGGACCTCATTCTACTGTAATTAAAGGGTGAGAGTTGGAATTCTACATTTGGGGAGAAAGAAGGAAACATTTATCTGACAGATTTGATTCTTTTAAATAAATGGTGGCTGTTTGAAGTTGCTCAGGAGTTTAGAATGATAGAATAAGTCCTGCCGGAAATGGATTAGTGGACAGAATGTGAAGAAAATGGTCAAAGTGATATACTAAATATGATTTGTTATACATATTTATACACACATACAACTGCATCTATGATCATAGATAATTAAAAAGTGTTTGTTTTAGCACCTTTTTTATTTTAGTGTCAGAGAGGGGGCTGCACATACACATTCAGTTATTTTCACCTCTGCAGGCAAGTAGTGCCAATTGGCAGTTACTAGAAATAATTGCTGTAAATTAAATTAACTTTAGCTGATTTTACAAATTCACAAAACAAAGTAATTTAGACTGAATATTACCAGTTTTACAATAGATTAGACAAGATTAAACACACTGAAAGGCAGACACCGATCACACCCACTATAATTAAAGATGCAAAGCAGTTTTGATTATAACCCCATTTTCATAAACTCATAACTTTCCAAAACATTCATCTTTTGAGCTGTGTCCCATGCTTTATTTGAGCATGAAGGCGATTTTCATTCCAAAGTCTGAATAAAACCCTTTAAGCAGGGGTTGGATAAATAACACAAGTAGAAAAAAAAAGTAGTGAAAATAAAATCCTACTGTCAAAAACCCTACAAAGCCAAACAAAACCCAATCCCTTGTTTTGCCCCATAGTTACAGCCAAGAAGTCTAAAGTTTGAACTTCTTCAAGGAAATAGTTGTGTTTTTGTCTGGTTTGGGAGGGTAATAAAAAAAGTAGTAGGAATTAAAAAGTCACTTGAGAGTGTTCTCAGTAGATGTAGGAGAGCCTAATTTAATAAACCCACGCCATCTTGACATCACATGAACATTCTCCCTGATGGACTTGACTAGGACCTAGCAGTTATTAAGATCTCATTGTGAAGAGGCACATATCAGAAGCTATTTGCAATGCACAACAAATTTTATTAGTCATAGAAAGTCAATGAACAATGCTGCATTTCCTTGAGTACCATCTAATGGGTCCATACTGATTAACGAACTATTTACACATATACAGCTCTAGCACACTCTCATAACAATAATCTCAGTTGGGCAAAGTCAACCTTGGTTCAAATTTGCACTACTCCAGTGACTTGGGAGGAATTAGTCTTACTTACATCAAAGCTAAATTAGGCCCAGGAATTTATTCTTCTCAGTCTAGTGGGGTGCTTATCGGCTCACTCGTCAGATGCCCAGCCACGCTCAGTCCCCACCATCCCCATTCTGTGTCTATGTACCAATTACGTATCACTCACTCAAAGTAGCAAAATCAAATCTCCCCATCTTTGGGCTGGTTAGCTGATAGACAAATTAACTTTCAATAAATTCACCAGAAACCCCTCCAATCCATACCTTTTCCACAGGCTTCCACAGTCCTCTAATAAAGGGTCTGTAAATAAACATCCTTTTAGTCCTCTTGGCCACAAGGGTACATAATGCCTCCAGTCAATTCCTGGCTCTTTCATCAGCTTCATACGGCCACCATC
This sequence comes from Mesoclemmys tuberculata, assembly GCA_007922155.1. NCBI lineage: Eukaryota > Metazoa > Chordata > Testudines > Chelidae > Mesoclemmys > Mesoclemmys tuberculata. The sequence goes on from ML675601.1 coordinate 74,859,506, forward strand.
ACTTAGTTTCACCATGAGTTCTGCAATATGTGGAGTTTTTCTTGAAATCCCAGCTGCTGCAATCAAGAGATTTGCATGAGAAACTCAGCTTTTTTTTTTTTTTGCATGAGAAACTCAGCTTTTTTTTTTTAAGTAATTTTTAGCCTTCATGATTGCATGCAAAATATTGAAAATATGAAACAGATGCTCTCAAAGGCTCAGAAAACAAACAGCAAATAAAACCTCAAATGAAAAGAGTCTCATGATGTTTAAATTACTCTCATGATTTTGGGAGTCCTACCTCACGACTTTTGAATTCATGGAGTTTGCAATACGGGCTTCTGGTTGTAGCCCCAGTCAGACTCCTTTACTGGGGCACAGATATAGCTGTTACATGCAAGCAACCTAAAAACTCTCTCTATATACTCATTTGTTCTCCCACTCACTCCCAGACCAACCAGCAGGGCCTGCTTTTATTTCCTCTCTCTTTTCCCAGCAGGCCTAGCACTCAAGCTACTCATGTGATCCATCATGTGACACCTGCCCATCAAAATTACACTTCCCACAATCCTGACCTTAAAAGATCTGAGGTCCTGTAAAAGGCTGTTTAGTAATACCTGCCCTTAAAGGGCCAGCATGCTCTATTACAGGGCGAGAAGGCTCAGATCCACAAAAGGTATTTAGGCTTTTGAAATCACTGGAAGTTAGGAGCTAAATACCTTTGTGGATTGGGCCTAAGTGCATTAATAAAACACAGAGTAAAATCCTCCACAAAATCCAAACCTGCCTTACAATCAGGGTCTGTACAAAAATCACTGGTGTGAATAAGACCGCAGGTAAATTTAGGGTTTCTGCATCATTTTTGCTGCAGAATTCTAAAAATTATAGGCTTTCATTGAACAAAACATGTCTCTTTCCTAACTGTAAATTTACCGTCATCACAGTTTTAACAAATGTATTGATTCACTTTAAAATCCATTTGTGAAGTAAATTGTCTTCAGACAACAATAGCACTATAAAATATGTGTGAGATTCATATTTCCAATGTGGCCAAATTCATATTTCCATTGGAACTTAATGTTGCATTTCCTCTGTCTGTAATTTTAACTGTGTGCTCTTAACTTTGAATAAACATAGCTCTCTGCATTAGATTTCATGGACCAGATTTGCCTAGCAAATATACCAGGCAATGTGGTCTATAGGATAGAGCATGCACAGGGGGTCAGGAGAGTTGGATTCTATTCCTGGTTCACCTGTTGGCCTCCTGGGTAACCTTTGGCAAGTCATTCCTCCATGCCTCATTTCCCCATCTGTAAAATGGGCATATTGATACTTAACTTCCTTTGTTTTGAGACCTACTGATTAAATATGCTATATAAAGCCTAGGTATTATTTCTACTCTTGTCCATATCCACCTTGCAGGCATTCAAGGTAAGATGTGCATCTGCAACCTTTGTTTTTCACATGTAGATGCTGATATGTGCATACAAGCCAGGGTTTGTAGGCCCATTTGAAAATGTGTGTGTGTGTGTGAGTGAGTGTGAGAGAGCGAGAGATACATAGATGCACACACACATTGTGCAAAGAATATATACCGTTCTTTCATCACCAGACAAACTTCATTTTCTGAAAAATTGTTCTACATATATAAAATTGAAAATGTAGAGCCCAATTCCGTCCTCAGACATACATGCCCCACTAGCAGAGTGGATGTATCAGAAAGCATACTCAAGCCCTTAGTAAAACACATCACAGGGCACATACGACGCACAAATGAGTGCAATAATCTTTGAGTCTGAACTGGCTCTTCTTGTTCAGACCAGGCACATCCAAATACCTCTGGGCATCAGGAGAGTTGTTTTTGAATAAGAAGTTCAATACCTGAACCCAGGATGTGTTATGTTCCAAATCAAATTTTAGATTGTTCTTCTGGGTATAAATGGTTTTTTACCTTAACACTAATTTAAATACAAACTAAAACCATCTGGAATAACTGGTGCTTCAGAAGAACTCAAGAACACCTCCTGCTCCCTCTGCTCTTCACGGTCATTTGAACTTGATGCTCTTTTGGGGTTTTTCCCCCCTTCAGCTTTACACTTTTTTCATGCTGCACTTAACCTGGTTGCATCAACCAACACACTTGCACTGTTTCTTTAGGCCTCCCCTACCGTAAGCCATACCTTTTCCTGCAATCAATATTTCCTTCTCCTCATCATCAGCAATCTCCACCTGTCCACCAGCCTCACTCACCTCAACTATTCCAGTGTCTTGTCCTTGTCTTTCTTCCTTAACCCATAAATTCTTAGGTACAGAATGTGTTTTAAAAACACTGGATTTTGTGCTATACAAGGGATGAGTTCTACCACTCTTCCTCACAGAGTATCTTGCTCCTCAAATAGTCCCATTCATTCTTATGGACCAAATGTTGCTGTCCTTTCTCATGTAGAGCCGGGCTCCAGCCCAAGCACAAATGTCTACACTGCAATTTTTAGCCCTGCAGCCAAGCTCCAGCACAAGCCTGAGTCAGCTGACCCAGGCCAGCCACAGCCCTGCTACTGTAGTGTAGATGTACTCTTATTCCACAGTATTTCCACAGATTTTGATGGCACTCTTCATATAGTCAGGTATGACTCAGCATATGTACAGATAACAGGATTTGGCCTAATAAAACAATATATTTAATACATATAAAAAACAAATAATATTGATAACATAAAAGAATGTGCTAATGTTATTCATATGTGAACCTTTCCTAAATATAACATTGAACTAAATCTGACATTGGCATGTGCCTTTTCCCTTTCAACAAACTTGGAAAATCTTTCCTAATTTGTATGAGCAACATTAGCTTTAACTGGTATGTTTAAGGGGATATCGTTACGGTGCCATGCAATTAATGCTCAATAGAAAACACTTCTTGACATACTTTGTGTTTGTTTTTCTATTACAATATAGCCGAGCACAATACAATGCGTCTTTTAAAGATTTCTTCCCTTCATTGTTTAATATAGTAACACATATAACCCATCAATGAAGAAACCATTCATAAGGAAACCTATTGAAAAGAATGGTACAGTTAAATAATCATATATCCAGTTCACCAAACCCAGACGTAGAAATCGAAGTTAACTGTTTTAAACTAAATTTCTGTAAATTAAATGACAGGTTTAATTATTAATTATCATAATTAATTTGCAGTTCACAGGAACCTGAAGTCAATGAGAGTTTAGGGATAGCAAGTAATGCAGGATCAGGCCTCAGATTAACATTTGAAATAGACAGGATTTGTTGCATTAATGTATTCTCTATGTGCCAAACCAAAACAGAGTTCTAAAATAATGGACCTGCTTTCAACAAGCACCTGTGAAAGGAATAGACCAGTTAAAAGAGTAACAGTGGAGACCCCATAATATTGTGTGTGCAATAGGTTTCCACTGTATTTTGAATAGTCTTATTAATTCTTTGGAGAACAACTTGTAAAAGAATTATTCATTCTCTCTGTGCATACATTTTGAGAATAATTCACTGCACTTTTCCAAATTATTTTCAAAGTGTATACATACAGGAAAGAATACAAAACTTTCCCCAGTCTATATTTGAAAGCTTGTCAGCACTCAGCACTAAGGCCTTTAATCCCAGGCTTTAAATAATTTAGGTAACACTTGATTACTCCATTGCTGGAACGTCAAGCTCTGCAAAATCTGAGTAACACAATATTTGAGGGGGGTGGTTTGGGACAGAGAAAAGAAAGAATACAGTAAGCATTTAAGTAAAATACATTTCCTAAGAACACAACATGCAGTGCAGTCTTGTATTTGCAATGTAAACGATGGTAAATACCAGTATGGCTACATACCAAAGCATTCTTTATTCTTGTTTTCATTAACAAAGCCTTTACTTAGGAGTTCTACAGCTCAGAATGTTGCGACATACATGCCATAAAGAATCATATTCATAGAATTAAAGGGAAGCTTTTCATCAGATTCAGTTAGCTATTAAGAAAGAAAGAAAGAAAGAAAGAAAGAAAGAAAGAAAGAAAGAAAGAAAGAAAGAAAGAAAGAAAGAAAGAAAGAAAGAAAGAAAGAACTCTTACAGACAATATAGTCAGAAAACATTTAAAACAGAAGCTATCTTCTGTCTTGACTTCTTTTCCCACCTTAAGACAACAATTTATTTTTCTTAGCTGATAGACAGGGGGTTCAATATCTGCTTTCTCTGTTCATTTGGTAAATATAAACGAGTACAAATTGCTTTGTTCACTTAGTTAAGTCTGTGCACTTATACAAACCCCCAACTGTCTAGATAGATAGGATTTTCCAGAAAGGATCTCCATCCAAAAATGGTTAGTTTTATTCCAGTCAGACTAAACTTATTTGTACAAAGTTACTCCATTCACTTTCAGGTGTTATAGATTTGTAAACATAGCTATATATTAAGACGGTGTATTATATGATAATATAGGCTTAGATAATTATACAAAAACACTGGCTCTCTTGACAATAATTAAATTAATCTTGCAAATGTATCAGAAGATTGGAATGAAAAACATTCTCTACCACCCCAGAATTAAATAACCAGCTATTATGTTTTAATACATTCTTTAAGGCCACTCAGCACACCATTGCCTCTGCATTCTTGTTTACACATAAGAATAAATGTTGCCCTCTTCACCACTTCAACCCTTTGCAATATACAGCACCAGAAATCGGAACCACCACCCGGCTCTTGCTGGCAGCAGAGTGGGTCAGTGGCACGTTTGACTACCCCTCATACCATTTTGAAACAAGTCCTCAAACAACTACTGGAGTGACACCTCATCCATCAGCTTTAAAGTACAAGAGCAGCAGTGCCCCACAAGCAAACCTCTTCTCTCCTACCATCTCTGGAGTTGAGGCTCAGATGGGACACGGGCTTCTCTTCCAATAGCAATCATATACCTCTAAAATCAGGCCTTGGCAAGCTGACCTCAAGCCATCCTTACTTGCAACAAAGTCCCCATCCTCTTCAGAGCAAGAAGGAAAGAGAGAGTGAGAGGAAGGCAGGGAGGAGTGAAGACCAGTCCTCTGTGGCCTGATTTGAAACTTTGTTGTGGCATTGGGAGAGGGGGATGGAACACTTTGGTCAGCCGAAAAGTGCCTATGGTTGCTTTTGCTTTTGCTTTGGGAGGGTCTGTTCAGGGTTTCTCGCTCTTCTTTTCTCTCCCACCCCCGCCCCCTGTTTCAAAAGGGGCCTCTGGTCAGCGTTGATTAATAAGTGTTTTTTTGTTGCGAAGTGTTGAATAATAGAGGATGGCCGGTGACCCAACAAAGACTAAACCTTGGGCTCCTTTATTGGGCTTTAGGACAGAGACCCCAAGCACTGACCCACACACATCCTGCGGATTCCCTATTCATTCTCACAGCCTTCCAGTCGCCCGGAGCTCCCATTGTTTGCCAGACAACAATGGAGAAAGTAAAGCTCCTTTCAGATTCCTCACTGATGCTTTGCATTTAGGGAAACCCCATCCTGAACGGTTTTCCTGATGGCTGTTAAAATGGATTTGACGTCAACTCCTACGATTTCGGGATTTAGACCCATCTCTCAGGACTCTCTAAATTAAACCCGAGAACCAGTATTTATTCCTTCCAATAAATACTGTTTCTGGGTTTTTTTTTAATGGATGTACTCATTTAGTTTGCTGCTGTTGAACTTGCACAGGGTGTTGTTATGTTTCTCGTCCCCAGCTTTACGGCCAGGAAAATAGGGGCTCTCTTTATTTTTTTGCAGCTCCTACCAGCACAATCCCTAAAAATAGCTGCTTTCAGCAGCATCGACTCTGAGGAGGACGGGCTGGAATGCGGCTCCTTTCCAAAAGCAGAAGACTGCAATCCCTACGTTTAGTTCTGAACCGACTAGGTAAACCTAACCTAGCTTTTGTCTCCTTCCACTCCCGGCTTTGCAACCCAAGAGTTCGCAGCCGGCCACCAAGGAGAGCCTCCATAGACTTTCTGTGCTTTACTTCTAGAATCTAACTCGAATCCATTCGTTTAGTTGCACTCTAACAATGTGGGTAAATAACACATGCAGCTGTCAAGGAAGACAGCTAGCTGGATCAGGGGCTTTCAGGGTTGTGGAGGTTTGTTTAATTGGCTCCACTGTCCTGCGAATATTTTTAATATTAATTTCCTCTACTACATAGCCTCTCTTTATAGCTGCAACCAAAGGGCTGGAAGAGTCTGTTAGCTGGGAGCTTGTTTTTGTTCTTCCTTGGGTTTAGTATCTTTTGGGATGGAGGGCTTTCTGCTAAGTAGCTAAGAATGGGGGGACGGACGGCGGGAGGGGAAATGTCCACGACTTTACTACTGGCTGAACAATTTGTAAGTGTCACATTGCTTTGCCATGTTGACACGTCCCTACAAAGATCTAGAGACGCATGGATTTGGAAGCCAGGGGCTGTCTTAGGGTGACTCTTTAACAACATAAAGACAAAAGGGAAACAACCACCGAGGCTTCGTGAAGGATACTAGATATCAGAATTAGGTTGATGGCCTTTGTCCTGTAAAATATCCAATTGCAAACGCTTTGATAGTAAAAGTCCCCCCCTGGGACAAAAATCAGAAGGACCAAAGGCTTACAATCTGTTCGCTCCAATCAAGGAGAGAGCTCCTAACTCCCCTGGGGTTGGGTGAGGGTGGCCAGGTGTTCCAACGGTTCAAATGCAGTAGACTTTCAGCCCTGGAGGATTGTTTTCATAGCAGGCTTTGGTTACAAGTGAAATGAATCTGGTGGTCTCAGGTCAGTCTTTAGTAGCCATTTGCCCATCTCCTGTAAAATTGAACATGGGCAGCGCACAGCTCTGCTGGGAGAGACCCAGGTCCGGATTAGTCACGGGGTGACAGACCCTGAGGAAGGTGGAGGGTTTGCTGGACCTCAGCCTTTCCCTTTCATGACCACTAGATTCACTTAAAATGTTAAAAGGAGAAGGGGGGACCCTATTCTATTGTTCCTCTTCTACATTGATATGCTAATTTCCCTTGTGATGCCATAACAAAGAACACCTTGCACTTTTAAAAGACTTTTGTGTTCTGTCCAGAGAAGTTTATTATCAACTAATTAGCAACAACTTTCTTGCAAATGAGTTGGGTTACATTTTCATAAGCTTTGAAAAAAACAAACTGGTCTGCCTTGTGTCAGATGATAGGCTTGCTAAGGAAAATAAGAGCCCTAAATCAGGGAATGAGCCTTAATAATTAACGCGTGCGATATGTGGAACCTCGAACTCCTTCCAAGGCATTTGATTCAACATGCTTCCAGGCTTACCAGGGCCCTCATATGGCCTCTACAAAACAAAATCTTTGAAAAGGATTGCCAGCCATTCTTTTTTTCAAATAAAGCCTCTCATACTATGTTACCATAGCCTTTTAGGTGGTCCTGATTTCCTTCAATGGTAATCGGAACACGAAGAAAGCATATTAAAATTAAGAATTCATGCAAAATAAAACACGCTTTAGACAATCTAGGTTACATTACCAATTTAAAACCGTCAGGGTGGGGCGGTACATTTGAACTGACAGCTAAGGAGAAAGATTTAGAATCTCTAAACACATTTTTTTCAACTGCATAATATTTATTCTACAGCCCTTCCACAGAAGAAATTGGTCTCAAAGTACTAGACTTGTTTAGATAAACGTTACACTTCTATCTAGATTGTTCCTATCATTTTAAGGACAAGATGATGCTGTTTCCTTGTTTGAAAGGTAAACGTGGAAAGCACCCAAAGATTTGATTTTCGCATCGGTGTAGTGCCAGTTGTTTACACGGCGGCTTTACCAGATTAAAAGAGCGCAGTCACGTTCCTCTGTCTAAACGTAAGTAGATTGTAAAGCTCGCTTTTATTGTGTGCAGATAATATTCTGTTTCTTATCTTATTGCCTCGTGTGGGAAAATGTCAGATTCCCTTTCTTCCTACTGCAACTCAGTTCACTGTGGGACTGATTCTCTGCATTGTCCATGCTAGCTCCCTACATGGACCAATTGACATTAACCATGGGCTGGAGAGAAGAGGGCTTTATGGAAGCTTGCAGGGCTTGGGCCCATTCACATGCCGTGGGTGTCTGAGGTGCGGAAGGCAATCAGGACAGCATGGGCTTGGTTTTGCAAACTCCCCTTATTCTGTGCTAGTGAAGGCATGAAATGGAGAAACACGCTCTCTCTCTCTCAGTCTATTTCTGCCCCTTCTTCAAACGATCTCAGGTGTTCAAAATTCTAAAAGGTAATATAAAGTCTGATTGAAAGTGGAAAATACGTGAGGGGTGGAGGGCTTGAGGGGTGGATTAGAGTCCTTCATTTCCTTCGGGTAATCCTAAACGCGGCTCTCTCTGGCTCTTTAATCTCCTCTAGAGCCGGATTACAAGCCATTTGAGCAGACCCAGTCGGAATTAGGAGATGACAGGGGCGCAAAGAAAGTACAAAGGAAAAACTTGGTATATAACCAAGATCGCCCCAAAGGATCGTCTCCAACCCTAGCGGTCAGTGTGTGTGAAGAACCTGTTTGTGATGTTACAGACAGACTGGTACAGACTCTTCTGATGAACGTTTTCGAGTGACAACGTTTACTCTTTATTGCATTACGTTAGCCGATTGGTTTCGAAGTGTGAGAGCACCAAAGATGTAAATGATTTTCTATTGATTTTAGCTTCCCAGAGCCAAGGACTACAGCTGAATCTCTTTAGCATCTTATTTTATTTATGACAGGACCTGCCAGCCCTGGAATTCTCAGCCTCAACATTAGTGAGATGGTTACATACAGCTGTAGGAGAGGCAACCAACATCATAAACTGGCCCAAACGACTATTTATTGAATGGCATAGCGTGTGTCTCTGGAAAAATGAAATCCACATAGCTTTACATTTGCTTTTGTGTGTGCGGGGCTGTTTAAACAACCCCTAATATTTGGTTGAAATTGAATATGCCACCGCGTGTATTTGAGATTAAAGCTTTATTTTGAGAGGCTTGTAATCTTTTCAGAGAGATTTTGTTCATATAAGACTTCATTGGCAAGTAATTGTGGATTGTACAGATCTGACCTTTCCAGGATGCAGGGTGCAGGTCTCCAGAGCTGAGAAATGCTGCTCATCAGTTTATTGTGGAGCCTTTGCACACTCGCCGAGTATGAGGGCAAGTTCGGGAATTTATGAAAAAGGTTACAATTAGTGGTTCAATCGCCAAAGTTGGGGACGTGGTATTTTTATATGGGGCGAAATACATGATTTAATTATACTCCAAAAACAAATTAAGGACAGGCCTGCTACACAAATTGGAGGCAGCTAAATGCTCTTTTGTGCCTGCAGCCCTGGGGTTGTTAAAGAGGCTGCTGATGCATGAGAAGGAAAGTGACTGATTTAACTCATTGGGATTCAGGGAGCGACCTGCCCTCTTTTGAAAAAAAAAAGTGGGGGAGGGGAAGGAGAAAAAAAGGGAGGGGAGGCACACACAGAGTCCTGCTTTACTGAGCTGAGAGCTGCTGAATCCCAAGCAGAAACTATTCGAAGAGACACCGCATCGTGTCTCTTTTCTGCATGTAACCAGTGCAATAAACCCATTCCTGCTAGCCGGCACATTTCTCTTTGCATCCGTTCTGGGCCGTGGAGGATAGCCGCAAACGAGTACTAAAGGCAACCAAACCCAAACCAAACCTAGGATGAGGATTACTCACTTTAGCGCTGGCTGTAAGTACAACCCTTCTGCTGCGATTTTAGGGCGATGCTCCGAGGGTTTGGTTTGGTTTTGCCTGGTGTTTTGTTTTTAACGAGTCTGCTGCTTTGTGCGTGTCTGCACCCGAAGTGGAAAGCAAAGCTGTGAGCTTCCCTGGGCGGCTGGGGACACCGCACCCTGCACATGGCCGCTGGTGGTGCAGCAGTAGCTTAACAAAGCGGAATGTCGGGGCGCAGCGCAGTTTGGGGGTTGCTAGGTCTCTGTGTTTGCAGCCGTGTCGGGAGGCATTTCCTGGCCCGGCTGTACATTTCTTTATCAGGCAACGTGAGCGCGCTGTCGGCACAACGTGGGGCTCTGAGTCCACCCCGCTTGAAGGAATGCCGGGATCAAACTCGCTGTTCCGTTTTGCACGCGTCCTTGCGGTGGCCGGCCTTGTTCTGGCAGGACCTGATGTAAATACCTTGAGATCAATAAACCCCTTCTCCCCCACCTCATCGCCTGTTCTGTGCGAGCGCGCCGGGGGAGCCGGAGCGGTCAGGGGAAATCTCTTGAATCCGTGGGGCGGAGGGGGGGATGTAAGAGAATTCAGCCGGGCCATGCTTCCTTTGTGTGCTGCTTGGAGCCGTGGAACTGCTTTGTGCTTGGGAAGGAGAAAATGGCGAGTCCTGGTGTGTTTAGGCCATTTTCTTCCGGTCCAAGGGTTTCCCCCCAGTCCGATGTACTTCAAGGCTCCTTTGAAAGAAGCCACCTACCCCACGAGGGGTGAATTGCTGCAGCCCTGCTTTTTGCCCCGCCGCCGGTCCCTAGCGTTTCGAGATCGCACCCACTTTCTGCGGAGAGGGCTAGCGAGCGGTTGTTAGCCCGTGGCTCCACAGCCATTCAACTGAAAAGGGCATTTGCAGATGGTTTTCTTCGGATGGAAGACATTAGAAATCGCAGGCGCGGTTTTGTACTTATTCCGTTTGGGGAGGGTTGGGTTTGGTTTTTTAAACGGTCTTTAAATGTTAAGCAAGAACATTGAAGGACCAAGCAGGGGGGAAAAATCAACTGGGAAAAGACTATCGGCAATGAAATGGTTCTGAATGTCTCCTCCAACTTATTAAAGCTTTAAAAGTCTATAGCAGTCATTAGCTGTTTTTAAACAGGATAGGAAATGAATTCTTATATGCTGATTGCGAGTCTCTAAGCAGTGGTTTAGATTCGTGCATATTTTTATGTATATATACAATGTGGTTTTCCAATAGGTTCAATTAAGCTTATGGCTATTGGCTTCCTGAATCATAGTTGAAAATCGCTTCTTAATGTCCACGTTAATCCGTTTAAAGAAATAGTTAAAGAGTCCTAGATTTAAAAGGATCGTACTTAGCAGTCACCATTTCATTACGATTTCGAATTATCGGACAGCTGTCAGCTATTAAAAGCAATAAACTATAAATAAATGCAAATTTTCCCCACCTGTTTTCGGTGTTCTGAATTGGAAAACAAAGAGACTTCTTTTTAAAAAGTGCCCTGGAGAAACTTGCAGTTTACTTCGCCATTTGACAACAACTTCAGCCGCATTATAGAGTTTGTGCAAACACACGGCGATTTACATACTTTAAAATGTATCATTCATCTCCCATCACGCAGATCAAGACCATGGACAGCGAACGGATATTAAACTAAAATGGGAAAAGATTAGCACGCTGGAAAATATAGAGTATAGCCGACCACAGGGTAATATTCAAATCGCACACACGAAAATAATAGGAAAACTAGCTGCTCTGTCTTTTCAATACATGTTTTCCATTTCATGTCAACAGGAAAAGTTTCAAAAACAAAAGATGAAGGACGTTGACATTTCTATTTCTACTGCCTTCTATTGAATTAGTATTAATAATGCTTTTTACCCTTGTTCCCTGTTACAGAAGTAAAAGAGATCAATCTACACGGCATTCCTTGCTTTTTCTTAAACGCAGAGACAAAAATAAATCTACAATTCAAGTCTTACATCAGCTGAGTGACACTGGTGTAAATTAAATTGATTTTATCAGCGCCCAAGTTCCACAACTGGAAAAATTAAATGCCACTTTGACAGCCCAGGATTATATGGAACAGATCCATAAAACAGCTCCTTAAAAAAATTAGGCTACATATTGAAGGTCTGCTCTTCTTCACCTCACTACATTAGATTATAACATTTATTTTGCCTTACTGCGGGGCCAAAACGATTGAAACAATAGTTTGGTGCAGAGACACTGGGCTGATGAGTCATCGACTTTATCCCATGGCAAATCTACAGCCATGGCTCAAAGGCAAATTTCCTTTTCATTTTGATCCTGGTTTTAATTGATCTGCCTTTTCAAATACTTTTAAATCCTCCAAAATCATTCAATGCAGAAATAGGCACAGAAAGCTCTCAGCCGAACCCGGAACGTTTAAATGTATCTGCTATTAGTAATGGCGGGTTATGGATGTAAAGGCCTTAACTCGACCTAAAAGATTTATAAATACACTCTCCCTCTAAGTCCTTTAAATATAAAATTCGGTTTTGTTTTAAACCAGCATCAATTTGGACAAGGCCTTTAGCGGACCTAGATTAGATATCAACAAAGCAAAACCCCGAATTTCAGCTAAACAGATTGACACCCATCTATAAACGACCCACTCCCAATTTCTCTGAATAGGCTCTGTCTGAATGACATGGACAGATCTAACCACTTTAAAAAAACATACGTTTCTGGGAGCACTAGGAAGAGAGAGTCTTTTATACAACCCTCTTAGGTTTGCTCAGACCCCAGGAGTGGCGCAGGAGGTAGGGTAAAGCCATTCTTGGTGTCACTGGTGGGTCTGGGTTTCAGATCACTCTGATGTAGGACAGCGTCTGTTTCGGTCTGACTGGTCAGAGGACACAGGTCACCTTGTGTCTCTGGAACACAGGGCATCGTTAGAGAGTGACTTCGGATTAGAACGAGGTTGCAGCCTATGGTGAAAGGGTGTTTGTCGGTTGTTCATGCCCGGGCTCGAAGGAGCTGGCGGATTCGGTTGTCAGACCAGAGCGAATGACGGTTTATGCAGCCGGCATTGAACCCAAGCGAAGCGGTGCTGCAGTGACGAGGATTTCACCTCCTTCCGCGGTTTCCTGGGGAAGGGTTGAACGGGGTGAGGAGCCACCTCTCTGCTGTCAAAGCACAGACTAAGGCGATACTGCGGCTGGGGGGGGGACCTGCCCTGGGCTCGATCCAAGCCCCCCCCCAAACTGGGAGAATGGGTCGGAGCCAGAGCTGGGCTGAGCAGCTGAGGGCTGAGATTCCGCCGGGTTCGCTCTGGTTTCAAGGACACGGGGAGATGATCAGGACTTTGGGAGCCAACATCTGCCTGGCGGGTGACGTCAGCAGCCCCGTGTAATCCTCTTGTACTGAAGGCAGATGCCTTATTTGTTTGGCTGGAGAGCCATTAATCCCTAATTCTGGATCAGCAAGCGAGGGGGAAAGACCAGACCGCGCCATCCTCCCCCCCAGCACAGAAGAGGACCCGGCTCAGGGGCTGCTAGGGGGAAATCTTGAGCTCTCTGCAGGTTTGAACCTTTCTTTTTGTTCCGCTGGGTTTTCGTTTTTAGTGGGGGCACGCTTTGGGGGCAGGAGGGTTGGATTTTCGGGACGGATTCCGCGCCCGGCTCTTAGAATCTGAATGCACCTAGCGGGGTGGGAGAGACCCCTTCTTGTTGCCGGCTGCGGGCTGTTTGCTTGCTTTTGTTTTTTGGGTTGGTTTTTTTTTCCCGGACGCGTTTGTGGCTGAGGTTTTCGAGTTCGGGAAATGTCCTCTTCGGGCTAGAACGGCGTCAGCGAGCGGCAAATCTGCTGGGTTTACACGGAAACTCCACCGCCTTGCTGCGTCCCGTCCTCCGCCTGGCCCCTGCTCTGCTTTCTAGCGGGAAACTCCTGTCCTTCATTAGCTCTTCTCCCTCGCTAAAGCGGCAGCTCAAGAAACTCGATTTTCTCCGTCTATTTTCCCCTATTCAGTGTCTCTCTCCTCCCCCTCCCTGTCCTGACCTGCCTCCCCTCTCCGCTTTGTCATTTGCATACATTAGACAGTGCTTTGCGTGCGGGCTGTAGCGCTATTCATCCCCCCTTCCTTTCTAATTCTCTTGCTTTGTCTGTTTTCCAGGGGATCGCACGCAGGATCTATGGCGGCCAGGGCAGGAGCCGCGTTCCCATGTCCCAGACGCACAGCAGCTGGGATGCAACCGAACTCCTTGGAAAACCAAACTCCTGGACGCCCCCATTTCCGTTTGCCAGAATGGAACCGCACTTGCCTAAAGAAATAGCCCAAAGCGCCTTCTCTCCCCCTCCCAGGCTCTCTCACTAAACTTCAGTAGAGACCCACTTGCCCAGCCTCAGGGCTCCTGTCTTGCTCGCTGCTCGCATTCAGACGGGGTAACGCACAGCCACCTCCTTGAATCTGGGCTGCTCTCAGAATGAGTCCGGATCCGATGGCAGTTTAAACGGTTCAAAAGGGCAGCACAAGCGTAGGCTGGTTTTCCTTCTACCGCAGAGTAACTCTAGGCAGGCCAGCTGGGCTGTCCATAGCCTCCCGGGGACGGGCAGGTGCGGTTGAGTTCATTTTTTCCGCTCTCCAGAGACCGATGACACACCCCGCCCTTTCGTTTTTCAGCTCTCTCCCTCCGACACCCTCCCTAGGCGAGAGGCGCTGGCGCGGCGGAGGCTGTTTCCGATGCACAGAATTAATTCCAGCGGCGAGCGGGTGGGAGCGGTGGGAGGGGGGCAAAGCACAGGGCCAACTGCACTTGCGAGCCTTCAAAAACAATCATCCTCGGTCTGAGACGCAGAATCCAGAGCAAACCCAGTTTCTCTGCGGCCAGCGCTGATCGAAACGCTTGCAAAAAACCAAAAATTGGAGCGGCAGCCCGGGAAGTGGCGGAAAACGTACACCCTTGACAGCCGCCTGGGCACTGGAAATGACAGACGGGCTAGCCAGAAAACTCGGGCAGGCCCAATACATTTCCGAGCAGGCCCGGAGGACTAGCGGGCGGGGGCGGGGGGGTCGCTTGCTATTTCCTTCGCAGAGGGAGCCGATCCCGGGCTCTGCCTCTCCGTGTTCACAGCGGACCTTGATTTAATGTCATACAATTAAGGCACGCGGTGAATGCCAAGAGCGGCGCCTGAAGACAGCAGCGAGGATCTCGCGCGGGTAGAGCCGACCCCCCCGCACCGCCCTGGGACCAGGAGCGCGGGCCGAGCCCCGGGGAATGGAACGTCGCCGGCCCTCAGCCAGGCGCCCGCTCCACCGGCTCCAGCTCGGGAGAGGAAACGAGGGCTGCCCCGGGTAAGCGTCGGCAAGCGGCACTCGTCCGGAGAAGCGGGGTGGAGCAGCCCGGCGTTGTAGGCCATCCAGTAGCCGTGGGCCTCCGGCAGGAGCCCGGCTCCTCTTTTGCTTCTCGGGGCTAAACCGAATTCAAGAGAGAGTGTCCTGTGCCAGGTTATTGCCCGGCTTGTTTGCCACACACCTTCCTGCCAAGCGGCCTGCAGCACTAGGCCGGGGATGCAGCTTGTTACTTGGCCCCGCTCAGGCTCTTGTCATTATGCGCTACCCGGTTTGACTTGCCCCCCCCGAGTGAGCGCAGCTCAGGGGCCAGGCGGGAGAGCAGGGCAGCCAGCTGGGGACGCTGGAGCGAGGAGGGGCTGTAACTTGCTGAACGTCTTTGTTTCGCCCCGGCCTACGCCTGCCGGGGAACAAAGCCGCAGCCCCTCCGCTGTCCGTGGTCCTGAAGGCAGCTCGGGCCGTTCGTTCCCCAGCTCGGAGCAGCAGGACCCCGGGTCTCTCCGACGCCCGCTCGTCTCTGGAAAGCCAGACTCGCCCGCGGGAGCCGGCCTGCCCCCGCTCGCTTGGCGATCCAGCACTGGATGCGCTGGCGAGAAAAAACGAACTCAACAGGCGAGTGGATCAGGGCTAAATCTCTTCCCCCCTCCGCTCGCTTTAGTTTGCGGACATCAGGGCAGGTCATTCACACGGGAGCGGGGCTGCAACTGCGAGAGAGACGCGGGGAACTATCCTATGCCTAACGTTTAAAAACAGCTTGGTGTAAAGCTGGATTACTGTGTTACCATTCGGATAGATTAAGCTAAAGCCCCCTAACCGCTTCACCCCCCTTCCCCAGGACAGGGATCAGCCACCACGTTGATCGGCAAGCGGATAACACGACTCCGAACGCCTCTGGCCACACGAATGCAACGTGATCGCGCCCGAAGCGCTTGATCCGTGGCGTCTGGCAGAGGAGCCAAGCCGCCGAGAAAGCGCAGGCCCTTAAAATAGGCCATTGCGGGGCGGGGGAGGACAATTAAAATAAGCGATATTTTTAACTGCAGGTAATGAAGGCTCGGTGCTCCTAGGACATAGGGCAGGACTTAATCTAGATTAACAGATCGGAGCAGGAAAGCAGATTAGCGCCTTTCCAGTGCCCGTCTGAATATTCGCAGCGCAGGGGACCCGGGCTGGAAGCACGTGCTGCTGCTCGTGGCCAGGAGAGGCGGGTGCCAGCTTTCCCCAGCGCACTGAGGCATTTGCCAGGAGATGAGGACACGCCCTCCCCCGCCTCGCTGCTGCAGAGGAGGCGAAACCTTTCGCTGTCCTGGTCTTGGGGGCCTTGGCGCTGCCGCCGCTGAAGTCCGTGACCCTCCCCCCCTTGCCTTCCATGGGAACAGAAGGCGGGTCTCGTCTTTCGTGGAGGCCGTGTAACTTTTTGCGTGTGAGTGTCCCTCCGGCTTAGCCCACTTCTAATAGACGCCACTCCTTCGTTTAGCCCACGATCCAGGGGACAAAGCCAGCCCCGCTCTTGCCTTTTAGGTTGAGCTGTAACAAAACGAGGAGCCAGGGCTTTTGGAAGCAGAACAAGCCTGGTCGAGGTGGAGCCCTGCTACTGCAGTCCTCACTCCTGGGAGCTAAACCCGCGTTTGCAGTGGGAGTGGAGCCGGGGTGAAGACTGCAGCTCGGGCCTATTACAGTCACCCCAACCCAGCAGCCTCACCTCCCAAGCCTGGCCCTCCCCCACCTCTTCTTGGGCTTTCTGACACAGGGGAGGCACGACTGACAGCCGCAAAGCCTTGCCTGGGAGCTGAGCGCGACTCTTCCCTGGAACAACAAAAGATGTTTTCATTTCCTACCTCGTTTCCCCCCTTTTAGAAAAGGCCGCACTCTTAGTGCGCTGAGGCTCCATGACTGAGCTTTACAGTTCGTTTTAAACAGCGGTCCAGTATTTAAAGATAAAAATTGTAATTCTTGGAAGCAATAAAATGAAAATCCAGGCTCACATGGTATATGTAGACCTGAGAACAGATACTCTTTTGTTTAATCCATGAACATCCAAAGCAAGCTATAACTCTGACCAGGGGGACATTTTAACTTTACAAGTTAACTGAGTAATATAAAAGCCTAGCTCCCAAACATAAAAATTAATTGGCTTCAGAATTTTAAATGCTAGATTATCCAAGGGGATGCCTCCCTCTTTTGCTCAGGAATGAATTCTACCTGTATGCCATAAAAGCACAGTACAGGAGGTACTGTACACTACCAAACAGGGCATACAAATGAAATGCCCTGTTAATTAGTGTATCACTTAAAATAAACATTTTAAAAAAGGAAGCCCGATATTTTCTAATGGTACTATAGTGATTGACACTGCACATGATCTAGACTCCAGAGGAACCAGGAGCTCACAAAGAAAGGCTCTGCTAAAGGCTGAATATTTCCAGGCCTCATGACATTTTCAAGCTTTAGGAATTACTGAGAGATTCTCTCCTTTGGAAATAATCTCCGAGTTTAATATTTGCCGCCTTCCTGCCTCCTTCAAAAATGGAGTCAGAACTTCTGCTCTCAGCAGTTTTTACACAGTGCAGTGTAAGGTCCCAGTCCAACTCAATCAAGGCTTCCCAGTGGGAGGCCAGCAGAGAGATTTGTCTTGGAGGCCCCCTCCCACTGCAGTCAGAAGCGTTTAGATTTGTTTGTTTGTTTAAAGTTAAAGCTTCCTGAAGGCCAGTCTTGCCCCGTGAACCGCTCCTATTTTGTATGAGATGAAGCAAGGCTGCACCATTAAAAACGTATGCAGACGTATATTTTCTTATGTCACTCTAGCTAGCCAGAGCTGAAAGCTACTGAACTAATTCAGTAGACTGCGTAGGTTAGTTAACTAGGTCATGGCGCCCTCTACTGGCGAAAAGAAGAACAGAGATTTACAAATTGATCCGATGGCAAAGACAAGAACCAGATACTAAACATTACATAGTAACAAGTAATATTTAGGAAGGAAATGTTTAGAATAATCTATTAAGTACTTTGCAGTTTAAAGGACTGAAAGATAAATCGGCCGCTTGGAACCCGAAGATTTCCCTCTGTTGTCTTGAAGTCACAAAGTGGGATGGTGACTTCAGAGAGAAAAGGTGTTGGAGCCCTACATTCTAGGTGGTTTGGTCTGCAGACTCCAGCCCTCCAGCGTCACCCAGGATCGTGGGACTGAGATTAAAGTCTGGGAGCTGAAAAAAAGTAAAAAACAGTCGAAAGACAGGATATTGCCCAGTTAGACAAATAAGGAGAGAGAATTCCAGTGTCGTTCTTTTAAGTGTGGGACACCTGAAATGACACAGGTAAGTGGAGGGAAGACCAAAGAAAACCAACAGAATTTGCCGTTTTAAATTTATTTAATCCTATGGTGAAATCCTCAGGAATAAGGATCGTCGGATTTCAAAGGGTGGAAGAAAAGGAGAGAAGGGGAATAAAGCACAACTTTCAAACTACCAAAGAGGAGTGCGCGACAATGGCATTTACAGTGTTAGATAATGACCCAAAATAAGAGAAGGATCCAACAAGAACTAGCAAACCAATTATGTGAAATTCATTTTCCTGCTATACACAAACTTCATAGCTTCAGTTGCATTATTCAACTCTTCTGATGTCAATGTACTGCCATACATAGTAATAGAATACCAGGTGGTAAATTTGGATCTAAAATTAAGTATCTCTTAAATTCTTGAGAGGTATAGTTAGAAGATATGTAGTTGTGCTGCAGTAATGTATTCTTTTAAAAATCTGATACAGTTCCTTTTTAAAAAGTGAACTGATCTAGAAGCAGCACAGCTGAAAAATGGAGGGGGGGAAGGAAGGAGTAGTTTGTTTTATAGTTACCTCTTCAAAATGTTCTATACCAATTGGTATATATGTACAGCTGTATTATTTGAATATTGTGATTTACTACATTATATTAGGAACATATATACACACAACTCTTTTTCAAATAAAAGAATACAATGTAGTAATTATATCAGTACTGATGTAATGGAATTCATTTATTATTGACACTGATTTGAGAGGGACTAGTTTATAATAGATCCTCTAGAAATACAATTCAATTTATTAAATTGTGTTAGTATGAAATTTTAAATGATACTCACTTCAATGAAAACCGATTTTACATGGAAAGACTTAATATCTAATATAACACTAACATTAAAGCAGTCCCAAGGAATTATACTTTTACAAGTTTTCTGTACTAGAATATAAAAAATTAACTATTAGTCATAATTAGTAAGCCTATGGAAAGTTTTAAGCAATCGCTAGTGAATGCAGCAGATAAATATGGAAAGAGACAAGTAAAAATTGTATGTGGACATTTGTGCTAGGGCATTTCTCCCTCAGCAATTACAACTGCAACACTTCTCTGAAGATTTCTTTTCAATTATTTTAACAGAGAAAATAATTAGAATGTGTAGGTCTTTTCTGCCTTTGATGATCATACATATTACTATTGCTAGTGTATAATCCCAGTACATAATGCTTCAGTAAAAAAGCTTTTTGCACTGTTCTCAAAATGTATAACTCTCCTCAGGAGAGTTCACCAAACCTATAAAAACTATTAAAATTAGAGGATTTTTGGACCCTTCTAATTTCTATAATTAATTCCACTATTAAAAACACACAGGGTGCAAGAGAGTCAGTCAGATCATTTTCAAAGAATGACCAGGTCACTACAAAATAACCATGGTGTGTCCCCCTTCCCCCACAAAATCCAGTAAAGAATTTTGCGCAGTAGGTTGGTTTCTTTGGGTCAAATACTCCCCCTGCATTCAGTCCATACAACTGCCTTCAACATCAGTTGGAGCTGTGTGGGTAAACTGAGAGGAGCATATATAGTGGACACAGTTAAAAGTGTATCCTTTACATTTTTACCATGTTTACTTAAGTGGGACTTAAGATACTCAGATATATTGGGTAAAATCCTGGGCTTATTGCAGTAGATAGCAAAACTCTCCTTGACTTCACTGGGGTCCGGATTTCATCCTCAATCCTCTCAGGCAGATTCCCATAGAATTAAGTAGATATTTGTCTGAATTAGGTGAAAAGCAAGTAAAGATATTGGGATTTGGCCCTTAGTAATTAAGAACATTTTTTTAAAATTAACCATTTAAAAAAATCCAGTTTCCCCACCCTTCATTGTGTAAAATATCCCACATATCAGAGCAAATAGTTTGCATTTAAGACAAAACACAAAATGAATACCTCCCTGCCCTCTCTATTGTCTGCATTTTGAGCAGAGGTTAAATATTAGAAACTCTACTATACTTAAACTAAGAAATGCAAAGGCTGAAGATCAGAAATATTTCCATAACCTGGAAAAGTTGCCCAGGAACCTGATTAAAAGGAGGAAATGTTAGTCTTAATATTTTAAGCATACAATCTAAACAGTTTAACTGGTCTCCGAAAATGCAGTTGCATCTGTTTGTGCAAACTTAGACATGTAAAAGTCCAGATTTAGAAATACAATTTGGGTAATTTTACATCTAGCTACCCATCTTGTGGGCACAAACACTGGGTCTGAATATGCAAAACAGACACCTGCACGTTATAGACACAAAAAAGTAATATTAAAAACAAAGCAGTTCATAACAGTAATAAATATTACATCCCCTGGTCTTAGATTCCAACTCAGGAAAGCATATAAAATACATGCTGAATGTTCAGCATGTGCTTAAATCCAACTGATTTCAATTTAACCATGTGCTCAAGTGTTGCACTGAACGTGGATGCTTTCCTCACTCATGGCTGACATGATCCCCAAAACACTTATGCATGTGCCTAGTCCCATTGAGTTGAATGGGGCAGTTCACAGGCATAAAGTTACACGTAAAAGAGTTGCTAGGATTGACACCTACATTCTTATTATATACAGACCACTTTATGACCAAGTGCAGCCAATTCAAAGTAACCCCACAGAAATAATGAACATAAACAAAAAGACAGCTTTAATCCAACGTTACAGTTGTGAACAAAAATCACTTAAAACTGGAGCTGGACAGGCAATGGTTTTCCCATCCTGTGAAAACTGTCAAGATAGCAAAAGATTTTCCCATCCCAGAAAATGATGAAAAGTAAAAAAAAAAAAACTCTCTCTCAAATTTTTACTGAAAACCCAAACAAAATTTTCAGTTCAAGTCATTCACAACGTTTTCTTTTGGTCCTTTTGAAATTACTTTAATTTTTTCCACCTTTTTTGGTATACCTTTATTACAATTTCAAAACAAAAAGTCATCTTGACTTGAAAAAACAAAGAACTTTCCAATTTGAAAAATGTCAAAATGGGACATTGGCAATTTCAAACCTTTTTTCTCCCCAGTGATTTCTCTACTTAGGATATTTGCTGAAATTCACTCTGTTTCCACAAATGAGCATTTTTTGGTGAAACATGCTTTATCAAAAAATTCCTGACTAGCTCTAACTCAATCATGCTGCACAACCTGTGTGTGTGTGTGTGTGTGTGTGCGCGCGCGCGCGCATGCGTATTGTATGAATTTGTAACAGTAACATGTAGGCTTAGAGGAAAAGAAAATGTGTGCAATGTAATACAGTAAACATTGCTGGAATAACTTTAACTTTTGGAATTTCATGACATTCAACATTGACCCTCACACCAGTTTGAACACTAGGATTTTCGCATTTAGTTTCCCAGTTTTCAGAGGGGAAAATAGAAAACACAAAAGTAGTCTGCTCTTAAATTCTTTGAACTAACAAGAGAACACTTAAGTAGTTACATTTCACACAACTACAGAAGCTTCACATGCATATGCAGTACATTCATGTTTAAATGTAGTCTCTAGATTTAGATACAAAAATTATGTCCACAAAAATTCCAGGTGCATCAATGGTGATCTCTCTCTCGACACACACACATTCATATTCATACACAAACACACAGAATATACATATACACACACACACGTACCACGATATATATGAAACCTAAACATCACTATTTATTTGAAAATTTCATGTCACTCAGGCTTATTACAGCATCACCAATTTTTTTCCAGTCAAGATATTAATCTTCAGTGAAAATTATGTCTAACCCAAATTTCCTAGCAAAAATACAGCACAGTTTCTTTTCCTCAAACTTTGGGCAGAGGCCAGTCATGGACAACTGCACCTGAAGATGAGAAACTTTTGGAAGATAACTGTAAGAAAAGGAGACTAGAAGCAGTTTAACTTTTTTACACCCTCAGTTACACAAGCAATGCCACAGGTCCAGTACAATACATGCTCCTGTAACATATATTATATGATGTAGCTCATATTATGGATAAACAAGAGCAGAGATGAAGGGCTGTATTTCTCAAGATACAAGAGAAATGATAGCATGTTGGGAGTTTGGGAGAGCAGAATTTGATTGTTTTAGTAGGAGGAAAGAAATCATGTGCCAGAGAAAGAGATCAATGCTGAAATGAGAAATATTACAGAGAGCTAGAAATCGTGGGCCAGTGAACAGGAGGCCTGAGATAATATACAAAATGAATGGATTAGATGAGAAATCTACATACTATTTCAGATGTTTGGGGTGCAGGAAAAGGGAAGGACAGCAAGAAAGAAGAATATTCAGTGTAAAAAGGAATACAGCTGCAAACAAGTTGTGACTGCTTGACTTTTTAAATACATTTGCTTCAGTATCTAGACATCACTTATGTTTGCCTTCTGCTGATATTTGTGCAATTGAGTTTTAGTGTTTGCTGAAAGCAAAAATTCAAAGTTTGATGGGCAGAAATTCATAAAAAACATTTTTAATGACTTTTAAGTGTTCATGCTGGAAAGCTATCCAATCAGGGAGATGAAACAATTCCATCTGGGAGGTAATCAATACAGCTCAAGCAAATGAAGGAGGAATACATACAAAGAACTGTTCCTGATCAATCCAGAAAGTTAGAAGTCCAGTGAACACATTTGAGGAAATGATGATTGATTTACTCACACTTTTGTCAAAATAAATTATTGTAAATTATTTGTTCTGCTTTCAAGAGGATGTAGAAAGAAAGTTTTGTAGTTGAGATGTGGATTGGATGGCAAACGTGAAGAGGTTAGGTAAGAAAGGTTGTGGGGAGGATTAAAAAAAAAAAAAAAAACCTTGACTGCTTGGATTGAGATTTCATCCTGAAGTCTGAAAAGACCAAGAACCCAAAGGAGGTTTCAAAGGATGGGGAAAACAAATTCTTGCTTTCATTTATGCATAACATAGCATCTGGTACTGAAATGAGAAGTTTGGAAAGTTTAAATTTATGGAGACAAGAATGAAGGGAATTGCAGTAGTCAAGATCACAGAACATGAAGCTATGGACAGCTTTAGAGAAGAATGTTAGATATTTCAGAGGTAAAAGCAAACAGGTTTACAGACCATAAAAGGAAGAGAGTGGGTGAAATGTTGGCTCCATTGGCAAAACTCTGACTTTGCTGATGCCAAGTCTCTTTAATGATTAGCCTACAAACCTGACGAAGAATGATAGTTTTGAGCATAAGAGTGAGAGATGAGATATTGGGAGGTTGGTTAGAGGTGGTTTTTTTCTACTGATTAGAGAAATAACATAAATACCGGATACACTGAGTAGAAAGAAATTTATGATGGGCTGATGAGGGAAGGTTATAAAGCCACCCATATAATGAAAGTGGAAAATTAGCTCTCCTGAGTTTGTACAGTGTGCACTAAAAGGTTAAGTGTTCTAATTATTAAATACATACACACCACACAATATACATTACTATAATGAAAAATTGTACTGTAAAAAATCCTCTTTTGCTTGCACACTTTCTTCAGAAATAAAATATTTCTTTCCCTTAGGACTTCCCTGTGTATCTCTTGTATCCCAGAGTTTGGGTACCATGGAGATATTGATGCCTAATGTTTTATGAATTCCAGAAATTCTGTCCACTTACAGCCATAGGATTTCTGGCTGAGGAGGACAGGTTAGGGACTCCAGAAGACACCCATCAACACTAGTCAGTTAAAAAGCAAAGGGACATGAAACAGTCTTCTAACCATAAGCTAAGTGTATTGGCTGCCCAACTCAGCCTTGTTAACCTGAGGAGCAAGACATCAGGAAATCACACCAGTGTATTTCATGGCAAATACTATGTTAATAGGTTACTGTCCCTGGGCTGTCTGAAAAACCAAGCATTTTGAGCACTGCTCAAGGTGAATAAAAGATCCCTTCATTATTTTGCTCCTAGCCCAACAATGGGAGAGTCCAGAAAATGGGTATTACATCTGCCTATAGAAGGTGTAACCCGTCCGTGCCCAGGGTAGCCCACTGATAATGCCAGGGTCAGGGCAGGCTGTAAAAGGAGAGCAGATTCTCCCAGCACTCATGGGTGACACTGCAGTCAGACTTCCCAACCAGCCACAAACAGTGCTTCTGATTCCCCCCCCACTGGTTATCAAGAAGCCACTGTGCAAATACACACAACCCCCTTTACTGCATTTCAGTCTCTGGCTCCCCAACTGACACTAGGTCCAGTAAAGAGACCAGTTGTTTAAACTCTATGCTCTTTACTAAAAGATTCCCTCTGATCCCAAAGGATCAGCCACGGTACCAGTTCACTATAAGTTTGGATCTTACCCAAAATACCACGCTGCCAGCCAATCCTTTAGTAACTAAAACTAAAGGTTTATTAATAAAAGAAAAAAACAAACAATAAGAGAAGTGTTAAAGGCTTAAAGCAATCAGATATATACAAACAATTTGAAAGTCTATATACATCAGGTTTCTAGAACAATTGTGGAGTTGCAGGCTTGTACAGTCCCTCTGATGTGCATCCAGTAACTGGATGGGTCTAAGTCCTTCAGCTCAGTTGCAAAGTGTGTTGATCCAGAGGTGTGTCCACAGCTGGACAGGAGCAAAGAACCAGACAAAGACAAAATGGTTTCTGTGGTTTGATCTTATATACCCTCTGTTACTGGCCATGTGGCTTGTGGAATTTTACAGGAACCAAAATGGAGTCCAGAGTCACATGGGCCAATCCTGGTAACTCTTCAGGTATGCCTTTAGTTTCTTCCTAGGCCTTTGGCTTCTGTAAAGGTCTTGATGGGCCATTAAGCGGGCTATTGTCCTGCGGCCTCTCTGTCTGGGGTGTGTCTTTTACAGCACAATTCGAAATACAGGTATATCAAAGATCTCCAAAACTTTCCTCACACATATAACACAAATATTATCATCTTATTCAGCATATCATAACCTTTCTAACAGCACCTGACATGGTATGTCTCACATGAATCACTATGATTTTGACATATTAATGTCAAATAACACAAATGCCACCCCCTCCCAATCCAGTCCGCATGACAGAAGGCCCAATAAATGGACCAAAAATGCCTGAGCTGTTCAATTCAAGAAACTTCCCTAGCAATAAATATTTAAAATGATGCAGAGAAACCAGGTAAGTAAAATAAATAAGACAACCAAGAGTAGTAAGAAAAGATGATTTATTTACCTTTCTTTGGTTAAAAACCTCTCCCCCTCTGAATATGCTGAACATTAAGTATTTTAAAAGCACACGAGAAGACCATCACCCAGTATTTTATGTATGAAAATCTTTAAATTCTAAAAAGATCAGAACACTAGAAAAGGACCAGGAGCCTGATTGAATTAGCTCAGCATGGGGGGCAGTCTCAGGACTGTCCCATTACTTTTATGTCTGAATGTGGCAGAGTCCTGACTCCAAAACAGTATGTTGTACCATGACAGCATGGGGTGGGGGCTTGCAGGATAAAACTGCACAATCCTTCTCGACCACTGCAAGAAAGACCCATCTACCAAATGTATGGTCTCAGACCTCCACCACTAGTCTGTCATTTCAGACCACATCATGCAGATTTGCGAGGTAGAGGATGGATTTGTTAAGTCTACAATATTATTTATATTGTTCATTCTCGTGGCTGCTCCACAGAAGAGGTAGTAATCACAGCTGATGCTCTGTGGCTAGGCCTGAGCTTGGGTTTAAATGCCTGCTGACCTCAAATGCTTGAGAGTGTCTGTAATATGCACCAAGTGTGTTGTGTTGCCCACTAGAGGCAGAGGGCTACTCCTACAGCCTACTCTGCTACCAGCTAAAGTTCCTTCTTTAACTATTCCAGAGAGGTAGCTGTGTTAGTCTGCATACAGCCATGTATGCCTGCAGAAATTTGTTAGTCTGTAAGGTGCCACAGGACTCTCCTTTTTCTTTAACTAAGCTTTTGGTACTGAAGGTCAGGATTTGAAAGAAATGTTATGGTGGGTCATTACAGAAGCTGCATCATTGTAATTAACCAAAAACTAGGTGGACAAAGTACCTATGTGAAGTACTTTGGCAGGCAGACAAACTAGCAAACATAAAATAGGCATTTTTGGTTTCAATGCCTATGATTTTGGCCAAAACTTTCCACTAGCCCTGGGATGCCACCATATTATATCTAAATGTGTGTGTATGCATGGCAATGACTTCATGCAGTAGAAGCTGCTTCATTGGCATAGCCTGCTTATAGTCAATTATCTAAAGCGGTGTATTTTCTAAATTCTGCAAGCACAAGGGATCGGGGGGCTGCTAAGGCGCTTCTAAGAAGTACTCTAGGGCCCAGGAGGATTATAACTAGGAAATCCTCACTGAAATGGACATTCAATTTGGCAGCAGTCTATTTAAAATTATATTTTTATTTAGTGCTTATTACCATGCAATCTACTTTAGTCCTCTGATTGGTGAAGGAAAATATTGGTTAGCCTGCTGTTTTTCACTTTTATGGCCTTATTAGTGCAGCTTAAAAGGGTTCAGAATGAGAGGAAAACAAGAAAGCTGTGTCAGTGCTGGGAAAATGTACTCTATAAGCAACTTCTCATGTCAGTTCATACTTTCTAATTTTTTCAGGCTGCTGTGTTGTGTCTTGACTTAATATACGTCTTTCTGTTTCATATAATATGTGACAACAGTAATATAGCTTCTGAACCCATAGTTCCTGAAACAAAATATTGGATTTTTTAAAAAAATATGCTGACAAAAGGTTTAAATATGATTCCCCTCTCCCCCACTGCTTTATTTTAAAGAAATCAGTTAAAGTCCTGATCTAAGCCCTTCATTATGATCTACTGAAGTCTGATATATTGAGTCCCACAGTCCTTTTATTTGTAACTCAGTTACTTTGCTAAGGGCCCAGTTCTGAAAACATCCCTGTCCAGGAAAGTATTTAAATATGTGCTTAAAAACATTGCCTTCAAGTTTTGGGCCCTGATTCAAGACAACATTTATAAATAGTAATTATTATATTTGATGGAGTTCTCAAAATGAACTTTTCCTTTCCTATTGCTCTGTGTTGGTCTTCCTGCTAAGAAAATACTAGGGGTGGAGCTTTCCAGTGTGGCTAGAGATATTTGGGTACTCAGTTTGAGATGTGTTTCAGGTGCTTGATTTTTCAGAAAATGGCAAGCACTCACCCTCAGAAAACCAAATCTATATTTAAAGTATTTCATAACAAACACCCAGAATTACTAGTTATTTTGAAAATCTTGGACTCCGCAGATAAATAGAAAATCATATCCACGGAAACACTTCAGTTTTCTAACTTACCACTACAGCTGGTCAAATACCACAAAAACACATTTCACAAATATTGGAGTTCTGTATAGCCGTTGGATCCAGACATATATTTGTAGCCCTTTGTATATGCTGTGATGAAAGGGGTTTTCGTCTGCACAAATGTTTGGGGAATGCTGTTCTGCATTCTGAGACTCACAGTTGAGCAAGCGTATTCTCGTGCTAAGGAGGATTATTCATTAAATACTATTCACCACTTCCCAGTCTCCTGTGTAAAAAGTTTTAAAATCACATTAGAGAACACCACAAATATTATGGGCCAAAATCTTCAGTCCATTTCACCCACTGTGCATTGGCAGCAAATCTTGGCCCTGGGGCCAGCTCAGTAAGCCAAGGGAGGATCACTCTAAAATGGGGGATCTTTCATTGGTGTAGAGCCAGTCTAGTATCTCCTAGACAACTACTTCCAGATGCCAATGAAGGGGTAAATGGAAGAAAGAAGGGGCTACAGGTGGTGCTTCCATATGTCCTGATTGTATCCAATGGCTGCATCAATCTGAGGGGTTTTGGCAGATAATTTACACCAGCGTTCAGATTGCTATAAATCACACTGGGAGCTATTAACCTAGCCCACAGCAGCCTAGGATTGGAGGAGGAGCATGAAGGCCAGCTTTGCCCCCCTGTCCTCAGCCTGAATTGCTTTCTACACTCTCCTCAGCCCAGAGGAGGCACTGCGGCCACACAACCAGTAACGCACCACAAAAAGTCAGAATGAACCCATCAGCTGAAGATGGTTAGTAATTTGCCATATACATTCACGGAAGTAAGGATAGATTCAGAAATGATTCATGATCAGAAAAAGGGCTAAAGTCACTGGGTACTTTATTCACGAACCAAATTTGACCAGCTCTGCTTACTGCACAAGAAAGATAATTATGATAAATGTGTGGTTTCTAATAGCAATAATGATCTGCAGGTCAGGTATTTCCAGGCAGCAAATGACTAGCTGGGTTAAAGGCTCCCATTTGGCTTCAATGGGCAATTATAATAAAGACTTCACTGGGAGTTCCTTGCTTTTGTGAGAATGGGCCGGAGTTGTGCGGCACTTAGACATAAAATGCTAAGTATCGTCATTGTTACCCACTCTCCTGTGATCTCTGCCTATTCTCAGATAGAGCCCTCCAAAGAGGAAAGTGAAAAGCAGCCACAAGAAAACGAGTGGGAATGGGGACCTCTGCAACACGAGTCCTTCTGCAACATCAAAAGTGAACTAGAGAAACAAGCTGTTACTGTCTCTGGTTATTGTTTTGTTGCGGCTACCTTTGCCATCGCGTCTATTATTATTTCCAGGGTCCCTAGGGTAACATTTAGCAAATTCACATGTCCCGAGGAACTGCATGTAGTTAACGATGATGCCTGCCGAAGTGGATCAGTCAATGTCACAGAGGCCACAAGCAATTTTACAGCACTCTCTCTATTAAACATGCTAATAAAAGACAGTTACCTACGTTAAAAGGTAACACGAACAGTAATTTCACAGGAATGAAGGCAACAATTGCTACAGCACTGGATGCTTCTTACTCCAGCCAGTTCAACCCACTACCCCGCAATGGAAAAAGGCAGGGGTTCCACAGTTGACACTCGGCATTAAGGTTCAATTTGTAAAGGTGTTACACTAATTAAGTGAATTACTGCTATTGGTACTGTCACTAATAACAGTTTATAGTGAATTACAATAAGCACGTATTAAAGTCTGCTCTATAAAGGATCAGTAACATATTCTTAACAGAGGATTCTGCAAAACCATAATTTCAAGCAAACATGCAGCTATTTTTACAACAAAGACAAAATTCAGTTATGTACATCCATTGAACCCCACTGAGTAAAATGGAATTGCATGGGTGTAATGGGGGACAGAATTCAATCCTGGATGCAAGGCCAGATTAAGTCACCATACTACACACGGCTACCAGTGGCCCACACCCATGTTGTGGACCTGTGCCCCAGTCAGAGTGAGGGCAGCAGGGGGCTCCCCTCCCTGTCCCAGAGATGGGGAAAGAAGGATCTCCCCACCTTTTGCTCCACTCTCGACCTGGGGAACCCTTAAAGGGGGTCTCCAGAAGCAGAATGTCTTGGCGTTAGCATTCCCATTGAGGCGCATGGGCAAATCACACCTCAGAGTTTTTGTTCCATGCTGGCTGTAGGCTCAGGCGGAGTGTGTCGGTTACACTCAGGCCACATTGCTTTCTTTCACAAGTGTGAGCGCTTGATACTTCATTAAAAGAAAGAGGAGAAGGTGATATCATGCGACTTCAGCAGCATGGGCCTGCAATGCCTCTGCTTGAATTGTGTCTTGTCTAGGTGTTCTTGTATGATGAGATTTTAGTATATGAAATAAAATACATTTGACATATTGAACAATACAGTAAACTATATGCCTCTATAGTATACTAGTCAGTGCCATGTAATTGAATCACTATACAATATATTTCCTCTTTAAAAGAGGAAGAGGACTATTGTAAAAGAAACTATGGGTCTCATTCCTCACCCTTACACATGATTGGTATTGTGAGAGCACCTAAGGGCCAGTATCCCATTCTTCTAGGTACTGTACAAATACATAACAAGGAAACGGTCCCTGTCCTAAAGAGCTTAGATATAAAATGAGGCACAACAGGCAAAAGCAGCATAAGGAAGTAAAGGGACAACTACTGTTAGCATGATAAGCAGTGCTCCCAGCCCGCCCCCTGCCTAACCCGTGTCCAGTTTTCTATAGGCATCACAGTAGAGAACATTTATGCAAGCGTGTACGAGTCATCATGGACATCAATGGCATTACAATGGTTTAGAACAACAGTTCCCAACCTGGAGGGTGGGACTCCCTTGTGGGGGGGGGGTGCCAAAGATTACGGGGGATCCAGGAGGCTTCAGTGATAATGAGGTCATTTAGCCCCTCAAGCTCCATGCCAGCTGGGCTCAGTTCCCCCCTGCCTCCGCAGTTCCATGCCGGCCAGAGCACAGCAGCAGCCCCAAACTCTGCTCCGGCCACAAAGAAGAGCAGCTGCCCCCAACCCCACACTGGCTGGGCACCTGGTCAGAGAGGAGCAGCCAAACACCAGTGGGGGCCTGCAGCAGCCCTGGCCAACCCACCAGAGTGTGCCTTCATTACCCTTAGTCCATGAGGGATAGGAAGAGGTGGGGTCACAAAGGGTGTGCTGTTGTGGCTGCGCCATGGTAGGCTTAGCTTCTTATTCACGTAAGAGTAACTTATGTAATTTAGTGTTATCATCAGCGTTAATAGGGGTTATATGTGTTTATGGTTGGTGGGGGAAGGCTGGAGGGCCATGTGTTTTACCTAGTGTTAACTAGGTGGGGCTTCCACTCAAAAATGTTGGGAACCACTGGTGTAGAGTGAGTGAGAATGGAGAAGGGCATCTGGCAATACCCACTGGTTCTCTTCCCTACTCCCCTCCCCAAAATAAAACCCCCACAGCTTCTAGCTGTTGATTACAGACCCAAAGACGCACTTGAGAGTGTATTGTCATGTGAGAGAGTTTGTAGTTCCTGATGGAGTTCCTAACACATGCCAGCTGCTTTACTTGAGATTAAAGGGACACATCATTAACTTAGAAATAGAAGTCTGAGGGTTTTGTTGGTTATTTTAATCTCCCATTCTTGCTACCAGGACTGAAAGAGATGGCAATAAAATTAAAATAAATTAGGCAGGTCAGTTAGGGACAGGCACAGCACTTAACTTATATTTTGAAAAACTTATATTTTGAAAATCATTAGATTTTAAATAAATGGTGTCCCCTTAAACTACCAACTACCTCCCTGCATAGTTAAGCAGCATTTCATTCACTTTTGAATGCTCTTTTAAATCCTCTTTCATCCAGTGACTTTGGAGGAAATGCCAGAATATCTGATCCATTTTAAACTAATGTTTTGAATACCTAGTCCACAGTGTGTGGTGTAATTGGTCAGTAAGGTTACAAGCCTGCATGGGATGTCTACTTGGCAGCTGGGTAGACAGACACCTCTAGTAGGTCTTTGTGACAAAGTGGGTTTCTGCCCATGAAAGCTTGTGCCCAAATAAATGTGTTCATCTCTAAGGTGCCACAGAACTCTCATTATTTTACTGTTCGAGAGGACTCTTCCATAAAAGGAAATTTTAAGTGCAAATACGTTGTCTTGTGCACCAGTGCCACATACATGAGTCTGAAATGAAACATCAGTATCACCCACGTTGGAAGGAATGGCCTCTCATTATTTGGCTTAAAGAATTCTTCAGCTCCAGCCCATTGTTTTTCTTTTAACTGTATTCAGAGATCTCAGGAATGAGACCCATTTGCTGAACAGAAAACTGAAATCTTTCTAGAACTAAGAACATATGATTTTTGCAATGGGTTCTCTAAAAAGAAACAGTAGAATAAAATCCACAATAATATAAAATGCTGCATACAGAATGAGGCTAGAGCGCCTGCTTCACTGATCATTCAAATCATGCAGTGCGGTGCATTCTACTTTTGTCTAGACAATCACAGCACCTGTGCACTTTCCTATGTCTTTGTTTTCCTTTTTTAAAATTAGTGGAAGATTACATACAAAAGGACACGACAAAAACAAAAGCAGGAAATGACAGTTAAAGGACATGTGCAGCCTTAACCCTGCTCCTTGTGCGTATGCATAACAATGCAAGCTTTAAAAGATCACCTGCTAGTTATGGCATCGGTTCTAAAAGAAGAATCAGTTTGGATGGGATTTGATCAGGGTTGCCAACCATCTGTAAATTTATGGACAGCCAGTAAAAAAGGTACAATTTTAACACTGTCCATAAATCAATAAATGAAAAGTCCATAAAACTGGATAGAAATAAAACATTGTATTTTGACATTGTCATTGTTCAGAATCAATCACTTCTTGTATCATAAAACTACACTGATCATGACTTTATCGATTTCCTGTTTTCTGTTATGCACACACCCAAAGAACCCAATCGATCAATTAATTGCAGCTAAAATAACTGCATAATTCCAAATTCCTGTGCACAGAATATCATAAGTGAGTATGCACTTTTGCGCCATTATTGTATTGTCTATGGTATTTTAGTGATGTCAGTAAAAAGTTTACCCTATCAGTAAGCCAACCAACCAACCTTCAGATCTTCATGTCAGTAAAAACTAAAATGCCAGGTAGGCAACTCTGTAGAGATGCCTAGGAACAATATTTCCAGTCTCAGCTGGTCACCCTAAAGGAAATCAAAAGGATGCCGAGTTTTAAAATCTGGAAGAAATTTGATGCCAAATTCAAGGTCCTATTGACTAATTTAGGCTTAGTTTTTCAGTTTGGCCCTGTAACAGGCTTTGACTCACAACTTTTGAACCGCCTGCTGGCTGACAGGCAGATGCCCCTCTCTGCTATGTCTCACCCTCCATCCTGTCTCTGCTGGACCCTTCTTCTCATGACTTGGCCTTCCAGCTGAGTCACAATCCATGTTCCCCCCATTCTGGGGGATTCTGCAATTTGTTCTAGCCATTTTCCACTGTCGCTACCGCAGTCCCACCACCACTGTTACAGCAACTGGGTGGGGAGGGGGGGGAAGAACCCAACCCACAACTTCAGGTTCTGGCCCAGGGGCCCCATGTGTGGCAGACTTTGCTGCATCTCCCCCAACTCCTCAGTGGATTTCCCTGGGCCAGCTCCTCTTAGCATTAGTACCTTCTCAGCCCTTGCTTCAGGGCATTTAGCTCTGCAGAGTCCCAGCAGCCAGCCACTGCTCTGTCCATGGTTCTGACAGTCCTCCCTCTTCAAGCACCTGGGAGACACTCTCCTGCTCTGCACTACAGCTTTCTTTTATATCGGCCTTCTGGGCCCTGATTGGCTGCCACACCGCCCCTTCCTATTGGCTGCCTTTCACACAGTCTCCACAAGGGCTCTCTTAACCCTTTCCTGGCCAGCATGAGGCAGGCACTCTGCCACAGGCCTCTATGCAGGAAAATCCCGTATAAGAGACAGGACAAAGTTCCCACATTCACAGTTGCAACCTTATTGGTCCAGCCTGATGGTGGTATTTGTAGCCACAATTGCTTTCAGAAAAGGCAAAAAAGTTGGAAAACTAAACCCATGTTCTGCAAGTGATCCCCAGTTCCTCCACAACGTTCTGGGCCCCCATCTCAAACCTAATGGTTGCATGGTCTCTGCTTTTTCTAGTGCAGGTTTCTAAACTTTCAGTCTTGTTCACGTAGCTTCAAGGAATTTTATGATGATCTGAACTCCAGTTGCTGATCATTTCACAAGCGGACCCAATTTTCTTGATCTTATTTTTTGAAATGTGCATTTGCAATACATACAGTATCTCCAGAGGAATCAAACCTTCTTCTTGGTTTAAATAAAATAAACAAACCAGGATGTTGATGTATGTGTTTCAGATAATTAAAACACATTCATTTGTGGAACTGCTTATTTTCTGCGGCTGGAAATGGGTATTTCAGATTATGCACATACTTAAGAAAATACAAATTTTGTCATTCATAACCATAAACAGTATGGTGAGTTAGCAGAAAGCTATTACATTTCAATTACACAAGTGTGTTAAATTAGCCAGCCAATTGACACATCTGGCATGAACTATAAAATGTTCCTGAAATTCTTTTGAAAAGATCATTAAGATTAATAATAATTTATTCTTTAAATCACATTTTAATATATACATTTTAAAATAGGTATTCTTGAAGTTAACTGGTATCTTTAAGGACCAGATTCTCCCATCCTGATTCATATTGACTGTCTCTTTACTTTCTGAATAGTCCAATTGAACTTAATGGAACTACTCACAGAGTAAGATGCCACTCAGTTTTAGTATGGGTGGCAGAATCTGGCTCTAAATGTGTGCCTAGATGCCATTTTAGGAGATCAAAAGACTTTAAAAAAGTGTTCCTTGTGAAGATGCTTGTATTTCCCAGAGATTAAGAATGTTCATTTGCAAGGCATACACTCTAAAAGAAAAAACACAGCATTTCAAAAACACTTAGCATTTTCCCACATTTCCTAATAATTGATTAACATCTTTTTTGGATCAGAGAGTACAGGTGCAAGAGTTTATAATGCATTTAGAATCGAGTGCTCCTTTCTGGGTTTGCTGGGCTATCGTGAAATCTTTAGGCAGCAGAACACTTCATCTAATGTTGATAATAAAAATATTTTGTCACTGGCCAAAATAAACCCATAAAACAATAATCCGATTTTTAGGCCCCAATGCTGCAAACCTGCACCTGCTTAAGCAGAGAAGTAGTCACAGTGAAGTCAAAGGAAGTTGTTAGAGGTGCACATTTTAGACTTTTGTTTTTACATTTTCCTTTAAAAAATTACCAGGACAGTCCACACAAAACCCCCCTAAATTAAAAGAACATTGTTCGCTTGCAAACTCATGCACTTGAAGTTAGGAAATGCCACAGAGCTGCCAGTTCTAACTCAATTTGGCCCCCTTGTGCATGTGTATTATAATACAATCTATTACCTGATCACATACCTCTTTTTCCACAGGAGCCCTATCTCATTCAATGCCTAGGCTAGACACATGGGTGGTATTTCTCAACTATCTAGCATTTCCCAACTTTCCAGTACTTCACTTCGCAAACTAAATAATGATTTTTTAACATACTCTTTTTGTGTTTATTTTTATATAAAAGGGGGAGATTTTAGAGCCACGTGCTAGATGACACTCAGCTAATAGTTGGGCACTCACAGCATTTGCCTTCAGAGTTCAGTAAACACTTGTTCAAGGTCACATAGCTATTTGATTTATATCCACCACTGCTCACAGTGGATCAGGCCTATGCAAAACAAATGCATTTGAATATATTAACAATCATGATCTCTCTTTTACCCAGTGTCTGATAACTTCATTCCCAGAAATATCGTATTAGAAGCCGTCCTTTCATAGAGGTAATAACTGGTGAGAGATATATCAATTCCCAGAGGAGCAGCAAAATAGCTACCTGCATTCTCAGACAGTGTTTCCCAAAGTGTGGGCTGTGCAAACAGACTGCTCAGTTGTTCTCCAGAGTCTCCACTTGTACAAGAAAAAGCCTCCATGGTTTAGGTTGCAAAGAAAAAAAATTCAAAACATGAATCAATTGTAACTAATGCAGAAACAGCTGTTGGAGTTTGCAGAGACGCCCAAACTGTAGCTCTGAGGTGAGCACTGCCCCATTTCAATGGGTGCTAAAGCAGATGCCAGTGATGATACTTTGACTGTCAGTTTACTTAACTGTTTTATTGCTCAAAAAAGGGTAAAAAAGGAAAGAAAATATATTATGAACATCTACACCAGAGTTCCCCAAAGTGCCAAGGATGCAAACGACAGGCTGGGGCGTGAGCATGAGGCATACTTTACACAGAAGTATATATGAAGGTGGACAGGCCCGTAAACATCACTTGATGGATTTGCAGAGAGTACAAGACTGGTTTATTTTCATGAAGGAAAAAAGCTTTGGAGATGCTGCCTTAGGAACAGCACGCACATATTCAGAGGTACCAGACCAAGCTTTTCAGGTGACCCTGCTACCAGGCTCTGCAACAGGAGGTCTCATGCTTGCAACTCCACACCATTGGAGGGTGTATGCAGTCAATTACAGGATCAGGGCCTAAATTAGAGCAGAACGTGATTGTCACATGAAAAATTCCCTGAATCGCCACATGATGGAGAACTCACTATATTATGGAAACATTAAGTACGACTGGAGAATTGCTAACGTAGTTCCTATTTTTAAGAAAGGGAATAAAAGTGATCCAGGTAATTATAGGCCTGTTAGCTTGACGTCTGTCGTGTGTAAGGTCTTGGAAAAAATTTTAAGGGAGAAAGTAGTTAAGGACATGGAGGTCAATGGTAATTGGGACAAATTGCAACATGGATTTACTAAAGGTAGATCGTGCCAAACCAACCTGATCTCCTTCTTTGAGAAGGTGACGGATTACTTAGACAAGGGCAATGCGGTAGATCTAATTTACCTCGACTTCAGTAAGGCGTTTGACACGGTTCCGCATGGGGAACTGTTAGTTAAATTGGAAAAGATGGGGATGAATGTGAAAGTTGTAAGGTGGATAAGGAACTGGTTAAAAGGGAGACTACAGTGTGTCGTGCTGAAGGGTGAACTGTCAGGCTGGAAGGAGGTTACTAGCGGAGTCCCTCAAGGATCGGTTCTTGGACCGACCTTATTTAACCTTTTTATAACTGATCTTGACACAAAGAGCGAGAATGTGTTAATAAAATTTGCGGATGATACGAAGCTGGGGGGTATTGCTAACACGGAGAAGGACCGGGATGCTATTCAGGAAGATCTGGACTACCTTGTACACTGGAGCAATAGTAATCGGATGAAATATAATAGTGAAAAGTGCAAGGTCATGCACTTAGGGATTAATAATAAGAATTTTACATATACGTTGGGGATGCATCAGTTGGAAACGACGGAGGAGGAGAAGGACCTTGGGGTATTGGTTGATAACAGGATGACTATGAGCCGCCAATGTGATATGGCTGTTAAAAAAGCAAATGCGGTTAGCTGATCGCCATATTTGGGGTCGGGAAGGAATTTTCCTCCGGGGCGGATTGGCAGGGGCCACGGAGGTTTTTCGCCTTCCTCTGCAGCATGGGGCATGGGTCGCTTGCTGGTGGATTCCCTGCAGCTTGAGGTCTTCAAATCTCACTTTTGAGGATTTCAATAACTCAGTCATGGGTTCGGGGTTGTTATAAATGTGTATGGGTAGGGTTTTGTGGCCTGCCTTGTGCGGGAGGTCAGACTAGATGATCATATTGGTCCCTTCTGACCTATGAGTCTATGAGTCTATGAGAATGACTTGCTATCTAGAATTTCCAATCATTTTCTACAGTCCATGCTTGGAAGATTTCCAATACCTTGTGGTTTCCATGTACATTTGAATAGCCTCTGTTAATGTGTTCCAGCATTCAGATTTAACACAGTAGAGGATAAATACTCTGCCTAATATGTGGCCAGAAATGCTGGGCTGGACAAAAGTGTGAGGTAAAGAAGGTGTTGAAATTCTTCCCCATCCCTCACCCATGTTGGAGCAGCTGCAGCGTTCACCCAGTAGCTGAAGTAGCCTCTAAGAATCCTGACACAGCCCCCCGTGGGGGTGTATGAGTATGTACTTGTTGATCCTTCAGCCCTTGACACCACCTCCCTGCAGGGCTGTGAAGAGCAGGCTTGATTTATGGTTTGGGCAGTCCAGTCACCCTCTCTCTGTCTTCCCAGCTACCAGACTCCCTCTGGTGAAGCTGAACCACCCCAGTTCTGCTAAAGGCCACCCTGCACCTGTGGAATCGGGACCCAGATTTGTCCCTACATTTAAAATAATCCTCTCATCTGTTTTGGGAAATTTAAATGGTAACACCTTAAACCATAAGGAACAGTATTTTACATTAACAGATGTAAAGCTGCCCTCTGTTAAGGGCTCATGGAATCACAAACTGTTAGGCTCAGATTATCCTGTCACCCCCATAAATGTAGGATTTTGCCCTCTACTACATTCAAGTTAAAGTCTTAGGGTGCAAATTGACTTTTTGTATGAATGGCCATAACTCTTTGAAAGTCAAGTCTGCTTCATATCAGTATTTCTGGGAATGCATAATGATCTCACCCAAAGGTGGGAAAGCTATCTTGGGGGATATGTGGAGGCTCTTGAGGGTATTGGCCAGCAATATCTCCAATTCACATCCAAACCAATATATGTATTGTTCAGTAACGGGGAAAAAAACCCAACCCCCCCACCCCCGATAAGGGTAGTCTGCCCTTAAAGGCAGTAGCACCTAGTGGTCAGTCGACTCTTCCATGTGGCATAGACCTTTAAGGGTCTGAGAGGGAGAGAGAATTAAAGGGCCTAGAGCTAGAGAGGAAGTGTCCCCAGGAATTAATGGTGATTGAAGAAGGAATCCTGTCACTTCTTCTTTAGGAGCCTGGGGCCAAGAGAGGGTAAGGCTGGCTCCCTTCTCACCCAGCCAGTAAGGAATGAGCTGAAAGGAGGAGTCAGTATAAATATCACCTCCTTCTCCATGGGAGGGCAGACGCCTGCCGATGGTGCTGGGAGTAAGGATGCTCCTGCAGGGCCGAGTTAAGAGGGAGAAGCCAGCAGCAGGGTTTGACATTACCCATGGCCAAACACGCCCAGCCTGAGGGAAAAGGACTGGCTGGGAAAAGAGCCAGCCTGGGAAGAAGTTGCCTGAGGCTATACAGCCGGCCTACGGTCTATCTTCCACTCCAAGGAAGAGAGCGAGGAGGCTCACGTATGAAGGAGACAGACAGGGAGATAGGCCCAGGAAACGCCACAGAAATGTGCAAAACCCAAGCCCGCATTTCTCCTAAAATACAGCCAGCCCCCTCCTTTTCAATAGACCCTAAAGAAGGGTGGGGGAGAACATCCAGCATAGTGTTCATATGACAAGACCTACAGTAATAGCCACATTAAAATCATGGGAGAACTACAAGGAACCAAGCTCCAAACATTTGAATAATTAATATCAGCACCCAGGCTCCGGACAGTTCTGACGGAAGTGTTGTGGGTGCAAGGGCTTGTCTACACAGAGAAATGTGCCAGCAGAATTATAGCAGTATAATTATAGCTATAGATATACTGGTCAATTTCCACAGGTAGAAAAACCCTAAATATAAAACTTATCTGTTACAATCTACCATAGCCTGGGGAAGGTCAGCAGTGCTGTAACATGTCAGAGGTGAATGATGCAGCAGTCCCAGTATCGCCATCTGCAAGTATTCAAAATTCATGAATTAAGCCCCCAAAACATCATGAGATTGGCTTAAAAAGATTTTAAAAATAAATTGTAGGCTCTCTTTATTTACCTTCCGGGTTTCGAGCCTGTAGGATTCACATTGTCCAGCTTTTCTCCACAACCATTAAGGTTAGAAACCCTTTCATTTGAAATTAAATCAGAGTCTTACCTAATCACATGATTCCAGGGACAGGGAGTAAGACAAGTAGCAAATCCCATGAGAGTTGGAAACGTTGAGTCTTACTGCTAGATTCAGGGAACAGGGCAATAAAGTTAGCGGATGATTTTATCACAAGGGCTTGTGGTAGATATCAAGACAGAGTAGTCCATGACCCCACATATCCAAAAACCCTCCACCTTGCTTTCCCACAGACCCAAACTAGCCATGTTTTCCAATTGTTTTCAAGGAAGTTCTGTAAAATAATATTTGCTATTTGTCTAAGTGCCAGCATGCAGTATGCAACGGGGAGCAGTATGGCGTTAAGGACAGTAGGCAAAATGAAAGAAAACCTGGAGCATCAAGAACACAGCAGCTGTTTTCCCTTGAATCATCTGCCTAGGAATCCCTTTTCTGTGTGCTGGATACAGGAAAAAAAGTGTAAAAAAGTGCTTTCCCCTCCCCCCAGTCATGGTTGGCAGCCTTGGATTGGCTGTCTGACAAGTTGCAGGGCTAGGGTTGGGCACTGGGAAGGCTCAAGAGACAGCTCTGATACTTCGTAGCAGCTGTATAGCACAGCTTGATAAAGACTGAATTGCAATCCATTCACATTCCTGAGCCAAATGCCAGACTGAGGCC
The DNA here is from genome assembly GCA_007922155.1 of Mesoclemmys tuberculata. Lineage (NCBI taxonomy): Eukaryota > Metazoa > Chordata > Testudines > Chelidae > Mesoclemmys > Mesoclemmys tuberculata. The sequence continues at coordinate 74,899,642 of ML675601.1, forward strand.
ATTACACATCCATATCCTAAACTACTCAGGGGATCATATAAGGATACAAGAGGTTCTGTTCACATCTCTTTACTTATACACAGAGCAAGTTTTACTAGCTTATATCTCACTTACACACAAAATAGCTACATTAAAAGAACACTGAGGTTGCAAAATCACACAGGAGAAAGTTAGGA
>ML675601.1:74899917-74985231 GCA_007922155.1 Mesoclemmys tuberculata
TGTTCTTTTAATTCTGAGGTGGGAGGGGTTGGTTTTGGTTTGCTGTGGGGGAGGGGGGAGGAACTGTAATTTCCTAGGTATTTAGAAAGCAAATTGAAAAAATAAGTTCATCCTGTGGCATCCTATTGATACCCATGTGGTTCTTCAGCTGGGTTTAAACCTTTAGATCCATCACACAGTCCTCTGCTATTTGAGCTGAGTAACTGATAGCAGGTGGACCACTACTAGAAGGTCACACACAAACTTTGCTAGTGGGTTTTATAAATATTTGCTGATAGAGGAATGGGAAGACTCAAAAATCTTGGATTCTGTTCCAGGCTCTGGAGCAAAGTTTGTGCTAGGGAGCAAAGACTCCTCTACCTGTTTCCCCCCCTTTCCCTCACGAGATTGACCCCTTCAGCCACATCCCATTCAACATGTGTCTGTCCCCCCCCACCCTAGTGCCATTCTTAACTAGCCAATTCCAGTATCCAATCCTCAGGCTTCTCATCCAAATGTGAATCTTCCCTGGCCACTCCTGTAGCAAGCTGCAAGGAGTGAGAAAGGAAGAGGCAGAGTACAATTTGCAGGAGGAAAGAATCTGGAGGAGGCAGCAGGAAGTCAGTCTGTGTGCATATGGCTAGAATGCTGCCTACAGTTGCAGCATCTCTGTAAATAGTTCACACAGTAAGAAGCCAGTTTAGTTTTAAAAGCATGGCGTCCTTTCATATAATTACCCTTTTGTGTCTTTTAATGTGGTACACGAAACAAGCCCCAGTCTTCACCACCCTGCTCCCAGTCACATCCATTCCCAGTTCTCCCTGCAGCTTTTATCCCCCTCTCCCCCCTGCAGCCTCCTTTCTCAGGCAGTCCTAATCTCCCCTCCTGTTGCCTCATCAGATGCTTCTGCTTCCTTCTGCACCAATGGTTCCCAGTCTCAGACTCCCCCAGCTCCTTGTCCAATCTCAGTCTGTCCTCTCTCAACATTTCCCTCCCTAGCTCCAAGTCTCTTCTCCTTGTCCAGCGTCCTCCTTTGTGCCACCTGGGCACCAACAGAGAAGGGGGGCACTGAGAAAACAGGGGACAGAGGTTCTCTGCTTTCAGTTCCAGTGCCTAGCTCTAATCCATAGCAGCCCAAAGCTGCAATTGCAAGAAAAGTCCTGCTCAGCCTCCACTGCCCTGGGCTTGAGCATGCTCAGTGCAAACAGCATCTTCTGGAAATTTAGCCATTTCCATAGCCATTTCCATACATAGCTCTAGTAAGCCGTTATTGAGCATATGTTAACTGTGATTTTTCAAAGGCTTATAACTTGGCCAAATTTGGCCAGAGATTCACTGACATGGCAAAAGATTTATCTTTGACTCAAAGGCCATGCCCCAGCCAAATTTCAAGTCTTTGCTCGAAAGCCTGGCGACTCTAGAACTTCTTAAAAAAAAAAAAAGTTGCCAGAATTTTTTTTTAAGATGGTAAAACAATGTATTTTTCTCTAAGCTCGTTCTTGGAAATGGCAGAACCACAGTGGATGAAAATTTCTTAAACTTAGTCTGAGGCAGATACCAAGCATGGAAAATTTCAGCTCAAAGGGTTAAGGTTTGGCAAAAGCGATAAGAAACTATAAACATGGTCTTATCATAGGAAGTGTCAATGTCTGGAAGTAGGGCCTGGGCGCTCTAATGAGCATAGCTGGCCTATAGAAAGGTGCCTGCTTGGCTAGACTGCCTGAATGACTGAAAGAGTCAGCAGCAAAGTAGCTCATGGCTGAGATAGTTCCTACCTTGAACCCTGCCTTTCCCCATACCAAGTAACCAAGTTCTGGACCCCCAGCTCAGATTCCTGACTTCTGCTCTGATCTCGAGTGCCGACTCCTGCTCCAACCACTAGGCATGAGTGCTGATCACTGACAATCAGGCAACTCTAATCCTAGGTGATGCTGTTGGTCCCACCTATAAATTACCGAATGGTTTGGAGTCATCTTTCCTATTTGACCAGCCATTTTTTTGAATGAAAGGGCTTTCATCCAACCTCCAGTTTTGAGGGGTGGATTTGTGAATGTAAGTCATGTAGCTAGACACAGAGCCCTACATTTTCATAAGTGAGTAGCCATTTTGTGTGCTTCAGTTTTTAGGTATCTCTGGTGGGACACCTTGATGGGTCTAATATTGAAGTTCTGAGTGCCGTCTAAGAATCAGGCCATCTCAAATTAGGCACCCAAAAAACTGAGGCATTCATAATCACTAGTCACTTAGGAACATTTCAGCCAGAAATTCTAGCATTTCTAATAATTAATTGTAGGCCAAACTATGCTTGCAAAACCAGAGGCCACTTTTAAACTAAGAAACACACAGTCACACAAAGCTAGACTATTTTAAATTGGTTCTGTTATATAAGTGGATCTCATATCTGCTCTCTCAGCAGTAATCACAAAGAGTTCAAGTTCCTTTGTTCACCTCTCTTCTGAGTTCAGCACCATTCCCATGCAAGAGCACAGCTCAGGGACATGTGCCTTTCTCTTTACCATTTGTCCTTTTGGTTTCTTTTGTGCATACCCTGAATGTAAAGCTAAAACGTCCATCTTCTATTTTAAGTTATAGTTTATACAAGATGAACCTCGCAGTTACCAACACAACAGTTGCACTTTTGTAAAGGCAGAATTTGGAATGATTCCATGTTCTGTCCCAGAACACTTTTTCTTTTTTTAATAGCAAATCTGTAAAAAGGAAAGTTCAAAATGTGATAACTATGTTCATTTTGGTCACACCCCACCCAACCATATGCTGTTGTTTTTTCAGCACACATGGAATTTTTCCATGGCGGCAATATGTTGGATTTTTTTTTGTTTTGTTTTTAAGTGCTGAAATTAAAGCACTTCTAGTGTGAAAGCTGTTACCCCTCCTCCAGCAATGTGTAAGAACTTCTGGAATTGTTGTGGTTTCCATATTTCAGGAGTGGCATAGAAGGGTGTGGGCCTTATCTATAGCCTTCCAAGAGGAAGCAAAGATATAGCGAGGTCTTGTACATATGTGATTCCTTCATTAAAACATGCAACCAGAAAATGTAGATAAATGCCAGTTATTAATGCCAATATCCTGAACTCCACTTCTGTCTCATAGTAACATGGTACCGCATGATTAGAGTTTCAAAGGAAAACCAAGTTATTTCTGATGATTTCTGGCAACTATTGAGCTACAATTTAAAGATCCTATTATTAGAGCTCATGACATTTTTCATCTGAATTTTTTTCCATCTGAAAAATGCAGATTTAGGTCAACCAGAACATTCTGTAAATTTTGCCAAATTGTTTAGTTTAGAAAAAAGAGGGAAAAAAATCTGAAAAAAAATCCACTTTTTGTTTCGACAAAATGTTTTGATTTTTCAATTTGGTAGGCCTTTCGAATTCTTCTTCCATTTTATTAAAGTTAAAACTCAGAATGAAACATTGAGATGCTCACGATCATGGATGCCATCCTGAGGCAGACTGTCAAGAAGCAAGGCACAAACCCCAAATTGGGTGTATGTTCTATATTTAGATTTCCCCAACCATGTAAGTGTGAACTCCACAAGCACCATACCAGCCTTACCCTGGAGTCACAGACAGTCCCCTGGGACACTCCAATCCATCTTGCCATCCAAGCATGGCAGCCTTTGCGATATATAGTCCCTTACACCAAAAATCACAACAATACTCAAGTTACTCCCAGCCCCAACAGACCAGTCACTTATCCCAGATCTCTCACCAAAGACAACGTTTTTAACCAATCCTGTAATAAACTAACTAAAGATTTATGAACTCAGGGCAGATCTACGCTACAGAATTACTTTGGTATAACTACATCACCCAGATGTGTGAAAAATCCACACTCCTGAGCAACATATTTATACTGACCTAATCCCAGGTGTAGACAGAACTAGTGGCATGAAAGCTTGCTGACATGGCCAACCCCTCTTACGGAGGTGGATTAACTATGCCAACAGGACAGCTTTCTTCCATCAGCATTGAGCGTCTTCATTTAAGCACTACGGGGCCACAGCAGCATCAGTGCAGCTGCGCCAATGCAGCATTTTAAGTATAGACCTGCTCTCAGAAAAGAAATGAGAGTTGTTTACAAGGTTAAAGCAGGTAACCATACAACTGAGTTACAGTCTTAGGTTCCAAAAGGTGATAGTAGCTGCTATATATGCAAGCGCTATATGTCCTTTAAGGTTACCCAAATTAAGCAACTTGGAGATCCCTTGCTTATGCTTAGAAATATTGCTCTTTCCAAATTCAGGCAGCATAGTGATGATCATTTCTCCTTAACAGGAATTTTTGTTCCCTTCCCAGAGCATTCAAGCTGTGATGGGATAAGGGCTTGTGCATATCTCCTCTTCATGGGTGTGGGGAAAGCAATCAACAAAGTCTTGTCCAGTGATATTCCACAATAGATTGTCTGATGTCTATGGGCCTTCTTTTGTTGCGGAGATGACGACACCTTTTGTGGTGAACTAGTATTTTAGACTTGGTAATGCTTCTCTCTGGCCTGCAAGGGTTTACAGTCTTTGCAAACATTTTTATAGTTACAGAGCAAACACTTAAATATTACCTTATACCATGGGATACAACTATTACATGTCAGATTAACACATGCAGCATCCTACAACCATTTGATAAAGTCTAAACACTAAATACATTCTTTTAACTCTCATATATATTTTAACAGTACTACCACATAGGTGACCCAAACTGGTTGCCAGATATGCATTTGTCAGCATTCAGTGAGGCTCAGGGGCCTTCGCAAGAGTTGGCATCTGGTGTGCCAGTACCGTAGTTACTTCTTCAGTTCAACAAAAAATTCAAGGACTTTTCAGTTTGGGTCAACTCAAGACTGAAAACTTGGTTCTTTGCACAGCTCTTCCCCATAGCACATGGCAAAAAGAGTACAGAGTAGATATAGAGCTCTGGTTTACATTTCTTCTTTCAAAGAATAGAAGTTTGAATGTCCAATGAAGTTTCTGAGGTACTGCTGAGTGCAAAATGGCTGACACCTTTGCTTACAGACATCATTACCATTACTTAGGAAAGCTCTTTAGGAAACTGGACCATATGAGATGCTATAGAAAACTACATTTTATTCAGTGCAGTTGCATTTTATATGTTTCACACAGATAGATAATAAAACATCTCTGGGGACCTGGTATGCAGAAATATTACTTCCACCAGGCATGTTACATATTCCCTTTATGCAGAACATGCTTCATTGCCCCATTTGTTATTTTTATTCACTCACTTGTATGCTATTTAGAGTGGTTTTTATGGCTCCCATTGCTGCAGTATCTGAGCACCTCATAATCTTTAGAGCATTTATTCGCACAACACCCTTGTGAGGTAGAGAAGTATGATTCTTTCCAATTTACAAATGAGAAACTGAGGCATAGTGACACATTTAACTGAGGACAACTAGGAGTCGGTTTTGTATTGTTAAGTGGAATCCCTAGGTATTGAACCTGTCCCTGTTGCCGCCAACTCCACCTGGCAGAAGGGCTGTATTTTGGGGGAGTAGTACCCCTTGCAAGCACATCTTGAGTAAACTATCAATTTGAGGAAATAATTGTTACATTTTGGGGAAAATACAATTTTCATAATGTCTGTGTACACGTTAGAGGGTTGATTCAAGGGAATGAATATTGATCCTAAGAACTGCTTTCTAAAACAGGAATAGCTGAGACAATTGATGAGGGCTCAATTGAATCCACTTTGTAGATGAGCCCCCCAAAATGGCTGGATTCAATTTCTAGGGGTTCCTCCTAACAATACAAAAAAGAACCAGCTCAAGCCCCCAGCCAGTAATCTTAGAAAACCAAACATCACTGCTGGATGCCTCCAAGAGGCAGTACTTCCCCACTGAGAAGCGCTGTGTCTGTGTATTACAAGAGAAAACTTTTATTAAAAGGGAAAGGGAACCCAGCATTAATTTGGGAAAACACCACCAACACGATTCAAATGCAGGTAACCCATCCCACAGTACACTGAGTAGTGTCCTTTGCCTCAGTTTCCCACCTTGTGGCGTGAAAGTCCGATGAACAAATGTCCCTTTTAACATATCACTCTCCTTTTCCTCTGCTGCTTCCACTCATAATTGGTTGTCCTTAGAGGAGACCCAGAGTTCAGCGGTGTGATCAGGTGTCCTCCTCCCACCTTGAAAAAGGGTTGGAGGTCTGGAGCTATGCCTCCAGTGTGCTGCTGCCACCTCTGCTACTGGCTTGCTGCTGCTGTGTCTGTTGGTGTTACCTCTGCCACGGCTGGTTGCTCACTGCCACCTCTGTCACCGCTCGTCTCTGCTGTCATTCACTGTTGATTCAATGATGCTGTGTTCTAAGGTTTGCCCTGCCCTTGATGATTTCACTGGGTAATGGGGAACCTTTGTGCTACTGCCTTGTTGTCTTTTACGGCAACATTGTCCCTATATGAGGTCTAAGGCTCAGCCCCTAGACCTGCTCATCAGTGGTTTCAGAAACAAGGACTACTCAATTGAGTCTAATGAGCTCCACCTTTCAACACGGAAGAGGGGAGAGCCAAATTGTGTCTAAGACTCGAGGTAGACTCCACATCATCATATAGGAATGTCATGTCAAGTCCCATACCTCTCCACACCATCCCCTTCTCTTTCACTGGAACATGGCATCCTAATCCTGTTTAGCAAGTGGGGTTCAGTTTAGGGTGACCACCTCAATCAGGACAGGATAAGTACACTTCTGCTGCCCTGTATTTATACAATAAGGATAATATTTCATTATCCCTGCATTCAAATTTAATTTTTTTATTAAAGCTAAAGTTATAAAATGATCAAATACAGAGGTTTTGAAGGAAAGAGTTTCTGTATATCTGGGAATAATGCATAGATTATACCAAAGGTTCAAGGTGTGGTTTGAAAGTGATACAATACAAAGAGTCCATAATCTGCAAGATCCCAGATTAAGGGTTATCAATTTAGCGATACAGTTGAGTATAAGCATTCAAACATTCAGGTACATCACTCATACAGAAGAAATACTGAGGTTCATTAGTGGAAAGCAGGCATATCAATGAGGGTTGATTGTCCCTCATTGAATGATAAGTTCAGGATAGTTAGTCCTTCAGTAAATACAATCCACAAAATAAAGGTCTTTCTGCATCGCTTTTTCATTATACTCTGACTCATTCCTCCTGGTATTGCCTATGCCCAGTGAGGAGTTCTGTTTTGATGTCCCTGGACCATCTGATAGCGTCCAACACCATGAGAAGCCACATCAATCAAGTGTAACGCTGACCGATTCTGCACACCCACCGCACTTGCTCATTGCAGGAGTCCCACATGCCCAGGGCTCCAACATCCAATACGCGTGCTTGTACCTTGTAGCCCTTTGTTCTCAAGGTGTAGGCCAGAGGGCTGTATTTCTCTTCCTTTCGAGCTCAGATGTCGCAGAAGGCTGGGGTCCTGTTCTCAAAGGGGACCGTGACGTCTACCATGATGATCTTCTTTCGTTCCTTGTAAATTGAATAATAACCCATAGTCAGCTAAAATTGGCAAAGCAGCTCCATCTGCTGAGCATCTAGGCAGAATAGGTGAGGTGTCCGTGCAAATATAGTCCATTCCTGAAGTCTTGTTTCCCCAATTTGTTGTCCAGACAGAGCTCATTGAGACCCTGCTTACATGTACAAACAGACAGAAACGTGGTCCCTTTCCACTCTCGCACAAGAGACAGCAGTTCCCCAGCACAACTGCCCAGGCAACGTTTCTACTCTGCTTACCTGTTCACCCATGAAGGTTTCTCAAGCCCTGCTGTTAACAGTGCTGGATACAAGCTGAGACAGCAATGCCCCAAGGCTATCCCAGCCAAACCACTAAAATGCCTTAAACCTCAGATGGTCATTCTCAATCTGATTTTTTTTAAACCTAGCATATGCCTAACTATGCATAACCTAAATATGCCCAATGGCCTGTGATGGGATATGAGATGGGGTGGGTTCTGACTTACTACAGAAAATTCTTTCCAGGTGTCTGGCTGGGGAGTCTTGCCCACATGATCAGGGTTTAACTGATCACCATATTTGGGGTCGGAAGGGAATTTTCCCTCAGAGCAGATTGGCAGAGGCCCTAGGGTTTTTTCACCTGCCTCTACAGTATGGGGCATGAGTCACTTGCTGGTAGATTTTCTGTACCTTAAAGTCTTTAAACCATGATTTGAGGACTTCAATAACTTGGTCATAGGTTAGGGATCCCTTATAGGAGTGGGTGGGTGAGGTTCTGTGGCCTGCATTGTGCAGGAGGTCAGTCTAGATTATCATAATGGCCCCTTCTAACGTTAAAATCTATGAGTCACCTATTGTGACAGGTAATAATTCATTATAATAATGATATATAATAATTCATTATATCTGAAGGAGTAGGGGAAAAAATACTTCTGCTTTTCAGTCTGTGCAATTACCAGCACATTTTGCTGTTTGCCCTATATATTAGGGGGAGATTTTTAAAGGCACAAAAGGGAGTTCTCCTTAAAATCTTTCACACAACAAGCGAAAGCTGTTGCATTTTAGAAAATCATGAAACTGATTGTGAAGCCACACAGTTGGGCAGGGGGACTCCAAGAAAGGATATTATGTTCAACTAATTTAACTATACTGACCATGATTTCAAGTTGTTGGTGTCCTGGTTATCATTTTAGGAATTGAGCAAAGAGCACCACAAATTTTCTGTGAATGTTTGTTCTAAATTCCAAAGTAAATCTCAGTTTCATTGTATTGGGAACCTTTTAGTCTTTCTTTCCATAAATGTTCCAGTGTTCATGTGTCACGAGCCTGAATACTCAGAAAAAGGGCATTTTAAGTTTGAATGCTAAATTTGCAATGACATGCTGGGGAATAATCTGCAGATTAACAATTATATATTGGACAAATTTATGAACAAATAACAGATTAAAGAATTTTCTAACCCATTTGCATGCTTAAGCCTAAGTATTGATAGCAGACATCACAAGGTCTAGTTTCTGCAAACCAGTAGCATTTCCACCTTGCTGTACAAAAAGGAAACACTGTATAAATGCCCAAACTCACCCTCTCCTTGGCATGTGACTTTATTAACAAGGAAAAAGACAACATGAACTCAAACCCAGACCTTCTCCAGAGACTTGGCTATGTTCTCATTAGACTTCCATGCCCCACACTGTGAATTCTCTGGACTCAAAGTCATTCCCACTTATTTTATATTGAGGGTGGAGTTAGCAAATCACCTACCACAATGAGTCGAGAGGTAGAGTGTGAAGCTGTGTGCAGGGTTATATCACCTGTGAGAGTGAGTCAGAAGAACTCTGGCATCCTGTCACACTTCCAGTAAAACATAAGCACAGATCTGAAGTGCCCTGTGGTGCTCTGAAACAGCATCTTACTTTGGTCCTAAATATAAACATTTATTATCATTTGTAGCTTCAGGCAAGGGGCATTCTTCACTGGCATATTACAAAGCCAAAGGAAGACCTTCTGGTGACATGGCAAGAGGTGCGCTCCATTACCTTATGTTCAGAACTACCCTGGGACACTAAGACTATATTTCCTACATTTGCATAAAATGAGAATTACACAGATGGGCAACACATGCTTCCGATAAGTCCAGTGTGAAAATTACTCTCTCACTTGTCGTTGTACACCATCTTTCCACATTTCTGGCAATACGTCTTAAACAAACAAGAATTGTGACAAGTAAAGCAGATGGTCTCTCCTCCCCTCCCAAAAGTTCCAAAGGCACGTTTCCCCAATTTCTTGCTTTACAATGATACTGCACCACTTATCACAGCAGATATGAAGACGCTTTGGGGAATACATAAATAGAGGGTCAGATTCGCTATGCTACTGGGCATTTAAGACCTCTCTATTAGTGTAAAGGGATCTTCGTGTAAATGAGAGTCTTCCAGCGAAGCTTGCAGGAGAAGTTAATTTATCTCAGTTCACAGGAGGCTCACTACAAAAAGCTGAGAATGCAGGTTCCATTTCCTTTTCCTACCCTGTCTGTAAACCAGGAACATGAATTGGTTAATAAATTATTATTATTAATATATACACCTATCTATTCAATGTGTAGAAGCTTCTAGAACCTGTACAAATTTTTTTGCTATTGCTGCATTTCGCAGATGTCCTGTGGAAGAGTGACTCACTGGCCTGCATGCTCTCTTAGACTTTCCTTGTCTACCACCCCCTGACAGTCATTCAGGCCCTGCAGTCATCTGCCTCTTTTGGTGACTCAGCCCTCTGGCCTGGTCACTTTAAAATCTCTCCCATTCCAGGGACACCAAAATTCCAACAAACAATAGCCCCACAGCCTCCAGCAGAGTCTTTGGTCTGAGTCCTGACTAGTCCTTTCAGCCCGGATCTTCAGGATCTTTGCAGCACCTTTTCCAGTGACTGGAAGGGGATCCTAGACCCCCCACTTCTCTGGGTTCCAGCCCATATGCCCTATAATAAGTAGGCAAAGTCTGTCTATTTAGGCCCCATGCTCCCAGGGCTTCTTCCTATCTGAGCCTGTCTGCAAGCCTTTCCCACGAGCCCTTTCCTGGATGCACCATGTATCTATGTTCCTTTCAGGCTCCCCAAGGTCTCAGATTTTGCACTTGCTTCGGGGCTCCAGCTCACAGGATTCCCCCCGAAATTCTCTGACAACTCCCAAACCAAGAGTGCAAACTTATATCACTTTAGGGCTGCCAGGTGTCTGGCTTTGAGCCGGAATGTCTGGTTGAAAAGAGAACTTGGCAGTGTTCAGCCGATTGGATGCTAAAAGTCCAGTTACCTGCAGTAACCAGCCTCTGACGCTGGCGGGGGAGGGGCAGGGGGAGGAGAAGGGTGGGGCAGGAATAGCAGCAGTTGCTGCTGAGCCTGGAGGAGCTGCTCCACTTAGCAGCTGCTGCTGCTCTTTCTGCGCCCCCAGCCTGACAGAGAGAACTGCCTGGCACGCAGACCAGGCTCCAGCCTAGGTACTGGCGCTGTCATCCAGGGGGAATTCTGTCTGCCCTTCCTGCCCCACAGTGTCCCTATTTTTCCACCCCAGCCCCTCACTCCCAGGGCTGACCCCTGCTGTGCCACAGATGGGCACGCTGGCTCTGCGTCAGCTCCTCCCAGCCTGGTTCTGCAGGCAGCAGGTGAGTTCCAGGGCACGGGGGAGCGAGCAATGGGTGGGGATGCAGTGACCGGGGAGGGGGTTACAGGCAGGCAACAGGCAGGGCCTTGGGGGAAGAGGTGGGTCAAGGAAAAGGGTCTTGGGGGAAGAGGCAGAGTAGGGGTGTTTGGTTTTCAGCAAGTAGAAAGTTGGCAACCCTAGCATCTTCTTGGGCTGGAATTTCATTCCTTTATGAGCCTTCCCTGATACTCTGCTCCTCAGATGACCTTGACAACACCCAGGACTGCCTTCCTGGAGTCCTGCCCTGTTTTGAAACACCACCACAAGAGCTAACCTCCCCATCTGTGGCTTCTCCCGCCTTTCTTCTCTCCTGGCTTCTGTTCTCAGACAGCAGGCACTCTCAGCCTCCTCTCTCCTAAGACTCTCTCTCCAACTGAACTGTCTCAGTCCTTCTGAGGAAACCGGACTGCTTTCCAGGTGGACCTGCTAACTGACCTACTTAGCACCCCTACAAGTGCCAGTAGGTGGGTTAATTGGGCTCTCAGTATCAAGGTAGTGGTTACACCCCATCACACATACACTGTGAGCTAACATTCTCCCCTCACATACATCCAAGCAACCCATTTTGAAAAAAGTCTGAAAGGGAAGAGAATTCCATAAACAAAAGATATTTTAAACCAGTAGCTTGTAAACCTTTCTGGCTCGGAACCCTCCTTCATGGCCCATGTAAGTCTTAGAGCAGCATCTAATATCTCACTTCTCTTTCCCCTTCCAACATCAACCCAAGCACGGCCTGTTTTCACTGTGGTGATGTAGCATTCCAGTGTCCTTGTCCCCATTGCTCCTCTGACCACTGGTGCCTATTATTACTATCCCCCATCTCAGTCTCTTGTTTCACAGAGGTTAGAAAGATAGTAGAGGAAAGAGGCTCCCTTTGTTTATGATGTCATTGATGGGGACCAACAGATGCCGCAGTTGTATGCACCTATTTCCCTTAAATTGGTAACCATTGCACTAAGCAAGAAATGCAAGTACACAGAAATCTTACTTTGAGAAATACAGGAACAAATCTTCAGAAACAGAGCAAAAAGATTTGCAATGTAGAAGAGATGACAAAGATATAAACAAGAGGATAACCAACTTCTATATCTAAGCAATAGAATCTTAAAAATTAGTTTTTTCAAGTACTTGTGAATAACACAGCCATCCTAGACTCATGCCGATAAAATAGATCCTCCAATGTAAGCCATGCTGCCATGTATCCTCTCCCAATATGTACATTTATACACACATATTCTGTAGGGATCTAGCGTGTCAAATTCCTGACCCCAAACTATTGGCGTTTCTTTGGCTTCATTGTCGCTCCAGCAGGTAATTACTGGAAATGTAAATATCTCAGTGTTTTGCAGGTACTTACCTAAATCATTAATTTACCAGTTAGGAGTAATTCTTTTAATATTTTTGTGTAATTCCGGATAATGGATGTTACAAATGTGATTTTAAAGGTTTTTCTTATAACGTGGAACACATTATTTCAACCGAACAAGTGTTACATGGGCATTTGATAGAGGAGCATATTCCTTCAAGATATCTGACTACTTTCAGACAATTAACTAAATGTCCATGTTGTTTGTTTTTTTAAATTGAGTGATCTTCATTCTCATTTCTGGGGATGATGTCCATGGAATCTCACTTCGTTGCTTTCCATAGTAACTGGATGAAGCCTAGCAGCTTTCAGATCACTAATAATTTAAGATTAGCCTCACTTTTACCCATTTCAGGCAAAATATGTAAGTGTGTTTTAAAGATGCTCTTGTCTATGGCATTTTCCCACCAGAAATGAAGTAGTACAGAATTATGGAAGGAATCTAGTTTAATCTGTTGGTCTTTACAAACTGCGTATTTAATTTTTCACCAGAAAACATAAGTTATATTATAGCGATAGATAGCACTATGCTTAAGACTGAGTATCACCGGTTTTCCATTCCAATCCTGTTTTCACTGTGAACTCTTTCAGACTTTCACTTTCAAGCTGAAATTTTCCATTCTTTGTCTCTATCCAAAGTTGCAATTTTTTTCATAAAATTTGAGCATGCCAATTCAGCTGCTTTTGAGTTTGGAAAGCACACAGTTAACAACATGTTAACTTAAACAACATGTTACAGATGAAGTGTAACAGTTTGGAGTAATGGTGAAAGTTTTCTGACATCTATAGACCACCTAAATTCACAGCTAATGTACCTTTATAGTTAACTGACTCATCCTCTGGACGGCACCTAAGGCTGCACTGCTAGTTGAAAAGAAAATGTATGGTATATAGATTCTGACTAATGACCAAAATCTTACAAGCTCACTTACATTAAGTATCACTTTACTCTGCAAGTGGTTTAATTAATTTTAGTTGACAGGCTAAGAAAATGGAGCTAACTTACCTGTAACCAGAGGTTCTTCAAGATGTGTGGTCCCTATCTGTATTGCACATGTGAACACATGTGCTTCACGCTCCTGAGACTGGAGATTTGTAGCAAGTAGTGTCTGTTGGTCCACATTTGCATAGTTGCTTTCCTTGTGTCCCAAGCAGAGAACATAAAGGGTTGCAGGGATCGACTCCTCTCAGTTCTTTGTCTTATCGTGATCAGATCCAAAGCAGAGGGAAATGAAGGCAGCTAGTGGAATACAGATAAGGACCATACATCTTGAAGAACCTCAAGTTACAAATAAATAACCTACATTTCTTCCTTTAGTGCTGGTCCCTGTGTGAATTCCACACATGGGTGATTGGTGGGCAGTATTCAGACAGGAGAAGGATGTGAAGATGCTGTTGGTATGGATGTGTAACAATGTTGACCCCACTTTTGCATCTGCTGAAGAAGCCCAGAGTAGGCTTTGTAAAGGTGTGGCTAGAGCTCCAAGTAGCTGCCTAACAAATGTCCAGTATTGCTGAGATTACTTGTGCTCGCACAGAGTGGGCCCTCACCCCATCCAGGGGAGGAATATGTGCCAACTCATAACATTGCATGATGCAGCCAGAGATCCACTTAGAAAGTTCCTAGGTCAATAAAGCTAGTCCTCTTAATCACTCTGCTAATATGGCAAATAGCCTTGGTGTCTTCCTAATTGGTTTTGTTCTTTGCAGATACAAGGCCAAGGTCCATCTGATGTTGAGAGAGTGCAGCCTCTTTTCTCCACTGGAAGCATGAGGTTTTCAGAAGAATACCAGTAAGCGAATAGGTTGGTTCATGTGAAATTCTATAATTACCAGGGAGATGAATTCTGGGTGGAGACAAAGGGAGACTTTCCATCTATGAAATATATTGAACAGTGGGTCAGCATGAGTGCTTCCAGTTCTCTCACCCACCTGGCTGATGTGATAGCAACTAAGAAAACACCCTTCATAGAAAGTTATGACATGGAACAGGTAGCCATTGGTTCAAAGGGTGGTCTGGTAAGAGTTGAGAGTACTAGGTTGAGGTCCCTTTGTGGTGAGAGTTTCATCATCAGTGGGAAGGTCCTAAAGAGGGTCTTTCTTTAATTGAATTGTGGTAGAGTGAGTAAAATTAGAGTAGCCTTACACTGGAGGATGGAGTTAATGGAAAGTCACGATATTTTGAGGGACATTTTGCCTCCATTAAACTAGATAGTATTTTCTAGTGGAGATTTTTGTGCTGTAATAGAAGATAGTTCAGACAGCTTCTGAATATGAATGTTCTAGGTCTGATGCCTATCCAAATACCAGGCCATGAGACAAAGAGGGTGTAGGTTGGAGTACCTGATCCTGCCCTTCTCCTCAGTTAACAGGTCCAAAAAGGATGTCCAAATATAGATGAGAGGATATTCATAGACGGTCTGGAAATCAGAGTTGTCTGGACCAATTAGGTGTGATGAGGATAACCCTTGCCCTGTTGTGGCAAATTTTCCAAAGAACCTGGGGTACCAGGCTGGCCTTAAAGGTGAGCAATGTGAGCAATCACTCAGGGACCCAGGGCCACCAGGGTGCCATGGTCAAGAGATAAGTAGTGGACAGGCCTGGGGTGTGAAGCTGCAGAAGAGAGATTGGGGCAATGAGAAGGGGAGGCAGCAAGGTCCAGGAATGATGAGGGGGATGGGGATGCCAAAGAGGCATCCAGGGACCAGGGGGACGGGTGGGGAGCCTGGAGAGGTGGTGGAGGCCAGGGGTGAGTCAGAGGGGAGAGCCCAAGGAGGCAACAGAGTTCAAGGGAGGTGGGGATCCCAGGGATGCAGCAGGTCCCCAAGGGTGATGAGGGGAACCCAGAGAGGCAGTGGGGGTCAGGGACAACAAAATGTAAGTTTGCCCAGGGTACCATTATCCTTAAGACCAGCGCTTCTGGGTAGAAAGGGGATGGGAGAAAAGACATACCCTAGATGGTCTGGCCAGGATAACAGAACAGCATTGCTCCTGTAGTCTCAGCTGAATGCTGCTCTGGAGTGGTAAAGATTGACTTTCTTGTTTGGGAGGCAAGCAGGTACCAAGATAGTGGGTGAAGTATTTGGTCAAGACAGAATTGTTAATTTCCCACCTTTGGTCTCTGGAGGAATGCCTGCTGAGATTATCACCAGAGTATTCTGCACACCTAGTAGGTATGTTTCTGAGAATGTGATGTAGTTCTTGATGTGCCAGTTCTATAAATTTACTGCCTCTACACAGGGAAAAAGATCTTGCTCCACCTTGTTTGTTTATATAAAAGATGGTCATAGTGTTGTCCAACATTATCTGCACATATGATAGAACCATAGGAGTGGGAGAAATACATTGCAGGCTAAGAGAACTGCCATCATCTCCAGCAGATTGATATGCATTCTAGCCTCCCATGGGGACCTTGTGCAGTATGACTGTTCATCAGGGCTCCCCACCATCTGAGGGATGCATCCATGATTATGGTTGCATCAGATATGGTGGAAAAAAGGGGGCTGTCGGTTGCACCTGAACCATATGAGAGAGGGTCTGAACTTTTGTGGGATTGTTACCCTAGTATTCATGTTGTCCTGGTCCAGGAAGTAAACAGACTGAAGCCAGACTTGGCAAATGGTGTTATGTACATACATATAGCCAGGTGACATAGTAGGGAAAGAGACCCTGATTGTGGTGCAAGATCTGAGGGAAAATTGATTTATTTGGTTGTCCATAGTGTGGCAAATGGCCAGCTTCCCCCTAGTGGGTCTTGCACTTTTGCCTCTCTTAGTGAGCCAGGACGTCGCCAGTTACCCCATCTTCCCAGGGAGGAGGGTAGGGACCTGGGCCCGCCTGCTCCTCCGGGTCCCAGCCCAGGGGCCCTCTGAGTAGCAGCTATGTGCTGCTGGCACCTTACTTGAAGCTGCAGACTTTTCCCCTGGGCTACTTCCCCCCCTCTGTCTTTCTGCCTTCTTGAGCTCAGTACCTTCCTCAGGACTCCACTCTCTCCCACACACCGCTGTACTCCGTACTGTTCTTCTCCACAACTCCACACACCACTGTACTCCATTCTGTTCTTCTTCACAATCTCCACAAACTCCTCTGCTCACCACACACCTACTCCTTCAATTTCCACCCTGCCTATCAGGAGTAGAGGGTTTTTATCAGGCACCTGGGTGGGGCCTTAATTGGTGTCAGCTGACCCTAATTACCCTTTGGCTAGTCTACAGGGAATAAATCCTGGATCATCCTAGCACTTACATAGCGCCCTTCTAGAACTTTCCCAGTGCCCTCTGCCCTTGCTATACCACAATAGTCTGAAATTTGTCTATAGGGACTCGCCTTTCCTGAGGACAAGTCTAGGGTTGTCTCAGGAAATTTATAGTTTTTGTGGGAGTCAAAGTGAAGTTGTTTTTGTTTACACAGATTCCCCCCTCCCCAATGATGTCAGAAGGTGGTGTAAGAGTAAGGGTCACTGATTGGACCTCCTAGCTTGATCTACCCATTAGTAGCCAGTCTTCCAGATACTTGAAGACAGTGTAGCTGTTGTCTCACAGGTGGGCCACACTACAGAGAAGACTTTTGTGTAGACCTTGAGTGCAACTGCCATCCCAAATCGGAGTATTCTGAAGTGGTAGTGCTCATCATACCATGAACTGGAGAAATCTTCTGTAGGAATGTGAATATCCATATGAAAGTAAGTATCTTTCATGTCAAGGACCACAAACCATGTGTTCTCTTTCAAAGAGGGAATTATTGGTGCCAGTGTTAACATTCAAAATTTTAATTTGCAAGTAAAGACATTAAGTTGACTTAGATCAAGAATTAGTCTCCATCCTGTTTTTCTTGAGAACCATGAAATATGGGGAGTAGAACCATTTCCCTTAATTTTGAGGTGGCACTTGCTCTATGGCCTTCACTGAAGGAGAGAGTTCACCACCTGATGAAGAATTGTCTAATGAGACTGGTCCCTGAGAAGAAACCAGGATAGGGTTTCTTCTTTGAGAGGTGGGAAACTTGATTTTGTAATCAGAATGGATAATCTCTAGTACCCACTAGTCTGTTGTTATGGCCCTCTATTGTGTGAGAAGGGGCTTGGAGAGTAATACAGCACAGCATCAATATTGGTATGTGGTCCTCAAGCTTCCCCTCAAAAGAAAACTTTGGATGTCATGTGGGGCTGGGCAGTAACTATAGAAGAAGCAGCTTACTTGGGTCTTTGCTTACTTAATGTCCTTGTTAGTTGGAGAAGTCTTGGGGTGCTGTATTCTAGACCTCTCTGTAGCCACCTGCACCACTAGGGAGCTATGTGTTGGGTAGGTAAATAAAAACTCTGACCCTTTTGCTGGCACAAATAACATTTTTCAGCCCTTTTCGAGGCAGGGGTGCAGGAAACAGGGGTATGTCACACAGACCCAGCGGGTTCCAAAATGACATTGTTGACTGGAAGGGCCATCCTACTAGGACCATAAGGTTGCAGGATGTCCAATATAACATGCTGAGTGTCCTGGACCTTCTCAAGAGGTTTATGTAGCTCAGTTGCTACCCTCTGTAACAATTGCTGGTACTCCCTGTGCTCATCATGCGAGGAAGGAGATGATGGAGCAATTGCCTCATCGGGTGAAGAGGATGACACTTCTCAGGACAGGTGGCTCCAGTCTGACTTCCTCCATGAACTCCGGCACAGCTGGTTGGTGTCAGCTGGGAGAGGAGAGTCAGTTAGATTCTTGCAGAGATCCAGATTGTCTGTTATACAGATCCCACAAGGCTCAGTAAGGTCAGTAAGAAATATCAAGTGGCCAAGGAGAACCCTCATGATATAGGGTACCAATAGTCCCCTATGTAGCCATAACCAGGAAGAGGAGGATGGGTTTTGTCTGGGCTTGTTCCCGTCAGGGTGAAAGGCTCATCTGGGGCACCAGGTTCATCCAATGAAAAGGTAGACTTTTGTTTCACCATCCGTACCAGTGGAAGAATGCTGTGACTTGTAGATGCAGTACGGGACGATCCTTTTCATGTCAAAGGGATTTCTGGTGTTGAAATGTCTGTAAAGAAGATCAGGCCCAATAGACAAGGGTATTATGGATAGAGCAGAAAGAAAACATCCTCTGGCGAAGTAAAGGTTTCAGTTCATCAGGAGTTCAAGGAGTCCCTGAAATGGGGACAGAAAGCTCCAATGCATCCAATGGTCTGGTACTCAGAGGATCCCAATCAGAATGGGCTGGAACCATTGAATGGGGGGTCCAACATGGAGCCCCCAGATAGGACTGGCAGGTGCCAGTCTTTTAATGTGTGAGATAGAAAGAAGGATCCGATGGCTCTTCATGCCTTTTCTTTTTGGACACAAGGCTTAGTCAGACCTAATTCCTTAGGACCCACACTTGAGGACTCACCTGACCTGGACCAAGATGGGAAAAGATCCTTTTTTCTTAGACACAGTTCTGGATGGGGATATATTCTTATGCCTCTGGTCATGTCCCCAGTCTCATGAAAGGGTTTTTTAGGCTTAACTGTTTTGGCCTCTTCTCCAAGCTGATGTTCAGAGGGGCAGTGCTTGCAGTCTGATGCCACTGTACAGGGGGGTTCCCCAGCATGAATCATACTGGTGTCTCATGGCCTTCTCCTTAAAGTGCTTCTGCAGATGGAACTCTCGTCTCTCGTGGGTTCAAGGAAAGAAGAAGCATCAGATGCTGCATGTGGTGGCAAGAGGAGCCTCTCCAAAGCAGTAAAGGCAGCGTTGGTGTTCACTGATGATTGAAAAGGAATGGGGGCAGGAGGTACAGTTCTTAAACCCAGGACTCTTGGCATAGACCTTCGTCACGTGGAGAAAGTCCAAAGGGCAGGAAGAACTAACTAACTATATCTGTATATTACTAACTATAAAAAAGCTAAAGCACAAAATCTAAACTTACTAAAAACTACTTACAATATATATTTACAGGCATTGAAAGTAGATGAATATTGTAATGGATACAGAGAATTCCAGTTGAAGCAAGATGGTAGTCAGCAGGAACTGGAGAGGTGCCAGTCCATACTGCCCTTTGTGCCCTCAGTTTGGAGCAAAAGGACAGCAACTGAACATGTGTTGGCCAATGGACACCCCTTCCTACAAATCTCCAATCTCAGCCACAGGAAGTGCATGAGTACCATGTGTGAAATACACATAGGGACCAGAACTCAAAAGAACCATTAATTAATTTAAGCAGTAAGTCATACCACAGCTAGTCCCACTGGTACTAATTTGTAGACTAAATTACTACTCACTTTGAGTATGGGTATCAGTCTGGCCTAGATGAACAGAATTTAACCCTAAATTATTCAAATACATACCAAAGAGAAAAGAGACCTTATTAAATATAAATACCTGTCAGTACAAATATTTTGGACCATGACTGTGACAATGTAAGCATACAAGAATTAAAAAAATAAACAAAGATTCAACAAGAATTTCTAACATTCATCTCTAGGAAAAAAGTATGATATTTATTATTTGAAAAATAGTATGAGATCATGTACTTAGGCTCTGGTTGAAAATTTCAAAGCAATCTAGAGGATCTAGATACATATCTTCCATTAATTTAAATCCACTGGACGGCTTTGAAAAATCTCATCCTATATATATTTCCTTATATAAAATCTTCATGTGAATTTAGTGTTTGTGAAAGATGATAAATTGGTAGCCTTGAAGAGTGAAGTCCAGAGTACAGCATAGGTCAGCAGCACTGTCAAAGGCCACACAATACCTTGGTATTGTGCCTCAAGAAGCCCAATTTGGAGGAATTAACTCTAGAGCTAAAAGCTAAGTCTGTCTTCCAGCCCATTCAGCCCTTGGCTTCTTTGCTTTAAGCCTGACAATAAGAGCGTCAATTAGTGGTAAACTATGTAACCAGGGTCTGAATGAATTTTCCCCTCCTCTCTATTGAGGAAGTGGAAGAAAAGACCACAGGAGCAGACCATATTTGCATTTGACACCTATTTTGCCTAAGTGATCAAACAGACAGATCTGCTTTGCCAAAGTAATCAATTTAGGCTGTTTTGGGTTAATATTTATTTTGGGCTTGGAAGCAGGGGTAATTAAATATTGTTATCCTTATTGTATGACTAAAGAGCAGCAGAACTATATTTAGCATGCCCTAATTGAGGGAGTCATCCTAAATTTAATACCAAGCAGTAAGCAAGGGGTAATGATGCCAGTCCAAGTGAAAGACAGAGGAGATGGGGAATAGATGTTCCTATCTGATTGTGTAGACTCCTTAAACAGAGTTCTGAATATCATTTCACTCTCTTTACCAGTGATTAAAACAAAGCTGATTAGACTCAATTCAGAGTCCTTGCTTCTGCTCAGTGATCACTAAAGCTGAAATCACTGATAGGCTGATCTCAAGGGATAAACTTTTACAACTAATGTGAGGACACTGTTGTGGCAAAAGACAACACAAAAGATTCAATAGCAGAGAGGTTCTCCACTACCTGATTTCAGCTAGAGGCAGAGGTGGCGGTGAGCAGCAGTAAAGGCAGCAATGTGTGCCTAGCAGCAGTTATGAGCAGCAGCAAAGATGGCAATGGGAGCAGCAGAGAAAATACCAACAGCAACGAGCAACAGAGGCATTGATCAATGCCTCCCCTCCTTCTGGCGTGGAAGGTGAACATACCCCTGAATTCTGGGACTTGTTGACTTTGGACAACCAGCTGTGAGTGGGGTGCAGTGGAGAGAAAGGGAGTGGAATGTTAAAGGGACAGTCGCCCATTGGACTTTCACGCTGCAAGGTAGGAAACGAAGCCAAAGTACAGTGCCCAGGATACAGTGGGGTGGACGTTTGTGTACTTTTATATCACTGTTGTGTTTTCCCAAATTGATGCTGAGTTCCCTCTTCCTTTTATTAAAAGTATTCTTTTATTAGACACAGACGCAGCGCTTGTGAGTGGGGAAGTGTTGCCTCGTACAGGTGCCAAGATGTGGTGTTTAGTTTTTCCAGATTTCTGTGGGAGGCCTTGAGCTAGTTCTGTTTTGTAACGTTAAGAGGAACCCCTAGATATTGAACCCAGCCACTGCAGCAGCTGAAACTACCTGGAAAAACATGCCATGGAGCAATGAAGCAATGTTTTTTTTGCGGTAGGGAACTTCCTTCTAGGATCAGGACCAAGAACCCGACACTCATTTCATCTACCTCTACTGTCCTAGGCTGAATTTGAAATGGTGGCGTAGATGTGAGAGATGTGAGAGACTCTACACCCTATTAATAAATAAAATACACACTTATTTACAGAGAAACTCTTCCAAGGGGCCTGTGCCTCTCCATTACATGGAACCAAAGGAAGCCAATGCAAGTGGGTAGGGGTGAACAGCCATGAACAGGTGACATGCAGCTACATGGTAGGTCAACTGTGCAACTGGGTAAAGTCTGGATTTTGTTGTTTCTGTGTTTTACCATCACCACTGCATGTCAGACTATTATTATAAGGACAGCCCATTGGATATTAACCAGCCAGCAATGCCTATTACAGGGTTAAACTCTTTAAAAGAAAAAAAAGAAAAATACCATTGGCTGTGACTCCTTTAAAAAAAAAAAGAAAAGGAAAACCATCAAACCACTTGACACTGTTTGGAAGAGAAAATTTAAAAAAAAAGACAAAAATGGACTGTTTCTGAAGGAAGAAACTACAGGCTGTTCTATGGGAATCTTTACTCATGAACCACGTGAGACATGAGACATATGTAAATCCCTGTATCTTCCTCTCACAATTTGCAAAATGATATCCTAGGGGTTTTAACTTTATAGCCCCAGGGCATGTTAATTATTTCCAAAATTTCAACATAAAAATACAGGGAGCCAACTTAACAAGCAGACTAAAATGCCCAGGGCAAACCAGTCTCTTTGACAGAAGGAGAGAATCTTCTCCTCTCAAACAATTGAGCTGTGAAATTGGGATACAGATTCAGCATCCCCAAAGTTCAGGATATATAGATCTGGGGTTTTACAGGTTGGGCCTATCCCTCCTGTTAATGGTGATTAGTGGAAAGAAGCAAAGGAAAGCAATTAAATCTTCTTCTCAGAAGGGAAAGTTTTCATCAACTTTGTGTTGAAGATTAAATTAAAAGAACAAGGAGGAAGCAGATTTCTTCCCCTTCAAGGTCCAAGAGCAAACCATGTTCTACACACGTTCTTCTCTTTGTTTTTCACTTCTTCTCACTTACCTGAGTTTCTTCTAGAATACACCATAGCTTTTACTGTCCCCATAAACCTGCTTCATGCACAGCTGAAAACTCTCTCTCTTACCACGTCTATCACCATCCACGCTTCATCCATCCTTCCACTGTCACAAGGATGAGAGTTTAATGCCTGGAGCTACAGAGAAAATTTTTGAAATATCACTTTTTAATCTCACAAAGAGAACCAGGAAGTCCCAGCATGTCCTCTTCCCCTCTCCCTGTGCAGTTCATCTGGACCCTGTGACAGAACCCTTACCAGCCTGACATCACAAAGAGGCTGATGGTTTTCCCAGGCAACCAGGTAACTCAATGGGACAGCCTCCTGGCCTGAGCCTGCCACCCTCTTTGATGAAGGATTCACCTCTGACTCCTGCTGATTGTACCATCCTAGTTAGGTTTCCTGAGTCTAAGGGCCATCCAGAGCTGGAGGTGTGTCAGACGACAGTTTGAAGAATATCCTGGTAAAATCATCAGTGGTTTCAAGTCACAACCAGACTGCAGCAACCCCTGATGTTCCAGTAAATAATATTTCCTCCACTCCACCTAAAACACACAATCTTTACAGTGTAACCCAGTCCTACTCCACTGCACCTCCTGCTACTTCAGATCTCTAGTCCATACCCAACAATCTAGCTTTGACAACACTTCTTGAGAATATGATGTAGTGGTTAAAGCTGGCTGGGAGTCAGTTAATCTTGGTTCTGTTCCTGGCTCTGTCAAGGACTTGTCTTGTCATTTTGCCCAGGTTACTTAACTTCTGTCTCCCTTGGTTTCTCCACCTGTAAACTGGGGGAGATAAGGCTCACTGCATCTACTGGTCATACATTAATTAATTAGCATCTGTGAACAAGGCCTAAGGGGTTCTGTACTGATTGAGTGCCAGTGTTCCTTAACACACGAACACAGACAGTCCCCAAAGAGAATGGGGACAGTCCATCTAAAAGGACTTCTGGCTCAGGAATAGTTCTGAGAGGATCAATCTGTTCTTCCTGCTTAGGGGAAAGAGAGAAACAGCAACACCAAGAGCAGGAGTTAAGTTGGCTATGTAATCTTTTCAGCCAGAAACAAACCTGCTTCTTTTCTTTAATGACTCACCTATTTGTGTTATCCCCCCAATAAACAGACAAGACAATACTTAGCACTTATATAGTATGAGCAGTAAGGGAAAAAAGAAATTCCTTTTATCAGGTTTAGATTTCTGGGTATGTCTACACTGCAGCTGGGAGCGAGCCTCCCAGCCTGGGGAGACAGACTTGTGCTAGCAGGGCTGGAGCTAGCGCACTAAAAATATCCGTGGAGAAGCTGCAGCTCCAGTGGCCACTCGGGCTAGCCACCCAAGCTCAGACCCAGGGAGCTGGGTGGACTTGAGACCCCGAGCAGTGGCATGAGCCATAACATCCACACTGCTACTTTTAGTGCACTAGCTGAAGTCTGTCCACTCACACTCACACACGCTCGGTTTCATTGGATGCTCTTTCATTATAAGAAAGAGAACAGTGATGCCCACTTTATGTTCTCCATACCATTTGTTATTTTGTGTACCTCCTTCTTGCACCCTCTTACTTGCTTCTTCTCTGAACTAAACTGTCCTAATCTAGTCAGTCTCAAAGGCCTCAAGCCATTTTCATTATCTATTGTTATCATCATCATTTCTTTTATTTGTGACCCTTTCTGTTTCTGCTATTTATTTATTTAAAGATCAGGTGACCAGACCTGAACACAGCATTCCAGGAGATGACATGAGGAATACCTATAATACACATTATATAGAAATAATTGTTTATTGTATTATATATTTATACAGAGAGAGAGAAAATAGGCACAATATTTTCTGTATATATACACACACCAGTAAATCAGTCAATTTTCTCACACAGCACGTATGTATGCATGGGTTAAATCCTGGCCCCAATAAAGTCAATGGGAGTTTTGCCATTGATTTCAGTGAGGGGGGTCAGGATTTTACCCTGTGTGTTTGTTTTTAAAAACCATGTCAAAATCAATTCAAATAGACAAAAGCAAACTAACAGCATGACTTAAGGTAGTGGTGATGAAACTGAACTTCTCAATTTTGGAGATCTTCTCAATCATTGCATACATATATACACCTCATTATGAGAATTCCTTTTGTACCTGATTTGGTTAATTTTTTCTTTGAAGGACTATGCAGTAGGAAAAAGGAGCCAATGAAAAAGTGCAATATATATGTCAAAAGACTATTCAGTGTCTGACACTTAGTGGTAGGAATTAGGTACTGCAATTTTTAAATGTGAGGCTACAGTAATCAAGACAGACACCTGCAAAAGTCACACAGTTCAGTAGACTGGAAATTGAGGGGTTTTTAAATCTGTCCCTTTTAAAATAAATTCAAGTAATTTTATAAAAGCTAAAGTATCAACACAATAGGAATAAGAAAAATAGGGCTTCAATCAACTGTAATAGCACTGAGATGTAAGAAATCAAGCTATTTTAATTTACTTTGAACTAATTATTGCAAATCAAAATCACTTTTATTTGATATAAACTCTTAAGGCTAGGGACTACCTTCATATTTTTGTATATTAGAGAACTCCAAGTACTGTGTTGGTGCTTAATATTAAATAAGATCTTCCACAGTGATGTTTAACCCTATCATGGTTTGTTATGATCACTATATTTGGTAATCTGGGAAAAAGACTAGCAAGTAAATTCTTTCTTCCCTATTTTTAAAACCACCCAGAAGCATAAAGAGAACTTAGTTTTAAAAAAACAATGGAGAATTTAAAAAATAAAATAATTAAAGTAAGAATTGCCTATAAAAATCCAGTTAGACTTTGAGATCAGCCCAAGAGAAATCAGAAGGGCAAATTACCAATCGCCTTAAAGAAAGCAGTGGAATCTAGTTTACCAAGCATATCCTCCATTCTAATACAAAGACCCAGTCCTGCAAGTTCTTGAGAGACCTCAAATCCCATTGGCTTCTAGAACTGAGGGAGTATTCAACACCAAACAAGAGGGATTCAGTACCTTGCAGGGTCAGACCTCAATCCTGGTGCATTAATCACCAAAAAAAGCAGGACAGAAACAAAAAATAGTTTGTAAATAAATGCAGCCATTTGGGGCAAAGAAATACAGGCATCTTTTTTAACTGAGGGATAGGATATGTCCAGGGTATGGAATGCTATGCACAGTGGAAACTATAATGGGGATATAGGAGACTCTTAATAGCAAGTCATAGTTAGAGATGTACAGAAGGTGTGGTCATTTGATTTTATGGACAAGAACATTCAAAATCTTGTAGTACATTCTGCTTCCCAGATCCCCTTTCCCATAGCTGATATACAGGTGTAATCAAATATCTAATAATATATTAGTGCAGCACAGTGACTAATACTGAAGTGATGCATTTTAATATGCCTGATTTCATCATCCTTATTGAAATTTCATTTTCCTCCCTTGCTCTCTTTCATACTGCAGGTGTATGCACCTTGAGAAATCTAACATGTTGAACCTTTTGTCCTGAGAAGTTAGCCAATATTTGGAGCCTTGCAAGGTTGTTTTCATTGGGATGAAAAAGGGACAGCATGGAGTCAACTATGTACATGGGGTAGTCTGGTTTATTTATAAAGAATGTACACAAAGTCCTGTTTCACTGAAGACAGTTGACATAGCCAACAGCAAATGGTTTCCTTGCCCTGAAACCCCTAGAATCATACTCTGGCAGACTCTGTGCCCAAGAAGCACTGCTTCTGTGCTTCCTTTCAGGGTTATTTTCACAACTAGAAATGGGCAGGAAATGGGTTTCCCAACCCACAAAAAATTGAGATTTAAATTTTTTTTTCCATAGTGCACTGGGATGAAATTGAGACCATTTGAATTTTTGGGTGTGGGGGAGGGGGAGAAAAGAGAAATAGCGGCTCATCTCAGACTTTCCTGGCAGCATGTGTGTAGTTTGGGTGGGTGTAGAGGGGGGGTGTATTCCCCCAAACAGAGGTGAGGTGTGTGGGGGTGTCACACCAGGTCAAATGCCACTTCTGCCTCCCACCTGATTTCTGCAAGCACCAACCTGCCCTAAAGGGGTTGCTCTACTTGGCCTGTGTGAGGGGGCCTCTGGCACCTTCCCTTCACCCCCACAAGCACGTTTTGGCTCCTGGGGATCGGAGGAGGCCACAGGATGGAACTCTAGGTAGCTTCCTCCTGGGTCCTAGTGTGTGGCCTTTTCCTGTACAACGGTGAAGGCCTGCAGGGGCAGGGCAAGGATGGGGTGGGCGGTGGAAGATGCAGTGGGGAAGGTGGATGGGCTAGGGTAGGGGGAAGGAAAGGGGATGGCATACAGGACAGTGGGAAGAGGAAGGGGGAGAGGTTGGGGAAGAGAAAGGGTGGGGATGGGACACAAGACGGTGCGGAGAGGAAGTGGGAGTGGATGGGGAAGAGACTATAGCAGTCAAACTACGCCTGTGCCTGGCGGGTAAGGTGCTCATATGGAATGTGTGAGACCCGTGTTCAATTCCTGCCTGATTCAGAACAGGGACCTGAATCTGGCTCTCCCACATGAGAGCCTATCTACTAGGCTATGGACTATTCTGTGCTCTGTCTGTGTCACTCTCTCTGGTATGGACCAGAAATTCCATCCTGGCCCTGAGAAACCTTCTCAATAAATGTTTAATCAAAATGGATACATTTCCATGTAAAGTTTCAGTTTTGACAAATCAGCATTTTCCAGCAAAAACTTCTTTTTTGAAAAGTTTCCAACCATAACTCCTTTTCCTGAATTTCTGCTCCCAACACACACCGTCCACAGCCAAGTCAGAGCTCCAGAGTTTGCAAAACAGAAACCCTTCAGTCCATATGACTTAGCTCTGACCTGTCATGTAGCCTATTGCCTCGGGCAATATCCCTCCCCACCCCCTCTCAGGGGCTTGAGTACTACACCAATTAGAGGTTTAAGACCTTCTGCTGAGCCTCAAAGAGAGGGTTTGACACGCCCATTAATTTTAATGATGTCTTTGAATCTAAGAACCTCCCCTGCAGTGGTAGCTATTAGCACCTTTCAGGAGCTTCAGCATAGCAATATCTATCTGGGCATTTATATGGCCTCAGCATCCTAGCAGCTGGAAGCCAGAAGCTACTTTCCTGATATTGATGTTTTTAATTTAACATGAATTTCTTTATAATATTTATTGCTTTTATTCAGGAAAATTTTAAAACTGAAATGAACTGGCTATGCACACTCGCCATGTAAGTGGTGGTGAGGATATCAATGCAATCATTTACATCACTGTGAGATGCCTGCAATGCAGAGGTATCTCAGAATACCACACTGCACCAGCTACTCCGCTCTCTACTCCTGTCTCTGACCATGGCCATTGCCAGTAGCTTCAGAGGAAGGTGCAAGAAGCCCCAGAAACTATGTGATAACCTGCCCATGTGAGACGTTTCTTCCCATTCCCCAGTGACTTAGTGGTTATCTTATGCCCTGAAGCATGAAGCTGTTCTCCTTGGGCAACAAAATGGCAGATGAAATTCAATGTTGTTAAATGCAAAGTAATGCACAATGGAAAACAATCTCAGCTATACCTACAGAATAATGGGGTCTAAATTAGCTGCTACCTTTCAAGAAAGAGCTCTTGGGGTCACCACGGCTAGTTCTCTGAAAACGTCTGCTCAATGTGCAGTGGCAGTCAAAAAGCTAACAGAACGTTAGGAACCATTACGAGAGGGAGACACAATCAGTAAGGGTAACATTATGTCACAGAGGTCACAGATTCCATGACTTCCAAAGACCTCTGTTACATTTTCCACTTCAGCCCCCAGGGTGGCAGGGCCGGAGCTGTAAGCCAGCGGAGGCCCTGGAGCTCTGAGCTGCCACAGGTGGCAGGGGGACCCAGAGTTCTCAATCGCCAGCCCCAGAGCTCCAAGACACCACGGGTGGTGGGGAAACCCAGAGATCCCAGCTGCTGCAGGTGGCAGGGGGACCTGGAATTCTGAGCTGCTATGGGTTGTGAGGGGGACCTACAGCTCTGGAGCTCCAAGCTGCTGCAGCAGCGGGGGCCTCTGGAGCCGTCAGCCACAGCAGCAGATGGTACTGGACCTCTCCTCTCCTATATTGGGGCTTGGACTCTCATCCCCCCACATCAGCCCCATTTTGCCACAGTTACTTTTACTAAAAGTCAGGGACAGGTTGCAAGCTTCTGTGAATTTTTGTTTATTGCCCATGGCCTGTCCCTGACATCTACTAAATATAGCCAGGATAAAATCTTAACCTTAACAATAAGACATCAAATATCATAATGCCACTATGTAAAGGCCTAGTACACACATACACCTTGAATACAGCATGCAGTCCTGGTCGTCCCATCTCAAAAAGAGATATCTTAGAACTGGAAAAAGTACAGAGAGGGGCAACAAAAATGACTGGGACATGGAACAGCTTCCAGATGAGGAGAGATTAAAAAGATTGGGACTGTTCATCTTAGAAAACAGATGATTAAGAGGAAAATGATAGAGGTTTATCAAATCATGAATGGTGTGGACAAAGTGAATAAAGAACTGTTCTTTATCCCTTCACATAACACAAGAACTAGGGGATCACCCAATGAAATGAATAGGCAGCAGGTTTAAAAACCAAACATAAGGAAGTATTTCATACAAGGCACAGACAATCTGTGGAATTTGCAAAGGCCAAAAGTATAACTGGGTTCAGAAAAGAATTTGATAAGTTAATGGAGGACAATCTATCAATGGCTACTAGCCAAGATGGTAAGGGACACATCCCCATTCTCCAGATGTCTCTAAACCTCAGACTGCCAGAAGCTGGGACTGGACGACAGGACATGGATCTCTCAATAAATTGCCCTCTTCTATTCTTTCCCTCTGAAGCATCTGGTACCAGCCACTGTCGGAAGATGAGGTACGGGGCTAGATGGATCATTGATCTGACCCAGTATGGCCGTTTTTATGTTCCTATCCACTTAACCATCTAATTCTTTTTAGGATACCACTGAGATTTGGCCACAGTGGTATCTTGAAGCATTGAGTCCACAGGTTATTAACATAAGGCAGCTACCACTTATTTTATATCACTGACTGAAAAATGTTTCCTTTTCCCACATACCCTGTCTGCAAAGCACATACGACACAGCTCAGAAATAGAAATATTCAATCTAAACCAGAGAGAAGTCTAATATCGTGTCTCAGAATAAATTTAGAAATGGGAGCTTTACACCTCTGGAGAAGGGAATGTGGCAGTTTTCTGATGGACTCAATCACTTGCTTCTATCCCTGAGAGGCATAAATTAATTAAAGCACCTGGCTTTGTATGCAAAGAGATACAAACAGAAGCCCCAATAACATTTCAGAAAAAATCTCTCAAATAGCTGCAAGATCATTTTTTCATTACACATGTAGCATATGCAGATTACATGACAGTGTGACATAAAGGTTCTTTTGGCTTATGTTTGGGGCAACTACATAATTCACTCTCATGGGTTTGTGAGTAACGCCAACATCCCAAACTCAAACCGATACGGCTATTAGACCACTCAACGTACGCTATATAAGCCACATGTTACAGACAAGATAATTTTGGGGGCTCTCAAATATTTGGAAACTATTTTGATTATTTTTCACATTCCTCTGCACGTAAAGTCAGGCAGCTTTGTTGTCACAGTTCAGAGGGAGTCATAGAAACTTCTAAAAACATCCTAAAATACATTGCCTATACGTAAAAGTCAAGATTTAAAACATTCTCAGGTAGGTTGAAAAATTTCCATCTGGGGTAAGTATGAAAATACATTTATGGTGTCTAGTTTCCTCAGTTATTTTTAAAATCAGAAAAAAAAAATTCTGGTAAAAAAACAAAAGATGTTGTTATTGCCCAAAATTAAAAAAAAAATAAAATCTTTTGACAAAAAGTCAATTTTCCATAATCCCCTCCAACATTTTCTAGCCATCTTTAACCTCAGGCCTTCCCAAGGCTAGAAACCAGGGCTGGGTGTGCCATTAAGCAACTAAGTATTTCTTGCCAGTGGTATAGAACCCAGCAGGTCCATGGGATATTAGGCCTTACACCTATCACTAGTGCAGGACTAAGTGGGACCTGTCTTGAGTGGGTTATAATTTTGAGGGGGAATTTCCACACTGGGGTGGGAGGGGAGCATGAATCATGCACTTGACACAATTTAAAAAAAGAAGTCTCTCTTTGACACTGCCCAAGGCTTTGGAATATTAGAATAATTGCCAAGGAGTTGGATTAGTGGGAAGAGAGCAGGTGAGGTGGTGAAAGATACATGATTACTCAATCATAGAGTGTTGCAATCTGTCACACTTCCACAAATATGGGGGTTGTGTATGTAAATACATTTTAAAAAAGCATACCCGCAGTATTGCCCATATAATGTGATATGACAGCACTACACCGCAACCCCTTCCCATCAGGAGTCAAACCCCTCACTGAGTGGACTTTGCACTATGGGTAAGAATTTTTCCAATTATTTTTTTTCCAGTTTAGCAATAATATAAATGATGGCATACTAAGCCCTTCACTCACTCGCCACCGTGTCAGGAAACTCTGGGTTATTAAGGCATGCAATGGTATCAGGGAATCATGGTCAAAGGGTTCCATTTCACCAACAGCTTTTCTTCTTGAACTGACATTACATGCCACTCATCAGCATCAGCATCAGAAACTCTATCAGGGTGTACAGCAAAGTTTCTATTTTAACCTTTAAGGATGTCAATCAGTCTATGTTCTCAGCAGTCAGACTGGTTCATCAGGCAGCAAGATTCCCAACAGTACTGAAATATATTCTGCACAGATATAGAAGGAGGACACCTGACAATCTTGACAGCATCTATATTTGGAAAAAGCCATACTTTTCCCCACACACTAGTGTTTTTCTCATTGCCACTGCAGTAGTCTTCCACTGGTAGCAACCGCTAACCGTGTGATGGTAGAGTGCAAGTTTAAAAAGGGCATTTAATAGTAAGTACTGTATTGAGGTAGTGTGTGTTTGCAGCATTCCCTAGGCACAGAATATGAAATACAGAAACCACTGTATGAAATTTAACTATTGTGGATGTTGAAGGTCTAGTTTTTAAAAGGGTGCCCATTGAAAGTGATTTTCAATAGGTTTGACTGGCAGTGTCAAAACATATACTCGGCTAATATCTCAGTCTTTGTGCCTACGATTCTTTTTCTTTGAAAGCAAAATCCATTCTGGAAAAGAAAATGTAGAATCAAGATCTCAGGCAATAATCAGATCTGACACTCAGTAGGTCCTATAAATTGCTCAGGGAAGAGGATATTACTGTTAAATCTGATTAAGCTGGTTTGACCAATGCAGAGGGTCTGTTACCCTTTATCCATATATTCCTTTTTACTTGCATTTGAGAAGGGTATTCTGCTAGATCATTGTGCATGGCAGAAGTGGAACAGGTTACCATCTTTCACAGAAATTCCAGCATGACCCACAGATTTAACCACAATGAGGATACCAGGGGGCATTTTTCTATTTGTAGTCTAACACTGGGATTACTGATGTCATCAATATGATTAGCAAGTCTATTCACAATGGACAAGACGTGCTGTATCAAGAACGGCTAACCATTCTTGAAAAAGAATACTGCAAAGAAGTCAGAGGCTAAAAGCATGTCATGGAAGAAGATGCTCATCTAATTGAGCTACAGAAAGTGAAAAATATATGTATGTCCCAGCAAAAGCTGGGTGTCTCAGGCTTGTGAGCTTCAATAATTTACTAAGGTAGGTCAGATTCATAAGCATGTCAAGATCTAACAGTCAGACCTTAATTGTTGGTACCACTAAACCAGAGAGCTCTGATGCAACACAAAAACTAGCTCTGAATGTTTTGAGTCCCAAACTGCCATGAAGCTTGTGGGGAAGATGCTTGTAACGCCAGTCTAGAGGATCAAATAACATAGCAGAGCTTTGCATGAATGCCATATTTAAGGTAGACTCTTCTTTGACACTTCATGCATTTGAGGACTACTGGAGTGACATCCCCATGGCTAGGGTACAGACATGCCCTGACACTAGGTAGGGAGATACAGCTACTCATATACAATAGCATGTAGCATTGTGGGAAATTCTTCTGCTAATGCCACACTCTGGTACATATATTGACACAATTGTTCTGAAAGAGATGTTGAGAAATGTCGCTTATTAACTGAGAGTGGGACATTAGCAGCATCCTTAATTGATGTGGTTCTGGAGTCTCACTGGAAAAAAACCTGTCCTTGACAGCAACCAGGGTGAAGGGTCACCAGAATAGGATTTGCACCAGTGCCAAGGTGTGGCTTCACATGGGAAATACAATCCTTGCCTCCCTATGCCAAGCTTTGTCTTGCACAAGAGGATGGTCTTAGTGTTCAGTTCTATCTAGAGGACTTAGCCGTGCCAGTCTCGCCATGTGTGTTGGCAAAGTGCCGGTACGTCTGTATTTGTCTAAGGGCATTCTGCTACACCCTTCTCTCCTGTAGGAGTAGCCAAGGCTCATGAGCCCACAGTACCTCAAGCACTTTGTCATAACAGTGCTGCAGTAGGTTCATGCACGGAACAGGGGCGAAGGCAGGTTTAGCAGTATCACAATGATCCGCAGTTGTTGAACCATCTTGGAGCCCAGCTGTATATCAGCAAGCACGTACCCCACACAAGGGATGCTGAGCCCATGCCCAGCAGCTAGCTGGATCCAGTTGTTGGGAGGGTTCAATAAGTCCTATGGCCATCAGCGCTGGAGAAATGTCCTTTTCTGAATCGAACTCACCTGAGAACCAATGTTCTGTGGGACATCTATCCGCCCACCACTGAGGATGACAGTAACAATTTGATACTTGCTGATTAATTTGGATCATTCCCAGTCAGGTGTTGGACTTAGGGTGGTTTTGCCTTTAGGGTTTGGTCCCATGCACCAAGGAGCCCCTATTTAAATCCATCACCCATTGGGAGCACCTTCTCGTCATTTGGCCAGCTGCCCCACATTCCCAGCAGATAGGTTGACCATTCTGGTCAAACTGATTGTTGGCCATCTGTCCTGACCCCCTCCTTCACCACTGGACTAGCATCAGGCTACTGGACAGCTTCTGCATCCACGTCTCTATTGATGTGCTCAGTTTCTCCATGTGTATGGACAGCTCAGCCAGCAGGTCCCTTAGGCCAGCTCCTGGTGGGATAGAGATGGGGGCACCCAGTCCCCGTATGCAAAGCAGGCTGCTTGCTGCTAGCCTGTCTCTACGCCTTATGGAGGGGAAGGGGCACAGGAGGCACTTTTGTGGGTCCCCATGCTGGCCAGGAAGCTTCAGTCCATGGCTGGTCAGGCCCTGATTGTCCGGTGCAGGTAACCCAAGCCCAGCATGGGAGTATCAGATAAGCACTGGCTCTCAGATGTTTGTAACATCTGTAGCAGAAGATCATTTGGAAGCTATTGGCAAAGCTCCTGCATGTATCACTAGGTTTTTGAACCTGAGCAAAGAACTCTTTGATCTGTTCATGTGGGGTCAGAGGCTCATCAATCTAATCCAATCCAGTCACTTAAAAATATTTTGATTGTACCACTCTGGTCACCTAGCTAGATCTGCACTTTCACTAGGGTGACTCCATCAGGATCCCCATCATCTGGTACTCAGGGTAGCTGTATGTGTTAAATGTGGATTCTAGATCTGCCCAGAAAGTTGGGCTGCCCAGCCCCTGTAAACCAGGTTAACCATGGGGTCCCCATGTGGTATGTCAAAGTCATTGGGGCCATGTAGGCAACCAGGATGAGGGTAGGTTGGATAGTCTGTATCATTCAAAGGTGTTTCTGACAACTCTAGCTAGCTATACCTCAGACATTGTCCCCAGGGATCCCCTACCTACCCAAATCCTATTTGTGACACCATTTGTCAGGTAGGGGATTCCCAGAGTAGGGAGAATTCCCAGGTTCCAGCCTCTTGGAAATTGTGTGAAAAAAAGAAAAGTGTTCTCCCAGCAATTTGGAAAGCCTGGGGGGGAGGGGTTCTTCAACCCCTGACCTCTTCCAGTATTCGCCACGGAGGGGATGGGAAGGGAAACATGTAATATGGAAGATGGAACACAGTTGAGGCCCACACACCACACTGGCATGGATTAGGAACCAGCAATATCCAAACTAGGGGTGGTGGGAATTAGTGGTACTGTACCAAAATCCCACTCATAAAACAAGCTCCACCCATAAGCCAAAGTCTGCTGAAATCAAATGCCATTCAAACTACCTTTTACAGAGATTCAGAATATAAACTCAATGAGTACTCATGATTTCTGTTGCTAGGGTACTACAGTCTGTCCAAGTCTCTACTGCTGTGGTATTTCAATTTTGTAGTGAAATACCAGCATTCACGGAATGTCTTGGAAGCCCTAAAGTGCACAAGATTTAGAGCTTCCAAAAATGCTCTGCAATCTAAGGCAGCCTTAAATCTGTCATAAACAAGGCAGCCCAGCAGGAGAGACTTTTACCTTACCAATTCTGCAGAAAACTTTTGTTACAATAGTAATGATTAGCCTGAACTCCCATTTAAATCCAGTGAAACTTGAACAGCCTAAATCTATTTAAATAACACTATTACCCAAAACTGTTGCAATAACAAACTCCTAACTGGACGGAGAGAAGTCTAGTCTTCATTGACTACCCTCCCTAATCATCTAAACACAGTACAAGCTGTTAACTTTAATGTTTATTTTCCTGAAACACAACAGGACTTCATTATTTGAATTACTGCATAAATCTGTAGCTTAGAAATAGTCATTGGTGAGCATTATTCATGGATATAGAGGGCTTAAATGATTCAAACTCTGTTTCGCTCACATCCTCAATAATTACCACCACAAAAGGGAACACATTTTAAAGAACAGGATGTGAAATCAATGTTCTGGGGAATTTATAAAACAAAATCTCTACAGATTTTTGTCAAATTCTCTATGGATTGCTACCGACTTCTAATAGCTTAATCAGGAGATCCCACCCCCGCCCCGCCCTCACCTCCACAATGAGCTGGAACATGGCTTTTTAAAAAATGATTAAAAAAAAACCAAAGGAAAATGGTTAGACTGCCTGAAACCTTTAGAACATTTTTAGATCATTTTAAAGTTGTTATATTATATACCTGTTTTCATTAGCACTCACAGGATTTAAGTCACTTTGATCGTGTTGCAGAAAGGTGGATGAACTGGATGAGATCAAATAAGAAATAGGTGAACCTTTGCCAAGATCTTAAACCAAAACTTTTGGGAGACTCAAAAATCATTTAGTTAACTTACTTGTCATGTTTGGGTTCTTCTGCAATTCTTGATTCTAACCAGGCCCATAAGCAGACTACTAAAACATTTGTAGCCCTTTGATCCAATCACTGAGCCAATATTCAGTGTCTTGTGGGCTGTTTCTATTAGGAGTGGAAATTTGATGATGGTTTCAATTCTGATACAATCCTTTCTGTTTACAAAGAATATACACCAAGTCCTGTTTCCCTGATCATAGTGAGAATCAAACAGCAGGGAGACAGTTTCTTTGCTCACAGCTCCAAGACTCTTTCAGACGACACTTAGCTGTGGACTTTTTCCTCAGGATTATGTTCCCAGTACTCTTTCTGGCTGTCTCCTTTTATGTTCTTATGTTCCTGGGCTTTCTGCTGCTGCTCTTCAAACACATGTCTCCACAAAAAATAAATAAAATCCACAATACCAAGGCCCACAGTGAAATCCCTCCCTCCACATAGCTTGGACAGTGGCTCCTATTTTTTCAGTTGTCTCATTCCGTAAAGAAGCTTGATTGTGTCTTACATTTATCCTGAATGAAGGGCAGCTGTTACACCCACCAGATTCAAGGAGTTTTCACTCAACTCCTAACAACACAATATCAAAAAAGGAGCCTGACTGCATGAAACTTCCAGCCCAAAGCAGCAAACCTAAAACATTTGGATTAGAGTTGGTCAAATAATATGAAAAAGTAATTCACAAATATTGTGTGTCCAATCACTGCAAGTTTTTCTGCAGCTATTAGCTGGGATGTCTTTTTTGAAAGTTTGAGATATTCCGACAGCTGCTGTTTGCGGTATTCATAGATTCCAGTGCCAGAATGGACCATTGTGATCATCTAGTCTGATCTCTGTACAACACAAGCCATAGACCTTCTCCTAGAGCATATATTTTCCTGGAATTTATCTTTTAGAAGAACAAGTCTTGCTTTAAAAATTGCTAATAATAGATACTCCATCACAACCCTTGGTAAATGGTTCCAATGGTTAATTAACCTCATTGTTAAAAATATACACTTCATTTCCAGACTGAATTTGTTTAGCTTTCACTCCCTACCATTTGATCCTGTTATACCTTTGTCTGCTAGACTTAAGAATCCATTATCAAATATTTGTTTAATTGGGGATAATGGGATTTCCAGTCTAGGAGAGTAAGATATCACACAATCCAACAGCTGGAAGTTGAAGCTAGGCAAATATTGTCTGAGAATCCCTGATTTCATTAATTACAATCTGAACAATCATTCTGAATGTTTGTCATGGCAGCGTTCCTAATTTGTTATTCTCCAGCTTGAAAATTACAAACATCCAATCAGGGAGCACAAACAATGCCATGTGACTTAGGTGATCAATCATACCACCTAAATAATCAGTCAGAGTGAACAGCCTGGAAATGCACTGGAATTTGTACAAACTACCCAATGACTATTTGTGAACAGCAAATACATTTGTAGGAATCAGGATCAATTTGCAAACAGCCCATGAACGGAAAAAAGGACAAAAGTTTCAACAATTATTATTGGACAGCGATTAATTTGATCAACTCCAATCTGGGTAATCTTTTGGATACCTATCTGAACTTCTTGACATTTGCCCAGCTCTAATAGAAGAGTAGCAATTATATTTATAAGCCAAAAATTGCATTGAGTTATTTTGAGTAGTAAAGCTACTAACCTAGAATTTTCAGATACCTGCTCGGGTCACCAGAAAAATGGGGAATTACTTTTGGCTACTAAAAACAAAGTCCAGGTTTTAAATCTCATTTTTTGGACAAATGCATGAAATTATTTATGCTGCATATTATCGGATAGACTACCACAAAAACAGAGCCCTCCCCTTCTGTGGAGTCCTCTTGACTTAATAGGACTTTGTATACTTGCTGGGGTCTGTGCTAGTGGATTCAGGCTCAGGAGTAAACTATTCAGTAATACAAGTCATGTTGGTACTGTATGACACTGAGTAATAAAAGAGGAATTTTATTCATATTAGAAACCATCAATTTCACTGCATGCGTTTGAGCTCATTTCTTATTGTTATGGAGGAGGTTGGGTGACATGACATGAACATTCATCTTGACAGAACATGACCTACTAATAGTTCTATCATGATTCAACATCTATAGTAGTGAAATTACTTTCATTAAGTGGACAGAGATTTGTTGTGATCTCAATGATCATCTTGTTTTTTGCTAGAGTCAAAAGGAGTAGAGGATGGAAATTACTTACACCAATAGAGGAAGCAACAGATTGTGTTAAATCTTTGGCTATTCATCCTAAGAAACTCCAAATCACACAATTAGAAAGACAAATAGTTACAGTTTTGTGTTTTAAAAACAGTTTATATAATTTAAGATATTTGAGCAAGTTAGGAGCTTTGTTTTTTCACCCCAGGTTTTTTGGATTTCCTAAGCTTTTCCCATCTTTAGGAGGATAAATTCTCCTTGGGTACATCTATATGTTAACAGGATGTACAGACATAGGCAGATGTTACATGTCATCTGATGATCTATCAAATCCAGAAAATACACAAAACGAGATGGTGTGCTGAAAGTCACAGAGGGAAGAGAATGACATTTTATTTTGTTCCATTTTCAACTTCTTACCCAAAAAGAAAAGAAAAAAGCTAACCTTTTTCTTACTTCAGCTGGTTCGTTCCAATTAGAAAATAAATAATTTTTGACATTTCCAAATAGACACTGTAAAACCTATCTGTCCTCAACTTCTCCAAGATAAAAGTTATTCTGAATTAACCTCATTCTGCATGTTCTAGTTGGGGGAAAATGTGTTAGAGTAAAGTCCAACACTTCCTAATGACAATGTATCTAAAAAGTGACTCATATTGTGGAGTTCAGTTAAAATCAAAGTTCTTGGTCCTCTAGTTCACAGAGAAGATGAGTAAGCATTGTAAGAAGACTTAGTAAAATGTGGAATTTCTGAGTAGGAGGTTGTTTTCTCTCCCTACTGAAACCAATGGAAAAATTCCCATTACTTCAATAGGACCAAGATTCCCCCCTGGTGTCCATGCTTCACTGTCCATTGGTCCCACAACACATCATATATGAAGCATGAAAGCTGAATGAAGAACTTGTCCATATTGATGAACAATTTTCCTGGTCACAGTAATGTTATTTTAAAAGTAACGTGGTTTTGTGCAGCACATTTCCTACATAGGGTATTCTAAGACACATCACAAAGTAATTATTTCAATAATGATAATGCATGTGACCTAATGTAACATCCATTATGTGCTTAGCAAATAGTGCTTGCAGCTGAGCATGCTCAGCCCACAGTGTCTGATATTAGAAATAAATTTGAGGAATTTTGTTTAGCTGGTGGAAACAAGAAACAGAGTCACCACCATGTGACCATCCATTTCTTCCTGCTAGTGTATGCAGCACCTTTTGAGAACTGTCGTATCAGTGTGACTCAGAAAAGTCATGTCACCATCACGATATAGCATCATGTCACCAGTATTCATCTCACCATTGAGCTATTTCGCATGTTATCCTGAAAAATCTGCTATTGCTACCCTGCTAACAGAAATAAATAAATAAATCACACATTTGGTTCATGAGTTAAGATTGATTAAAACAGGGAAAGAGAGAACAAAAATAAGTGAAGAGTCAGTCAATGGTCAACAATGGACTTTCTTTCAAGACAAAACACTATATCCTAGGAAAATTCAATAAACATATGAGCTGTAAAACTCAGATCTGGATCCAGATCCAACCTTCAGGCCTGATCAAATCAACATAATGAAAAGCTGGAGCCCAAGCCACAAAATTCATAACAGGATTAGAGTTAAGTATCCATAGAGCTCAGGGTTGTTTGGAGCTGCAATTTCTGTTTGGGCCCATCTTTAAAAGTGTAGAAATATTAAATAAAGTAAAATGTACTAACCTTAAAAGTTGTGTCTTTTACCTTTATTGTACTTTTTACATTTCTTTATTCCCTCTGTCTCTTAAATCTTTTTTCTCTCTGCTCTTCTATCCATAACTCCATCTCTCAACCCACATTTTGCCCTCTTCTTATTTCTATTGCTTTCCCATCTCTCTGCCTTGCCCTCATCTCTCCCTCTTATTATCTCTTGTTTTGTTACCACCACAGGCCTTTATCCACCTATAAATCCCCCTCTTGCTCACCATCCCAATATGAGGTTGTTCAAGATAGGGTAAGTCTGCTTTGTGGCTTCTTACACGACTCTGGAAAACTGGGCCTGAGGGCTCCTCAATGGGCTCTGCATTGTGCACCTGTAACCACCAGAAGCAAAGTTTTATTCTGTAAGGAAATATAGAACAGGATTGCAGTCCAGCGGCCTCCTCTCTGCTTGTCTCATACTCCCAGCTTCAGTCAGTGCTGAAACTTCCTGCTGGGAGAGAAGCGGGTACTTCATGGCAGGAACCAGGAAGTTCTCCCAATATGCAGCTGTTTGTAGCCCACAGTTTGCAGTCCCACTGTTGCTGCTGAAGCACACTGGACCTTGGGCTGCACACCTATGGTTTCTTCCCTCTCCATCCTCCACCAGAAGGTTTTAAGATCGTCTCTCCCCTCCATCCTTTAGAATAGCAG
This sequence comes from Mesoclemmys tuberculata, assembly GCA_007922155.1. Classification (NCBI taxonomy): domain Eukaryota; kingdom Metazoa; phylum Chordata; order Testudines; family Chelidae; genus Mesoclemmys; species Mesoclemmys tuberculata. The sequence continues at coordinate 74,940,461 of ML675601.1, forward strand.
AATGCCTATAGTTCTCTCCCTCCCAACTAACAACAATGGACCCAAAGATTCCTGTCCTTCTCCACCAGGCCACTATACAGCCAGGCTTTTTCTCTTCTGAAAAACACCGGGGAAATTTTTACTTAAGGCTTCAAGTGGAGCTGTTATAGAATTCCTGATCCTCGACAGTTACTAGAAAGCATCAGGAGGTGTTGCAGAAGAAAGTTCAATAAATGCATGGACTTCCTGGCTAGGGAGTTGTCTAACTGCAGCATAAAGAATGGCTCTTTGTAATGATGTCCTCATACTACATGGTGTCAGCAGTGAGTGATTCCCTCTCTGAAGATGATATAAGGCAAAGAAAAGAGACCGCCAGACTGCTAGAGTGGTGAGTGAGTGGGGGAAAGTGGAAAACTGGGGAAGAAACCTGCAATAGGAAGGATGCAGTGCCCTATCTGTATAGCAATGGAGCCATAGCACGAATGGCTCTGTTAGAGAAGTTTGATTTTGGCCACTTAGGTAGGTTTGCAGCAATACAAGGACTATGCTTTAGTCGAACAACTGGAATTTATTAATGGCAAAAAGTAAACTATACGGGAGATGTATCCACATTAACTTCTCAGGTCTAGGAAAGTAGTCAGGAGAGTACGAAATAAAACTAGTGCCATCAGCGACTCCCTTTGTTCTCACAGCCCCACACTGAATCCTTATATCTTGTTGGGGAAAGTAAAAAAAATTAAAAAAAATTAAAGAGAATATAAGATATGGAGGTTATTTCCCACATAGAAGAATCCACTGACTGGTGCATGGGGATGACTATAATACCAAAGCCCAATAGCAAAATCCAGATTTGTATGGGCCTTACATAACTTAATTGAAGCATGTGCAGAAAAAAATGCATGTTTCCCAGAGTTGATTGGACTTTACCTCAGTTTTCAGAAGCCAAGCTCTTTTCAAAGATCCATGCTACAGCAGGTTTCTGGTAAATCCCCCTTGCTAAAGAATCTATACTACTAACTACATGCAATACCCTATTTGAATGTTTCAGTTGTCTTCCTTTTGGCATGCCGTCAGCATCAGAACATTTTCAAAAGAGAAACTCTCAGATCATGTCAGGTTTGCCTGGCATTCTTTGTCATGTAGATGATTTGTTGGCATATGGCAGAGATAACAATGAACATAATGAACATGCAGTTCTGAGATGCTTCTAACAAGCCAGCCTCATTGTCAATGAGAAAAGAATTTGGAAAGAAGCAGCTATAATTTGTAAGACACATAATTAGCAAACAGGGAATTCAGCTGGATTCAGGCAAACTGAAGAGATTACTCATTTTACCTAAACCTGAAGATTTTTCTTTAGTAAGAAGATTTCTAACCATGACAAATAATTTTGGGAAGTTCTTACCAAGCTTATCTCATCTAACAAAACCCTTAAGAGATCTCCTCAATGGTCACAAAATGTGGATCTGGGATAGCTCACAACAAAACTCATTTAAAAAATAAAAACTATGTATATCTCCACTGTTTGGCACAATATTCGGTAAACTGTAGCAACATATGCATCTTCATGTAGTTTAGGAGCAGAATTCACATAAAAGAAGCCAGAATGAAACCAAAGACCTGTTGCATTCATGTCAAGATGCCTCACAGAAACCAAGCTGGACTATTGCTCAAATGGAAAAGAACACTCTAGCAGTCACTTGGGCCTATGAATGGTTCAGTTAATACCTATTTAGTTTGTATTTTAACATACAAACAGACCACATTGACATTATTGGGTATAGAGACACTGGATGATCTTCAACCTAGAATTCAAAGATTTCAACTATTGCTTATGCAATTTTATTTCAACACTGAATACATACCAGGGAAAGTACTCAGAGAGGTAGACAATCTATCTAGAGCCTTGATTAAGCAGCCACCAACAGAAGAAGAGGCTTAAGGAAAACATGTCAAAGTCTACATTGACCTTGTTCTTCCAGCAATTCCAGTGTCTGCCAGCAGATTTCAGAAAATTAGAGATGAAAGATTGAAGAATGAGATTTGACAGAAATTGACTCAATTCTGACAGAGAGGGTGAAGTCAAAAGAATCAGATTCCAGCAGACCTACTAACATATTGGCAAGACTAATGATCTTCACAAAGCTGGTGGCCTGCTTCTGAAAGATAATGCATACTTCACTACAGTACTTCAGAAAGAGATGCTCTTCAAAATCCTTGTGGGAAACTAAAATATAAACAAATGCAGGGCATGAGCACAACAATCTATAAGGTAGCTTTGTCCTAGTAGGCAAATTCAGACTTTTGTAGAAGGTTGCAAATTATATAACAAGGAGAAGAAAAGAAAAAAAACAAAAGAAATAAATAAAAACAAGCAATCACCAAAACAATTACTTTCTACAGAGCTACCTGACAGATGTGGCAGCAAGTAGCCACAGATTTATTTTTCTGGAAAGAACACACATGCTATATTGTATTCAATTGCTTTTCCAGATATATTGACTTAGCTACACTTACACAGACTTCATCCACAAAAGTCATCTAGAAACTAAAATCAAATATTTGGAAGACATGGAGTTCCTGAAGTCTTCATACCTGATAATGGACCTCTGAAATATTCCTCGTATTTGCACAGGAATTAGATTTTGAACATTGTGATCTGTCTGTGCCTAGGGCAGCTAACTGAAAATGCCAAGGTCAGGGCAGGCTGCAAAAGGAGAGCAGATTCTCCCAACACTGGTGGGTGACACTGAAGTCAGACTTCCCAACCAGCCACAACCAGTGCTTCCCCACACTGGTTATCAAGAAGCCAAAATAATAATATACACAGCCCCCTTTACTGCATTTCAGTCTCTGGCTCCCAATCAGCCACTAAGTCCAGTAAAGAGATCAGTTATTTAAAACTCTATGCTCTTTACCAAAAAGGTTTCTCCTGACCCCAAAGGGTCAAACACAGTACCAGATCAATATAAGTTGGGATCTTACCCAAATTACTACGCTGCCAGCCAATCCTTTAGTAACTAAAACTAAAGGTTTATTATAAAAAGAAAGAAACAAACCATAAGAGAAAGGTTAAATGATTAAAGCAATCAGATACATACAAATGATTTTAAAGTCCATATATATCGGGTTTCTAGAAGAATTGTGGAGGTTGCAGGCTTGTATAGTCCCTCTAGTATACATCCAGTACCTGGATGGGTCTCAGTCCTTTGTTTCACAGCTTAAGTTCAGTTCAGTTGTAGATGAGATGATCCAGAGGTAGGTTAACACTGAAGACTGAAAGACAAAATGGATCTCAGGCAGCTGCCTTTTATGTCCTTTGGTCTTTGCCATGCTGCTTGTGGAATTTTACAGGAATAAGATGGAGTCCAGAATCACATAAGTAAGTCGTGGTGACTCATCAGGTATATCCCTGGCTTCTCCCTCTGGGCCCCTTGAACTTGTGAATTTCTTAATGGGCCATTAAGCAGGCTAGTGCCGCAACCATCCTGTCTGGGGTGTCACCCAGACATAGCACAATTTGAAATACAGATATATCAACCATATCCATAACTTCCATTACACACATAACACATGGACATAAACATCATCATCTCACTTAGCACATTACAGTCTTTCTAACAGTACCTGACATGGCATATCTCAGATGAATTAATATGATTTTGACATATTGATGTTAAATAATATAATAAATGCCCCCACCAATCTAGCCAACATGACAACATCATATTAGTAATCCACATTACCCCCAGAGCAATGGGGAGATGGAGAGAGCAATGCAGATTTTAAAAAGACATCTGCAAAAAATCGGTGCACCCATATAAAGCGTATCAGTCAATGTCCCTTGTGTCTGAAGCATCTCCATCAAAACTTCTGATGGGAAGACGACTAAGGATGCCTTTACCTGTGGCACAGATACACTTAAGACCAACTGGCCCAACCTCAAGGAATTTTGAAAACTGAGTGATGAAATAAAAATATGGCAGCAACTAAACTTCATTGTTTAGCACAGAACAAAAGCACTATCTGAACTGAGATCAAGGAACAAAGTTTGGCTCAACAACTCCCAGATATTTGGAATTGTTCAGAACTTGGCAGAAACTCCCAGATCCCCCCTACTAAAGACTCCAAAAGGACTTCTCCAGAGGAATCAGATTCATCCTCAATATTTTCCAACATGATGAAGAAAGGATCTGGAACTTGCAGATATTCTGTTAGGAAGTGCACTCTCGCCATAGGGAACTCCACGCATAAACTCAAAAGAAGTGAGAACAGAGTCTGGAAGACTGATCAGCCCACCCTCCAAGACATGATCTTTATAATACTGCAGAAGGACTATTTAAATAGAATTGATAAGGTGACATAATAGTGTAAATGGGTTTAAGGAATTTGAAGTTTATTTTGCATTATTGTATGTATATGCTTTGGTTTATAACTTTGTATATAAATTTGTATTTGTACATAACTGTGTTTATAAATTTAAGTTTTAGTCTTTTATAATAAAGAAAGAGAGATGTGGAGTGGTTATAGAGGTCATGGTCCAGATACTCAGAGGACAAGGAGCTATTACAGTGAAGAGCTTAACAAATGTAGGAACTTCCTAGTTAAGAAGTTCTCTAGTTGCTTCTTAAAGAATGAGTCTTTGTGTTTATGTCCTCACATTACAGTTCCCATATCAGTTAAGAGCTACTAGCAATGTTCATTTGTGCCTCCCTCCATTGTGGAGACAGCTCTCTCCACAAGTTAAAAAAGAGGGAAACAACTATCCCACTATGGGGTTAGATCTATCATTACTAAAGTCAGCATGATTCTGAAAATAACAAATTTAGCATGTAAAGGCATTAATTTTTAGTTACTTGATCCTCAGAACATGATCCCCTGCTTGACTTATATGGATGACAGAGGATCAGATGTTTTTATAGACTCTTCCAACACCTCAATGTATTTGATATAGGAAGGTTGTATAGATTTTTAAATGCCCAAGCCTACCTCGCTGGCACCTTCATATACTTTATGGCTCTAAAACAAAAACAAAAACAAAAACACGATGGAACAATGGTAAATTATTAACAAGAGTACCACAGGAAAGGGGTTGTGGGGACAATCTGTTTGATTAGATTAAATTACCTCATCTCAAAAATCATGTTCTGACCCATATCCATTGGGCTTTTTCTTACAGAGTGGGCACTAGACATTTTTTCACTTTAGGCAGACCAAATTCCTCCTCCCTCCACATTCCCCCCAAAAAGGTCTCAGTTCTTGGGGGTTGGCTGGTCCAGAGGCAGAACGATTGGGCAGCTCAAAGTCCTAGTGCTGTGCCTCTGCTTTCTCCCTAGGAGTGAGGGACAGTTGATAGAAGCAGGTCTGAAAATTCAGCCCCCAAGACAGCCACTTATGGAAACTACTCCAATACCAGCCCTGTTTACTAATACACTTAGGCCAGGTCTATGCTATGGGGTTAGGTTGAAATAAGCTGCCTTGTATTGACCTAGCTTTGGAAGGGTCTTCACTTAAATTTGGCTCCCACCAACATAAGTGCCTCTCTTACCATTTTAGTAAAACCACCTCCCCGAGTGGCGTAGTCAAGGTCATTGTAATTAGATTGACACAGTATCAGTGTAGACATTACGTTTCTTATGTCGACTATTACGGGCTATCAGGAGCCATCACACACTGCCCCCCACTGACAATACAATCGGTACAAAAGTGCTCCCGTGAAGACACGCACTACCACCACAAGAAGCCAAGTGTGCACACACGCAAATGATTCAATTACTGCAGTAGCTGTATGCTGACATAAGTTAGGTCAACATAATTTTGTAGTGTAGACATGGCCTTAGAGATATCAATAGAATTAATACAGTGAAGGAAATGTGAGCTGGATTCTATTCTTTCACTTTCACTTTCATTGTTAACAGAACAGAACATTCCACTTGCAGAATCTTTATTACTAATATGAAACAGAACATAGGAATGAGAGTTAGAAAAGTCATCCTTTTTCCTTGTAAGATGAACAAATTATAAATGAAAGTCCCTGAGACACAATGAAAATGGCCATTTTTCAGAGCAAAATCTCTGTCAGGCTGTATCTCCTCAGAGCACCTCTTAAAGAGAGAAACAATCCCTTATAGACAGAACAATTCTGATCAAATTTTACAAAAATACCTCAAGAGTTTAGCAATGTCTCATTTCAAGACTGTACAACTGAAGATCCATGTTGAATGCCCTATAGAGCTGCTGACTGCATCATACAGGTGAATGCTGGACAGCCACAGCGTTGAAAAGTCTGTGGATACATCTAGACAGGAATAATAAAAAAACCCACATAGCTGGCCCAGGTCAGCTGACTTGGGTTCATGGGTTCAGGCTTCAGGGCTGAAAAATCACTGTGTAGCTGTTCCAACCCAGGCTGGTGCCTGGGCTCTGGGACTCCCTCCCCCATCACAGAGTCCCAGACATCTACACAGCAATTTTTAGCTGCACACCCTGAGCCCAAATCAGCTGGCCCACATCAGCCACAGCCGTACTGCAGGTCTATTGTCCCAGTGCAGATGTACCCTGTGACAATCAGATGTGTTAAGTGCTTTTTGTCTGGTAAGAGGCACTTCCAAAGTTCTTGATCACATCACATTCTTAACAGCAAGCTAAATGCAGTTGCAGCTGAGGATTAGTCATGAGAGTATATTGTCAGAGGAGGACCTGGGAGATCTGCATACAAACCATTTCATTTGCTGAGAGGATTTTTACATCTACTTTTCACTCAAAGTTTTGAAAACTGCACCTCTCTGTATGTCATACATACAATATTAGAGTTGGAAGGGACCTCAGGAGGTCATCTAGTCCAACCCCCTGCTCAAAGCAGGACTAACCTCAGCTAAATCATCTCAGCCAGGGCTTTGTCAAGTCGTAGCTTAAAAACCAAGATGGAGATTCCACCACTCTCCTAGTGAAAAACTTTTTCCTAATATCCAACCTAGACCTCCCCCACTGCAACTTGAGACCATTGCTCCTTGTTCTGTCATCAGAACAATGGTTCTACTACCATTGAGAACAGCCTAGCTCAATCCTCCTGAAAGGGGGTTCTAGGGTAGTTAAGGCTGCTGTCAAATCCCCCTCATTCTTCTCTTTTGCAGTTTAAACAAGCCTAGTTCCCTCAGCCTCTCCCCATATGCTTTGATTTACATTCCATATCCCTACCATGAAACAAGTCAAGGAAAGAGAATTCTACTATACATCTTAGCAAAGCTGCCTGAACCAGAACTCCAAATCTGAAGAGTGAAGTTAAGACCCAAATCTGATTCAGTCTTCACTTTCTTACCAGAACAATCCCAAAACTGGAATCCCAAACCTGACCTTGAAGCTTGGAAAAGTAGAGATCTAATGCCAAAATGTAGACTGCTGTTATTATTTGGATAGTGCCTGAGGGATTTTACAGAAATGTAAGAAGGAAATGGCCCTTGTCCTAAAGGGCTGTCGATCTAAAACCCAGATCTTGTAACAAACTCCATGAGGACAGGCCTCTGAACCGAGCTTCACTGATGGTAAGTGGAACTCCTTGAGAGTGCTGGCATCAGCCCATCAGGAGCTCATCGCAGAGGCAGCATCTAAGTTTAGACATCCTTAGCCTGATGCTCAGTTGGTGTAGTTCTATTCAAGTCGTTTGAGCTATGCTGATTTACCCTGTTGCGGATTTGTCCCAGTGTGACAGGTAACACCAGGGGCATAGGGGCATGGCAGAGAAAAGGAAGAACAAGGGTACACTTAAGATAAGATTCCTTGTTACTTTTTACATACATCTAATATTTAAACACAATTTCACATACCCAATCACCTGTCTAAATAATTAATTATTTCACATTCACACACTCCTATTTATCTATTTAAAAAATCCAGTGTAACCAATGCCCACGCTTGGGCTCATGCTTCCAGCACGGGACCAGAACGCCCACAGCTAACATGTTCTAAGGAGTGGACTGCTGTCCCCACCACGTACATACCCAAGAAGGTGATTGTGCTCTGCTGAATGGGGGACATCAGCCCCCTGGCTGTCAGTTTCTTTTCCATCCTCCCTGTAGCAGAGCATCCAGCGACTGCTGCTCCTTCCATTGTCATTTAAGATCAGCCTAGAGCTGATGAACTCAGATTTCCCTGGGGTTTACCCTCAGGAATCATATTTATCTGCCTCAATCTGTGTCAATTTAAAAAAGTTTTTAGGAAGAGAGACAGAGAAGGCAAATTGATGTTGTGCTCTGTATGGCAGTTGGTGCCACACTCAGCCCTAGGTCATTTTTTCCTACTTCCTTCTATTGATATGTGAACCTAACAATTACGCTGTGTCTCTCTTTCAGAGCTGTCAGTTCAGCATCAAACTGTCACGAGCCTGAACTCTGCTCCCTCAGTGCCTCACCGCAAAGCCCTCAACTGACAGGTTGCCTGTGGTAAGTGTATTTGATTGGCACAGTACCCTGCCAGGAATTTGCTGCCTCCAGATCACTGAGTGATTTCACCCCTGAGGTGTTTTAAGGCACATTTCCCCTCACTTCACAAGGCAATGGGAAATAAAGCTTCCAGCTTTAGTCTTTTTGCTGACTGCAGTGCAGAGCAGCGATGCAGGAGAACAGAACAGAGGAGGGCATCAGCTACAATGGTCCAAAATCTCCAGTATGTGATCCCTGTCTCCTCCTTGTAGGGCTTCTTTGCTGGCCAAACTGCAGGTTATATTCAGATGCTGCCTTACAAATATCTAACCCGCAGTACCTGGGCAATAGATAGCAGTTCTGCGAACACAAAAAAACAAGCTGGAGAGATTTGGACATTTCTCAAGTTCAATACAAGTGAGAGGAATTGACATGGCACTTCCTCAGAACAGGGAGGGGCCTTGAAGCTCAGAGATGCTGATATTTAGGAGTAGAAATGACTGTTTCAGCCAGCTTTTTGCCACCTCAGCTTTGGCACCTTTGAACATTGGTTCTTCTGTATCTTTGGACATTTTTGCTTTGATACCTACAAACATCGCTGCCTTGGTATACTAGCATCTAGCTGCTTTCTATCTTTAGGCCTCAGAGCATTTGTGTATTGGCAGAAAAGAACAAACCAAACATACCAGTTGCGTTTGGTGCTTATTCTATGTGTTCAGGAGCAGTATACACAGTGAAAAATTCTGCCACCCAGATGGCCACAAATACCATGTTGTGTATGGGTATTAAGTACTTACAGTAGAACCTCAGAGTTAAGAACACCAGAGTTACAAACTGACCAATCAACCCCGAGTACCAGAACCAGAAGTATGCAGTCAGGTAGCAGGCCAGTAGCAGAGACAAACAAGCAAGCAAAAACCCAAATACAGTACAGTACTGTATTAAATATAAACTAATAAAAAAGGGAAAGTTTAAAAAGTTAACAATTTAAGGAAACTGTCTATGTGCTTGTTTCATTTAAATTAAGATGGTTAAAAGCAGCATTTTTCTTTTGCATAGTAAAGTTTCAAAGCTGTATTAAGTTAGTGTTCAGCTGTAAACTTTTGAAAGAACAAGCATGTTTTGTTCAGAATTACAAAGAACCTACATTCCCTAGGTGTTCCTAATTCTGAGGTTCTACTGTACTTGATAATGGGCTCTTCTATCTAGCAGACACAGGTATAATGAGATCCAGTGGTTGGAAGTGGAAGCTAGACAAATTCAGACAGGAAATAAAGCATACAATTTTAAATCTGAGAGTAATTAACCACTAGAAAAATTCACCAATAAGAGTGGAGAATTCATAGTTTCATAGAATCCAAGACCAGAAGGGACCATTAGATCATCTAATCTGACCTCCCATATATCACAGGCCATTAAATATTACCCAGATATCCCTGTATTCATAGATTCTAAGGCCAGGTGGGACCATTGTGATCAAGTCTAGCCTCCTGTATAATGCAGGACATAGAACTTGCCCAAAATAATTCTCCATTTCTGGCAATTTTTAAATAAATTAAAAAGAAAAAAATAAAAGATGCTCTGGCTCAAACAGGAATTCTTTGAGGGGAGTTTCATGGCCTTTGTTATACAGGAGGTCAGACTAGATGATTGCAGTGGTCATTCTGGCCTTTGAATTTATGAATCTATCCAAAGAGAGTTGAAGATAATGATCCTAATGTTTTTTCTGACACACATTTAATATTCCTTTCATGGGGGTAATCAAAGAATACTAGATATACTGTGTATTAAAGAGCAGCTAATGGGCTGGAAAACTGTTTTGTGCAGACACTTAAAAGGACATTAGAAAAAAATTAAAAGAAATCCTTCTACGCTGTAATATACCACTCTGAATTATTTTTTAAATGTAAAATATAGATTAGATTTAACAGAATAACAATGCAAAAATATCAAAACCAAACTCTGCTCCCCTATCTGGGTTATAACAGCAATAGCTCCAGGGCCAAAGGAGAGTTATCACTCTCCCCTTTTTAAGCATTGGGCCCTAAACAAAGAACTGAGTATCAATGTTAACAGGACCATCCTGCTTGCATTTTCTCCCATGGGGAACACATCTAAGATTGAAGCTATCCATATTTAGAATGAGAGATGCAAAAAATATTCCAGACACTCAGCTAACTTTCTAAATCTTTCTTCAGGCTTTCTATGGTGTGTCTGCTTCTTTTATTTGAAAATTTTAATTGACCCAAAATTAATTGTGCTAAGACACCATGGTGATGAATGCCCTATAAATGCATGGAATGATAGATATTTCAAATAAATAAAGCCAGAAAAAATGAAGAAAACGTAAAAAGCAATGAAAAGTCTATAAATACATTAGGAGCAAAAGAAAGATGAAGGAAAGTGTAGGTCTACTATTTAGCAAGGAAGGTGAGATAATAACAGACGGCATCAAGAAGGCTGAGGTGTTTAATGCCTATTTTGCTTCAGTTCCAGAGGGGTGGCTGTGTTAGTCTGTTTTCAGCAAAAAACACTGCGTTCTGTGGCACCTCAAACACTAACAAATTTATTTGAGCATAAGCTTTTGTGGGCAGAAACCCACTTTGTCAGATGCATGAAGTGGAAACTTCAGTTAGGTAGGTATTCAGACCTAGTCTGATAGTGTCAAGTTTGCATGAGTTCCAGCTCTGCAGTTTCATGCTGAAGTTTGTTTTTGAAGGTTTTTTTGTTGAAGTATGGCAACTTTCAAGTCTGTTATTGAGTTTCCAGGAAGACTGAAATGCTCTTCTACTGGTTTTTGGATATTACCATTCTTGATGTCTGATTTGGTCCATTTATTCTTTTTTGTAGAGACAGTCCGGTTTGACCAATGTACATAGCAGAGAAGCATTGCTGGCACATGATGGCATATATTACATTAGTAGATGTGCAGATTAACGAGCTCCTGATAGTGTGGCTGATGTGGTTAGGACCTATGATGGTGTCACTTGAGTAGATATGCAGGCAGAGTTGGCAACAAGGTTTGCTGCAAAGATACGTCCTGGGTTAGTGTTTTTGTTGAATGGTGTGCAGTTGTTGATTAATATTTGCTTCAGGTTAGGGGGCTATCTGTAAGTGAGGACTGGCTTGCTTCCCAAGGTTTGTGAGAGTGAGGAATCATCTTCCAGGATAGGTTGTAGATCCTTGATAATGTGTTGGAGAGGTTTTAGCTGGGGGCTGTAAGTGATGGCCAGTGGCGTTCTGTTGTTTTCCTTCTTGGGTCTGTCCTGAAGTAGGTGACTTCTGGGTATTTGTCTGGCTCTGTCAGTCTATTTCTTCACTTCCCTAGATGGGTGTTATAGTTTTAAGAATGCTTGATGAAATCTTTTAAGTGTTTGTCTCTGTCTAAGGGATTGGAGCAAATGCGGTTGCATCTTAGGGCTTGGCTGTAGACAATGGATTGTGTGAGGAGCTCTGGTGAAGCTGGAGGCATGTGGATACATATAGCAGTCAGTGGGTTTTTGGTATAAGGTGGTGTTTATGTGGCCATCACTTATTTGCACTGTAGTATCCAGGAAGTGGATTTCTTGTGTGGTCTGGTCCAGGCTAAGGTTGATGGTGGGGTGAAAATTGTTGAAATCCCAGTGGAATTCTTCAAGTGACTCTTTTCCTTGGGTCCAAATGATGAAAATGTCATCAATGTAGTGTAGGTAGAGGAAGGGCTCTTTGGGACAAGAGTTGAGGAAGTGTTGTTCTAAGTCAGGCATACTGTGGGGCCATGTGGGTACCCATAGCAATGTCGCTGACTTGAAGGTATAAATCATCTCCAAATCTGAAATGGTTGTGGGTGAGGACGAAGTCACAAAGTTAAGCTATCAGCTGTGCCATGGCATTATCCTGATGTTCCTGATGGCTAGTAGGCCATCTTTGTGTGGAATGTTGGTGTAGAGAGCTTTTACATCCATAGTGGTCTGGATGGTTTTTTTGGGAAGATCACCAATGGATTGTAGTTTTCTCAAGAAGTCAGTGGTATCCTGAAGAAAGCTAGGAGTACTGGTAGCATAGGGTCTGAGGAGAGAGTCCACGTAGTCTGATAATCCTTCTGTAAGAGTGCCAATGCCTGAGGCATCCAGAATTCCCGGGTTTGTGGATTTTGGGTAGTATTTTGTTTGTCCTCACTACAAAATGTTAATTGTGATCAGATGCTTAATACAATATCAAAAATAAGGGATAAGGAACACAAGCCAGAATAGAATCCCATGATTGCTTACTTTAAGACCCTTTGGAGAGGGACCTTGTCAAAGGCTTTCTGAAAATCCAAATGCACTATATTGACTAAATCACCCACGTCCACATGATCACTGACACGCTCAAAGAATTCTAGTGGATTGATAAGGCATGATTTCCCTTTGCAAAAGCCTTGTTGAGTTTTCCCCAACATATTATGTTTGTCTATTTGTCTGATCATTTTGTTCTTTACTATAATTTCAAACAGTTTGCCAGGTCCTGAAGTTAGGCTCACCGGCCTATAATTATCAGTATCACCTCTGGAGCCTTTTTTAAAAGGTGGTGTTACATTTGTTATTATCCAGTCATCTGCTACAGAGGCTGATTTAAGTAATAGGTTACCTACCAAAATTAGTAGTTTGCAATTTTCTTAATTTGGAGAATTTGTCTGAAATCAACAAGATGAAATTCAATAAAAACTAGTGCAAAGTACTACACTTAGGAAGAAAAAAAATCAAATGCAAAAATACAAAAAGAGGAATAACTAGTTAGGCAATAGTACTGCTGAAAAGAATCTGGGAGTTCTAATATATCACAAACTTAGTATGAACCAACAATATATAAAAAGGGTAATATTCTGGGATGTATTAACAGGAGTGTCATGTGTAAGATGGGATGGAATTTTTCTGTTCGGTTTGCACTGGGGAGGTTTATGTGCAAGTTTGGATGCCATGCTTTAAAAAAGATGTGGACAAATTGGAGAGAGCCCAGAGAACAGCAACAAAAATGAGAAAAGGTTTAGAAAACCTCATCTGTAAGGAAAGGTTAAAAAATGAGCATATTCAGTACCAGGAAAAGAAGACTGGGAGTGGGTGACCTGATAGCAGTCTTCAAATATGTTAAGCGCTGTTATGAAGAGAACAGTGATCAATTGTACAAAAAGTAATTGGCTTAATCTGCTATAAGGGAGATTTAGGTTAGATATTAGGAAAAACTTTCTAACTGTAAGAATATAGTTAAGTACGGGAAGAGGTTACCAAGGGAGTTGTAGAATACCCATCAAATAAAGTTTTTAAGATCAGGTTCAACACACACTCTTGAGGATGATCTAGAGATACATGTGGTCCTGATTCAGCACAGGGTGCAGGGGGATGGACTAGATGACCACTTGAGATCCCTTCCAGCCCTAATTTCTATTATTCTCTGTTCTTCTCTGAGTAGATTTGGCTTATACCTCATATAAAGAGACAACATAATAAATATTTTTAGTTGTTACATAAATTTAATATTTTCAGGTTAATTTATTTTTTGTAATGTTAATTTTAAATAAATGTGCAACCAGGGAAAAGAAAGCAAGGATCAGTTTATTTTTATTGCAAATATATTTTAAAATGCGACCTGCAGGCTGATCCAGATCCCTGTTGCCCACTAGTCCTATAGCTACTGTCTTTTGGAGGCAGCTTTTGTAAAAGTGATCAATATTTAGTGTTTCCTGATCAAATTTAGAAATGAAAAATTGGGAGAAAAAGTTCAAAATGAAGAGTGTGTGTGGCGGGGGGAATCCCACTTTCACTTATTTATACACAGATAGCTGGGTTTGTGATGATCAGGAGAATCATATGGTGACTTGCCTGCCATCTAGATAGACTTATGTGCAGTGTTGAGGAGGAACCGGTGATCATGGTACATGTAGGTACCAATGACATAGGGAAGGATGGGAGAAAGGTCCTGGAGGCCAAAGTTAGGCTGCTAGGTAAGAGATTGAAGTCCAGGGCCTCCATGGTAGCATTCTCTGAAATGCTTCTTTTCCATCTGCAGGGCCAGTTAGACCAGCAGAACTGCAGAGTGTCAGTGCATGGATGAGGCAATGTGTAGGGAGAAGGGGGTTAGATTTATTAGGCACTAGGGAACCTTTTGGGAAAGAGGCAGCTTGTACAGGAAGGATGGGCTCCACCTAAACCAGAATGGAACTCCATTGCTGGCACATAAAATGAAAAAGGTTATAGAGCAGTTTTTAAATTAAGGGCAGGGGGAAAGCCAACAGGTGAGGAGGAGCATGTGGTTAAGACAGAGACTTTCCTTAGGGGAGGATCTGTTAATGGAGGTTCTCTATATCCTAGCAAGGAGGAAAGGATGGAAGAGGATAAAGTATGGGTAGGATCTGATGAGAAACAGTCAAATGAAAAAGAGTCCCATTCAATTACATCACATAATTGCAGATAACTATTTTTTTTAAGTTATCTACAAATGCTAGAAGTCTAAATACTAAGATGGGTGAACTTGAGTGCCTCATATTAAATGAGGATATTGATATAATAGGGCATCACAGAAACTTGGTGGAATGAGGATAATCAATGGGACACAATAATACCAGCACACAAAACTATATCCGAAGGACAGAAAAGGTTGTACTGATGGGGGAATGGCACTATATGCTAAAGAAAAAGTCAAATGAAGTAAAAATCTTAAATAAACCAAACTGTGCCATAGAATCTCTATGGATAGTCATTCCATGCTTGAATAAGAACATAGCAGTAGGGATATACTACTGACCACCCAAACAGGATGGTGATAGTGACTGTGGAATGCTGAGGGAGATTAGAGAGACTATAAAAATAAATAATAATGGAGGATTTCAACTAGCCCCATATTGACTGGGTACATGTCACCTCAGGACGGGATGCAGAAATAAAGTTTCTTGACACCTTAAATGACTGCTTCTTGGAGCAACTAGTCCTGAAAAGGTCGTTCTTGATTTAGTCCTAAGTGGAACACAAGATCTGGTCCAAGATGTGAATATAGCTGAACCACTTGATAATAGTGATCCTAAATATAAAATTTAATATCCCTGTGTGGAAGGTGGGAGGAGGACACCAAAGCAGCCCACCATGGTAGCATTTAATTTAAGAAAGGGGAACTATACAAAAATGAGGAAGTTGGTTAAACAGAAATTAAAAGATACAGTGCCAAAATTGAAATCTCTGCAAGCTGCATGGAAACTTTTTAAAGACCACAGCAGAGGCTCAATTTAAATGTAAACCCCAAATTAAAAAACACAGTAAGAGGACCAAAAAAGTGCTACCATGGCTAAACAGCTAAGTAAAAGAAGCAGTTAGAGACAAAAAGGCATCCTTTAAAAAGTGGAAATTGAATCCTATTGAGGAAAGTAGAAAGGAACATAAACTCTGCCAAGTGAAGTGTAAAAATACAATTAAGAAAGCCAATAATGAATTTGAAGAACAGTTAGTAAAAGACTCAAAAATTGGCAGCAAATTTTTTTAAATACACCAGAAGCAGAAGACCTGCTAAACAACCAGTGGACCCCCTGGACAATTGAGATGTAAAGGGGCACTCAAGGAAGATAAGGCGATTGCAGAGAAACTAAATGAATTCTTTCCATTGGTCTTCACAGCTGAGGATGTGAGGGAGATTCCCAAACCTGAGCCATTCTTTTTAGGTGAAAAATCTGAGGAACTGTCCCAGATTGAGGTGTCATTAGAGGTGGCTTTGGAACAAATTGATAAATTAAACGGTAATAAGTCACTAGGACCAGATGGCATCCAACCAAGAGTTCTGAAGGAACTCAAATGTGAAATTGCAGAACTACTAACTGTGGTATGTAACCTATAATTTAAATCAGCTTCTGTACCAGATGACTAGAGGATAGCTAATGCGACACAAATTTTTAAAAAGGCTCCAGAGGCAATCCTGGCAATTATAGGCCAGTAAACCTAACTTCAGTACCATGCAAACTGGTTGAAACTATAGTAAATATCAGAATTATCAGAAACCTAGATGAATATGATTTATTGGGGAAGAGTCAACATAGTTTTTCTAAAGGGAAATCATGCCTCATCAGTCCACTAGAATTCTTTGAGGGGGTCAACAAGCATGCGGATAAGGGTGATGCAGTGTGTATAGTGTACTTAGATTTTTAGAAAGTCTTTGACAAGGTCCTTCACCAAAGTCTCTTAAAGCAAAGTAAGTAGTCATGGGATAAGAGGGAAGGTCTTCTCCTGGATCAGTAACTGGTTAAAAGATAGGAAACAAAGGGTAGGAATAAATGGTCACGTTTTCAGAATGGAGAGGAGTAAATAGTGGTGTCCCTCAAGGGTCTGTACTGGGAACCCTGTACAGCATGCTGTGTTCACACACTGTCCTTGTTCTTTATACAGTTCCTTGGGTGTTCCCTCTTTGAGTCTTTGTCTCTCAAAACCAGTACCCTGGAACCGTATATTCCTGACTGTCATATAATTATGATATATTCTGTACAAAGTATGCCTTGTGAGGTATCATTTTAAAAGTCTTGATCTACTAAACATTAATAAACTGTTGGACTGCATATGCTGCCATTGTATGTGAAGTTATGAAGTTTTCCTATGTGTGTGCTACTGAAAGACGTTGTGAGGGAGGAAACACCCACAACCAACTTTTTAGGTACAATAGTGGAGTAACCAGAAGTGCTGATGGCCCATTAAGGGGAATCCACTCTCCTCTCAGTCATCCCAAAAGACTTCACAGAGGAAGCATGTACACAATGGAACACTGCTTGACCAACAGGGGCAGCCCCCACATCAAATGCATGGGCTGAGTTCCTAGTTCAGCTTCATTTCTGCCATTGCCAGTATGGTCTCTAGAGTCTTTTGTCTTTTCTTTTCCTGTCTTCTTTTACCTGGCTTTCACCATTTGCCAAGAGCTTTTCAGTAGCTTTTCTGTAGTTACTATCTCTAGAGAGTTTTCTTGTATGTCTGAGACTTGGATTTCTATCCCAAGTGTATTTTCCCCTGTTTACAGTCTCTTTTTGTATAATACTGATTTTGAAAGCTGAATGAGAGTTTAAATGGGAATTCCCATCTGTAGCAGATATCTGCACTCCTGAGTGCTGCTGTAATTTCCCCCAGCTCTCGACTAAGTTACGTCGATATACAGCCACCGCTGTAATTAAACCACTGTTGCATAGCCACATTATGCTCCTTGTGTCAGCAGAGCAGATCCATAGTAGCAGTTCGTGCATCGACAGAGAGAGAAGTGCACCACAGATAGCTATCCCACTATGCAACTGGACATAGGGTGTTTGAGAAGGGTTTGCAATGCCTCATGGGGGCAGATTTAGCATCACATGATGCAGGTTTCTCAATCCCCTCATTCCACCTAGGCATCCTACTAGGTTTCCAGCTGCTTTTCAACTGCCCTAGTAACCTGCAAACCAGCCATCTGTTTCAGAAAGCATGGCTCCTGCACTGGTCCGCAGCATTGTGCTGGGCGTGACGAACACAAGGGTATAAGAGGAGCTCAACAGGAGGCCTTCTCACCACCACCCAGTCCCAAGTCCCCTCCTTGTAGAAGCAATATGTCTGACTCCACATCAGAGGAAACTATTCGCCTCCCTGGCTTTCTGCTACGTCTGCCACAGCTCGTTGAGTCTTACAGGGCACTGCTGCATGTGTCCTTATCATAGCTCTTCGCCCCCCCCCCCCCCATTCCCCAAACAAGTTCCTGCAGCTGGATTGGAGTTGTGCCTACACAGCCTTCTCTCCCCAAAGACCCACCACCTCCCCTGTACTGCAGGCAGGAGCACGTTTGCTGCGTGGAGCCAGCATGCACAGCTGGGCAGTTGCTATGTGAGCTCTCCACACCAAGCTAGAAGGAAGAGCAAGTTCAAAACTTCCCAGGACTTTAACCTGTGTACCTGGCTGCAGGGCAGCGGAGTTCAAAACGGTGACCACAGTGGGCATTGTGGATACCTCCTGGAGGCTACTTAGGGCAACATAAGCAACACCATGTTTACAGTGACAGTGTCACCCTAACTACATCTCTCATTGAGACGGTTTTATTATGTCAGAGTAGCAAGTGAGTTAAAGCAGTGGGGGAGCACTTCAGTGTGTACAGCTCCAGAGTTAAGTCAGCATAAGCTGCCTTATGTCGACAAAGCTGTATCGTGTAGACATGGCTTCAGATACCAAATCCAAAAACTAATCAGAAGGGACTTCTTGGGAGTCGCCAGGAATGAACAGCACCTATCTTAATGTTATACAGAAAATAGTATGAACTTTACTTTATTTAGGATGATTGGTAATGGGTGTATTCTGTATTTTGAAACATAAAAGAACAATAAGAGTGGAGGAGAAATTTCAAGGTTGGAGGAGATTGGAGAAAATAGAGAGGGAAAGGGACGGGACTTTTTAAGGTTGTATGTGAACCCACCTCATAACTCAAATGATCAGATGGCAATCTATCCCTAAGGCTGAGGGCCATGACCCCATAGGTGGAGGTACCTTCTTTGGATTGCAACAGTCCAAGTGGTTATGGGGATAATATAGGGGTTTAAGGTTCAGCAAAGCAAAATCGGGTGGAGACTGTTTTACAAGTTATGTTGATATTTCATTTGTGGATTTGGAGGAAGGGGAATGCATAAGAGGAGAGAGAATTGGGGAGGCAGGGGGGAATTAATACAAGAAGTGGATATGGAAGTTTACCAACAGAACCCAAGGCATAGTCAGGCACAGAACAGTGAATGCAATGTAATTAGAAACAAGAGAGACATTGGCAACACAGAGTACATGTCATCAAACAGCTAAAGAATCACAATAATTTCAGATTTTTCAATAAGCTAAATAGTTACTCTCAGTGTCTCTTCTTTTTAAATAAGATCTTTGACTGTTGAAATGCTAAATAATGTCATCAAAAAGAAAAAATCTGATAGAATTTAAAAAACCCCTCAGATTATTCTACTTAAACTCAGTTTCAGGAGGGACAAACTATAGGCATGAGAGATAACTGATTTGAACAGATATTTTGCTTCAGCTAAATAAAAGAAAAGAGGATTGGGCATAATATTGGCTAAACATGCACTTTTCCAGATTCAAGATCAGTTTAAGGATGAGGGATGATTTATATTGCTGAAGAACACAATCTCTGGGGTAACAACAACAGCGGTCAGTATATGCTCTGACCCAGAAACAACACACTTTATTGGGCCTTTTGCAACAAGGATAAGGAACAATGGATCCGTCACAGAAATAAAACTTGAAGGAATGCATGAGAAAGCAACATTATATGCAAAGGATGTAATATTTTTATCTAAATCAAGTATTTCCCTAAAATAAGTTTCTAAAGACATCCAGGACTTTGGGAAAGCATTTGGATTTAAAGTAAATTACACCAAATCTGAAATGTTAGCTATAAGTTTGTGAGACTCTGAAAAGTCACTACTCCTGAAAACATTTGGGTACAAATGGGCAACAAGTTCATGAAATATCCAGGAATTCAAATCTCTATCTATCCTAGAAGAGCTCTGTGATTCAAATGTCAAACTACTGCTTCAGCAAATGAAAAAAAGACTGGAGGGCTGGGAGAAATACACATTCCCTTGATGGGGAAGAATAGCCACAGCCAAAATGAATATTCTGCAAAAGATATCATTTTTATTTCAAAATCCTTCTGTGTTTATCCCAGATAAAATCCTAGCAGGAATACAGAGGATATTGTTGGAATTTATATGGAACAAGAAAAGACTAAGAGTGAGAGCAGTTACTTTGTACAGACCCATTAAACAGGGTGGAGTAGCTGTTCCAAATATTCTATGATACTATCAAGCCAGCCAGCTCAAACCTGTAGGGACTGGTTGGCCAACCAATCATGTGGTCTTTACACTGCCACAATTTTCTTGTTCCATAAACATCGCCAAACTACCATGGATTAATTTAAAAAAAAACAAACAATCAAAGCCACCAGAAAGGTACACACATCATTTTGCAAAGACTGCTCTGAAGGTTTAGGATAGAACTAGAAAGAAGATCTGTTCTTTTCCCCCCCACCAATGACACCCATTGCAAATAATCCAGATGTTAATCCAAATCACAAACCAGAGAACTTCAAAGAGTGGGAGAGTTAAGGAATACACATAGTTGGATTTTTATACTTTATTTAGAGTTCAAAATTAACTTTAGTGGCCCCCTCGCCCCTGGATCCAGTACATTCAAATCCCAGGCATTATGTTTCTCAACTTCCTAGAAAACCTGTTTTATACAGAAAGCTAACTTTAATAGATGCAATGGCATCTGGCCAGTTAGGAAAGAAGTTCTCAAACTTTTTTCCCCCAGGGGCCCACCTCTGTATTTGCAATAAACACTGCAGCTCACTCTTAACACTTCTTGAGGAAAATTATTAGTTTTAAATTATTACATATGTATATAATGTGGTATGGTATGGTAACCCCTCCCCCAAGTCTCACCTATTGGCAGCAGTCTCCTCCATCAGTGGGGCCTAAGGTAACTCTGGCCCACATCTGGACAAGTCTTTTATCCCTTCCCCTCAGCACCTCTCCCACGGAGTGTTTGGTGCAGCCTTACTTCAGGCCTGGGGAGTGTCCATCACCCCACAGGGGTGGGCGGGTAGTCTCAGCCCCTGTATGTGCCCCAGGGCAGTATCTGACTGTGGCTCCTTCCTGCCAGCTGAGGCCAGGGTGTTCTCTTTCTCTGGCTGCAGAGAAACACCATCTCCTAGTCTGTTGGTTGTTGTTGTTGTTGTTGTTTTGTTTTGTTTTTCTGGGGGGGGGGGGGGGTGTCTCCAGCTATCACAAGCCTGGGAGCTTCCTCCTAGTTTGTTTACCCCCTCCCCCTCTTGGGAAGGCAGGGTTTAAGTACACCTGGAGAAGCCCTTCATTGAGTCCAGGTGTCTCTAATTGGCCCGCAGTAACCCTTCCTCTGCCTGCAGGGAAAAGGGCCTTTCATATTCTAGGACCCACATGCCGGCCCTGGTATACCGTTTGGTAGCCATCTGGCCTGACTTTACCATAATAAACTATAACACTGTAAATAAACAATGTACGTTTCCTTTTCATTTCAATGTAAACAATTGTAAGGATAGAAATCCCTAGCAATATGCCCTCAAAGAAATGCTTCAGGATCTTTGAAACCAAACAGTTTTAGTAAAACCACACTTTAAAAAAAAAAAAATGTTGCGAGCAAAATGTGGTGTTCAAACAGGGAAAACACAAAGTATAAATGTACAATGCATATAAAACTGAACAACAAGCAACACAACAATGTTAACAATATTGTTTAAAAAGTGTTAGTTGATTTTAAAATAATTGCCCTTTTTTTCTTTAAGTATAAAATCTGAATTTCTGCATCGCTTAAGTAAAGACCCAACCCTACTCTCTACTAATTATAATATTACTTATTTTTATTTATGATATTTGATTCTTTTCTAAACACACCGAGGCAACAGATACTCATCCAACCAGTAGAGAATTCAAAACTACAAGTATGTGTCATCACATTTTCTTACCACTTTATTTTTTTGGCTGGCTCATTCCATGTAGTAGTAGATGGTCCAGGACTTCTATCATCTTCTCCACCAATGCACCCTTCTTGTTTTCAAAAAATAAATTGATCCATGTCAGATTGAAATACTGCAAGCAGTATGTCATACTTGTAAATGGTGGACTGTGTTTTTGTTGCTAGGTTACCTTGCAGTGAAATGCACTGTTGTACTCATGAGAATTAAACCTGACATATTGTAGCTTGTTTTTTTTTTTAAATAAATTTATTTCCTGTACTTTGTCCAACATATGCAGCTCAAAACATTATATTTATATAGCTTTTATTTAGATGCACAAATCACGTGAAGTTAAAGATTTATTAAGAGTTTGACTGGAGAATGCAGCGGTCCTGGTGAACCAACCAGGACTGTGTTGTGGCCCACCTTTGGGCTGTGACTCACAGTTTTGGAACCCTTGAATTATGAAACAAAAACATAACTAATTTATATTTGCCTTTGCAGACAACTTGCCTACCAAAAAAAGTGTCTATATATAACATGCTGGGAAAAGAATATGGATAGACAAATTACCCAGAGGAATATGATTTGGTCTGGAAAAAAAGACCAGCAATCAACGCCTGTAGCACAATAAAAGAAAATTTTAAGGTACTGTTTCAATGGTACCTCACACCAGCCAGGTTAAAAAAAAAATGAACTGAACAGATATAAATGTGGTAAAAGAGGAAATTTTATATATATATATGGTGGACAAGTCCAGTCATTAATGAGTCTTGAGATGCAATCCTTAACCAAATAGCACAAATTATATGAATAATAAATTCAGAGGGAATGAAGAGAACAGGTAATCAAGTGATCCATCCCATCAGCCACTCCCAGCTTCTGGCAAAATACTTAGATATTTGGTTACCTTTTGTCCAGGACTCAGACAAAGTCCATTTGCCTGCAAAAAAAAAAAAAAAAAAAATCAGCGCATCTGTTTAATTTCTTTGACTATTGACACGATAGACTTAGCTGGTCTGTTAAATATGTGCATTTAGAGATTTCACTCAATTTAATAAAATCATTAGAAGCAACCTAGGTTTTCTAATGATGCTCCCTCTGTAATATGCGAACACCCTATTAAATAGGAAGATCTGACTACTGCATTCCCATATAAAGTCTTTTTAAACAAAAGCTATCTGTTGTCATGATTGTTTTGTTTCTGCTATTTACATGCCAGGGATTTGAAACTTCTTAAGATTTCCTAAATAGTGTAAACAAAATAAAAAGTGTATTGTTCCCTCCCTCACCCCTCCACCCCCACAGCATTTTTCACAGAAGTTTTAAAAAAATGGCAACCAGCTCTCCGACCCTTATGACTGCAAAGAAAACATTCCAAATGCAAACCAGTGCTGTTTTAGGCAAACAATGCTGTCAATGCATGTTCTGCCCCACCCCACCACGTTTGGAAATGGCTCAGGGGCTTGTGTAGATACCTACTATGCTTTTATATAGCTGTTTTCATCACTAGATCTCAATGTGCTTTACAAATTAGGTAAATATCATTATCCCCATGTTACAGATGGGGAAACTGAGCCATGGAGCACTGAAGTGACTCGAGCCATGGAGCACTGAAGTGACTCGCTCCAGGTCACCCAGCAAGCCAATGTCTTCTGGGTTCTAGTCTAGTGCTTATTCACCAGGCCAAACTCAATTAAATAGAATCCAATCCTAATCTGAAGGGAGGAAGGCAGCATTTCGTTACCCACTGCCAAAAATGTTACTTTCCTAGAGTATACAGGTTTACTGTGCCTCGGGGAAGACCCAAAGCAATTAACTAAATTCTGTTCTCTATTACATTGATGTAAATCCCAAGTAACTATTAATAACAATAGAATATTTCAAACTACTTAAGTGTTTTTAAAGGATTAATGGAATGTCCTGGGTAATTAGGGGTTGGTTAGCCTCATATCAATTCTGGGCAAAATAATGGAACAGTTAACACAGAACAGCCCAACACGCCTCGATATTTGTATCAGTAAAATCTGGAAGAAAATATACACAATTCCTTATGCAATTTACTGCTCCACTTATCTTTGTCTCATCTGCAAATATTGAGGAGGGCAAGTCACTGATACAGACTGATCTGAAGTTCCTAGTTGGGGGCAGAGGGCACAATTACACAGTACCTTTTAATAAAAAACCTTTTAATACATCTAGGAACAAAGAATGTAGGATGAATTTACAGGATGGGGGACTGTATCTCATAAAGCAAAGTCCCTAAAGAAGAATTTAAGGTCATTGTAGATAACCAGCTCAAGAGGAGCTCGCAGTCCAATGCCATGGCAAAAAAAAACGATATACTTTAGGTCAGTCATAGGTTATTAGGCTTGTGTAGTGGCTTCTTCCTGTCAGCATCAGAGGGAGGGCACTCCCACCTCACTACGGCACCTAACGGCTGAAAGCCGATCAATGGGATTAGCACTGTAAATCAGTAGAGAGCCTAGGGTCCTGGCCCCTTGGGGCTGAGCAATAGCACAGTTAGCCTTAAGCCCTTTGGGCGGGGGAGAGCCAAAATCAGTCCATGGCCCAGAGCCATAGCTGGGCAGACAGCAAATAATCAAACTCAAGCCCTCTGGGCACAGCACAGCACCAGCAGGCTATGGCCTAGATCTCTGGTTGGGGCAGACAGCAAACAAATGCAGGGTGTCTGGCCTAAAGGTGTGTAGGTTGCCAACCCAGGGTTGAGGTTGGCCATGTTTAAAAAACAGTCTGTAGTCTGGGGAAAACGTCTAAAATCCCAGATTAAGTAAAAACACAAAAGAAGAAGTGAAAACTTTAATGGGTACACACTGTTCACACCTATATATCAAGTCTGGAAATGCATATTTTCAAGCAGCAGTACAAAAAAGTATCCATGAACAACACATAATCTTTGAAAAAATTGCAAAAACATCCCTACTACCATTACATTTCTAAATGCAAAACTGACTACCATATTGGGTTGGGGTTGGCAGCAGAGGGTAGGAGGTCCCAGACCCAGCCTACTCCATCAGGTCCCAGCCCCAGGCCCTATCAGTGACAGGGATCCTGTCAAAACACACTGAATGGTTTCAGCAATACTACCTGATTCATGTCTGGTTTCCCTGAGCTATTTCCTACCCCTACCTGTTTGTAGGGTTTCATCACTCACAGGCCTCAGGCTCCTTGGGATTCCAGCAGCTCTTTGTGATATTTGCCTGGTAGCAGCTCCTCAGGATATTCTTCCAGAGCCAGAGATTGATACACCTTGGTACCTGGTTCAAGGCCAACAGCATCCAACTCTTTCCCTGGCTCTCCCTCAACTGATCTGGAAGCCCCACCTCTTATACTTCCTGTTCCGCCCCTCTGCTTCTGGTGGAAAGGACAGGTCCAGTCTGGCTCTGCCCATCAGGGGATGGGGAGTGGTTCCTCCCTGTCAGCATCAGAGGGAGGCCACTCCGTCTCACTATGGCTTGCTATAGAAGTTACAGAGTGAAATTCTATGGCCTACACTAAATAGGAAACACTATTTGATTACAATGGCCCCTTTTGCCCTTAAAATTGATTACTTAATGGGGTTATTTTCAGTTTCTTCACCAGTGTAACAGAAAGCAGAATTTTGCCAAAAAGCTTTGAGGTATTAACTGTCTCATTGGGGTGCTGTGTGATGTCGGAGGCTTTTTTCTGCAGTAAAAACAGCAGCCATGAGCTAAGTTGCAGAATGTCATATCCTCCCGTTCCATCTACTGCACAAAAACAACATAGCATGGGGGTGTTAAGAAGGCATTCCTAATAGTACCTAGCATCATCAGATAAAGAAACAGATCTTAAGATGTGTAAAGGAAACTTTGTTTGATAGCATTCTGTCTGGCAAGAAACACTTCGCAGTAGTTCTGATTGTGAAGTCTGATACTGTTTGGCCTTTATGACCCCTACTATTCTATTGTTTATCTGTATGGTCTCTGTCATATTTTTAATTGTTTTTCTCTGTTGCATAACTAATTTTGCAAGATTTGAATCAACTAAGGTGACGGGATATGACTGGTTAAAGAACTGTTTCATAATGTGCTTGGACTGCTTACATAATTGTTTTGTAATGGGCTAGGATTGGTGAAAAATACCATCAGAACGGGTGTTAGCCCTGAGCCCACAGAGAGGTAAACTTGGATCCCTTACTACCTGATTGCCCATGAGGAAGGGTTGGGCGGGGTGGGGTGGGAGCCCTAAATTGTGTGGGTAACAATGATGGCTATACAAGGGTCATTGTGACATGGTAAAGCAGCAACCTGGAAAGGGTGTAGGGGTTCCTGCCTATCACATTATTGTGTGGGTTACATAGTAAGAGGAAGCTGGGTCCAGGAGTTTCTCTGGGGAAGTTGGTGTCCTCTTTCCTTCTTGCTGATTGAAGCAGGAAAAAGCCTCTGGGGATTGCAACCAGTATTTCTCAGCTGAGTTGGTTTGTGTGTTCTTTGTTATAAATAATAAACTACACTGGGGAAAGGGCCTTGGACATGGGGTTTGTCTCCCCTACCTGGTGACACAGCCCACCACCTACAGTCACCTTCACTAGTTATCATTTCTGGGCAATACATGCAGTTAAGCCTGAGGTTGTGGGCACAGATTTAAGACTGTTAACAGCACTAACCCACGTACCTGTGCCATTTACAGAATAAATGCAGTATTTTTATATAATTTTGATTAATGCAGTAGCTTTTAATATAGAACAGAAAGAATAAGGAGATGACTGACTGAAACTGGCATGTACATGTTAGAATTCCTGGATAGTTTTAAAATGGCTGGTGACAAAACGTTTAAAACAAAGTGATTTAAGCAATTTATTGGCTACATTGCAAACACGTTAAAAACTGCCTAAGCAAGAATCATGATCAGAAGATGTAATCTACAAAACATGCTGGATCTTCATAATCTGCTCAATAAGGATCTACATTAATCCTATTGTAATGTAAACAAAACCAAAATATATTAGATACACTCTTTGTGTTTCTCTATCCATACTTAGGTTACTGCTTGGTTTAAAAGACAATTTTTATCTAACTAAGTTATAGATCATTAAGCTGAAAAAAAGTTTGCCCGGTACTGCTGTTTTACCATCTTGCCCCATCTTGTCTCATTAGTAGGAACTGATTGAGCATGAAGGTGTTCCCTGGCTGTCAGTAGATAAAGTAGGTGCTCTTGGCTTTCATCTGTTCTGAATTCTCCTTGTCTCATTATCTCCACAAGGTCAGATTCTTTGATACAGCAACTGCTTGCTTAGCACTCCATTCTAGCAATTACTTGCCTGGCAACCCTAACCATAAGTAGATTGCATGTATATGGCAGCAATGAAAGTATCAGTACACAAGCCAACAGCCACATATCCATATAACACAAATACCATTAGAAATGCATTCATTCTACTTACATAATTGTAATAGCTCTACATTGTCATATTGACTGAAACACAATGTACATATTAAAATGTACAGGTTTATATCAAAACACAAAATTTTAATTACCGTTCATCTTTCTTTTTAGGACCAGTCCTAGAGTTATTTTTCTTTGTGATTCTTAAATAACACATTCATGAAAGGAATGCTTTGCTAGATCCAAAACAGTTGTTTTGTGATACGCTTTTCCACTTGATTCTGCTATTAACAGCATAGGTGAATATTAACAACAGCTAGTGGATATATTTAATAAAGACTACACTAAAATTAATGCAAGATATTTTGAAAAAAGTGGTTTTTTCTTCACTCTGTTTAAGCTGAGAAAGAAAAAAAGAAACCAACCAAGGATATCTCATTCATCTCCCTGATTTTATTCCATTTTAAATTCACGACAATAATTCTTAAAGTGACAAATCTTTTTGCTTTCCTCTGTTACAAATCCCACTCATATAGCTCATCAAATTTGGCCAACAAAAATTGTATTTGAGTCAACTACATCTCCAAAGCCACAACATGAATGTACTTTAACATTCTAGAGAAAATACATTAGGCAATAAAAATATAAATGCTTTATGTTTCTGTTCAATAACTACACCAAAATGACTGAGTACTACTATAAATCTAAAGTAATTCCTATATCAGACTGTAGACATCTTTCTTCAGCTAACATAATGCATCCTCATAAAATCACCTAATTCTTAATAAGTTAATGGTATTCAGATTTATGAAAAGGCTTTCAAATAAGCTATTTAATATAGATTTTTTTTAAATTATTTTTCTGAAATATCTAAATAAAATCCATATTAGTATGAGTATAATAATACCTTGCATTTACATTGCACCTTTTAGCTAAGGAGCAAAAACCACTTTTAAAAAAGTATTATCAGTCATATTTTACAGATGGGGAAACTGAGGCACAGAATTGTTACATGAATTATTCAAGGATCATATAGTAAGTCAATGGCAAAGTCAAAAATAGACTCCCCACTAGCTCTCAGTTCCACAATCTTATTAATTTACGTAATATGCCAGCATGCGCATGCACGCACCCCGCCCCTCCCCCCAGCTTTCATGCCAAGAAACTCCACTTGCTACCTAAGCTCTCAAAAACTCAAAACTGCCACCACCACCATCACCCTGGCTCTGAGCCCTGAGGCACCACAGCTCAAAACATCCCTCCCAATCACTCACACACCTCTGGTCTCAGAAAACTCATCCCCCGGCTCAGAACCCTGCCCTCTCACCTTCTATCACCACTGCCAGTAACAGAAGGCCTATTCTTCTCACCCCCCACCCCAACCTGCCATCTCAGAAACCCCCTCTAGAAGCAGGAGCAGAGAGACCTATACTCAGAATTAGCCCCACAGGAGGCCGTAGCCCTCCTTCAAAGGTTGGAAGCTGCAGGGAGCATGTACAGCCTTTTATTCTGCCTCTGTTGGGCAATTCTCGATGAACCTTACAGAACTCTACATTCCCAGCTCTGCTCTATATTCCTAGCACCTCTTCCTTCTGCTACGCCAACTCCAGCCCCACAAGTTGTGCTGCAGTCTCCAAACTTGAAGCAGATCCAAATCTACAAGGGGCCTTCTGATGACAGCAGGTGGTCATGCACACTCCCCCATATTAGCTATACTACACAGCTGTGCTGTTATTGATGGGGTTGAGTCTTATTGGCCACTAGTATGCAGCTTACCCAGGTACCTTTAATGAGTCACTTATTGTTTTGTCTAGGAGTTGCTCCCATTTTGCACCAGTGTAACTGAAATCAGGATCACATCCAAAGACTTTCAGCTTTAGCATCAGCTTGGCAGGACTATATTCTCTGTTCCACCGTCAGCGAGGTGGCAGCCACCTGACCATGCTGTTTCTAGGAGCAGTGTTGTGCCAGGGCCCCCATGTCTGTTAACTCCCCCCCCCCCCGTCTTCTATTTGCCATTTATTGGCTGGCAAACTATTTCAAGAGCAAAGAACACAAATGTGCTGCCATTAACCATTGTCTTTTGACATAGCTTCAGAGCATGTGCGCACTCGTTATAAGAATTTAAGGACTAAAAATTTAAAGCCAAAAGAATTGGGGTTTGGGGCTTTTTTAATTTTTTTTATTTTGGGGTTTATAGCCACATCATCGTGTTTGACTTGTATCAAACATAACGGGATTTGCTCTGTTTGGAATACGAACACTAAAAGAGCGGAGAGGCTGCCATTTTCAGGCAGTGACATGTGAGGGGCAAAAACTGACACCCATTTATTTCAGCAGAAAAAGTTTTTCACTTCAAATGCTGGTTTTCGGTAAGTTTCAATAGGCACGTTGGGTTCAATCCTTGAAGATGTCGAAAGTTCAGAGAGCCAGCACACTGGCCCTGGCCCTGCCACTCAGTATTGGCTCAGCACCTGCATGGAGACATCTCTGCATCACGTGGTGAAGTATGATAGTACTCAGCTGCCACTGAATAGACCACAGCTGAGGAGAAGGAAGTGTTGAGAAACAAACAGGCTGTGGCCAGAACAAATTAATGAAGCACTGAATGATATGAGCCTGGCTACAAGGGGGATGGAAGGAGAGAAAGAGTAACATGGTTACAATGACGGTCAGGGAAGAAAGTCTTAGAAGGTGCATTTGGAATGGTCTGGAGAAGTGGTCATGTATCTCTTTTTGGATTGCTGGAGAGGAGGAGGTTGCTGCAAATCAATACAGAAAATGCATAGACCAGTGTTTTAAATGTTGAAACAGAAAAAGGGGTTGGCTGTTCCATCCTGTAGCTGAGAAATGCCATTTTCATTTCAAATGTGGGAAATACATATAAAATTAAAGACGTCTCCTTCAAAATTCTCCCACCCCCGCAACTCGTACTCTGCTGAATAATGCTAACCCAAGCAGCATGTTTCACCAATTTCAATGGCACTACTTAGCCAAGTAAGGGCTGCAGGATTGGGTCCTCCACTGGGATCCCATCATCTCTGTCTCCAATACATACACACACACCCATCATCCTTAAAACAAGAAAAGAATGAAGAAGCTAACTCAGTGGTTTTTAATAGGCTTTAAAACCTCAGTGGTTGCTTAAGAATATGTTTAACATGAATCAGTTCTGCCTCCTGATCCAGAGGATTCATTAACATTTTTAATTTAATCAAACCTTTTAATTTTAGTGCTGGGAAAGGTTCCCAGTTGACAGTTACTGAGGCTGTGAAGCCATCTATTTATCCAAAGAACACACACAGCCCGGCCTTCCTCATATTGCCCTTCCTGTGTCTCTCAAACCCACTCAAGGCAAGAAGGCAGTTCAATCGATACTTCCATTCAGTCCTTGTTTCCAAGAGAGGCAACAAGTGAGCTAATGGTGGTGTGGATACTAATCCACTGAGAACTAACCAACACTAACAACTTACTCCACAAAGGCCAAATCACCATTTTGATGGTAGTGAACTTTCAGCATCTCACATGAACAGGCTTTAATTGGCAACAAAACTCAGTTCTTAACCCCTGAGTCAACCAGTTGACACAACCATTACAGTTTAATAAGCGTAACACTAACTTTCACTTCAGTGAATCTCCCTTAAAATTCTTGCTCCACATCATGAGCCAACCAAACCGGGGTCTTCATGGGGAGGCTACGACTAGCCACCCAAAAAATAATTAGGAATTGCATTAATAAAAGAAACTGAGTTTGAAACAGAAGTTCTCACTTTATTAAGAAAGTGACAAAATAAGAAAGTGGACAAATTTAGTTATTGTACAAAACCACACACTGAAGCAATATTTGACAGCCATTTTATTTTTTAGCTCCAGTCCCAAATAAAAAAATGTTGCCTATAACTGTGCACACAAACACAGCACTACAAATGAACGTAATATCTGGAGTAAGTCTTAGTCATTTGGTCTTGGCGGGGTGAAGGAGAAATCACTCTCTCTCTTTCTTTTATGTGGTGGTGAAGAGGGCAATTCAATACTATTTGCAAGTTTGCCAATCATTAATATATTGGGCCAGTGGCTGGCCAAGGAAGGAGCAATAGGATCCTGTACTAAAGAGATCAAGTGGCCTCTTGTGCAGAAGGGTGCAGAGACACAGGGCGGAAGACAAGGAGATTCTACTAGTCCAGCCTCAAGCTGAGATGGCGGCAGCAGAAAGCTGCACTCCAGAACAGTGTCCTTTGAAAGAAAGAATTCCAGCACATTCCACTATGCTTGTTTATTTGTCTACCCAAATCCTAACGACTGGACATTTTTCTCCAAATGAACTCTTACTACTAGTGGAAGCCATATTTGCAGCATGTTCCCTATGCTTAAAACATAAAAGCTTACTGATTCCCTTCAAAAAGGGGGTGGGGGAGGAGGACTAGAATTTAGAGGAAATAACACTTAAGAAGATAGATGCAGTGGTGATGTAGCCATGCTGGTCCCAGAATATTAGAGTGACCAACTGGACCAACTTCTGTTGGTGAGAGGGACAAGTTTTTGAGTTTACACAGACCTGAAGATGAGCTCTGTGTAGCTCAAAAGCTTATTTCTTTCATCAAAAAAAGTTGGTCCAATAAAAGGTATTACCTCACCCGCCTTGTCTCACTTCAGAAGATGACAGAATAGTACTATTTAATGGTTTAGTTAGATCGTGTAGCTCTTCTGGAGAGATTGCTCCTATCTCCTTGTGCTTTGTTACAAAAACTTTCCCCACAACAAACATTGGTAAAGACTGGTACAGTCTAAAGGTGAGAATAAAGGACTGGGAGCCAGGTACGAAAGAGTAATAATGCTGTGTAATAATGTCACCAGTTCTGTCTGTGGTCTTGAATGAGGCACTTATTCTGTGTATCAAACTGTTGTGAAACTGAGGATAATTAACTGCAGTTGTGAAGAATTAATTGAATGTTGTAAAAAAACTGGTGTAGAGAGTATGAAACATTTCCAAAGTGTGATCCACACCTTAAATGGAATTTTTTTTCATGGAGTACCTCTCTGCCAATTTGCAATTGCCTAGAATATCTGCTCACACATGATATGTAATATCCCTGTAGAAACCACAGCAATTTATGTGCATTGAAGAATAATGCCAGGAAAAAATTCATGTATTCTTAACTCTCTTTAAGACAACGTGGCAGCTAGAAACAAGAAAAGATAATATCATCTGACCAGTAGAGCTGGTCAAAAATTTCCAACAAAAATTTGGGGGACAGGGGTTGGTTTAAAGAAAAAACAGTCATGCAATTTTCCAAAAGTTGTATCAAACGCTCATTAAAAGAAAACTGGGACCATTTCTAACCCCGCACAACAAAAACTGGAAAATTTCAAAATTTTCCACGAAAACCTCGCTCTCGTTTTTTGACCAGCAAGTTCTCCATAATCCAACATAAAGTGCTCCACAAACTTCAGTTTGGAAACTACTGTCTTAAAAAGTGCCAACTGGAAAATTTTCCCATTTATAATCATAATACGTCACTGTATTATTTCATAATATATTCTTGATAATTAAGGGTTTAAAGGGAATTGACAGAGCATAACTCAGGTGCTTAGAGATATGGATAGATATAGCTAATAAAATAATACAAGAAAAATATCACTCAGGAATACACAAATCAAATAATCATCTCTAACTAGGAGCAACACAAATGCTCACAATGGACCTCCCAGGGCACAGACAGGAACCAGAGACCAATAAAGAGAAACTAAATTGCAGCATTAAAAACCTACGCACCTTTCAGTTTCTCTTCCCCCACAGGAAACACCTGCTTCCTGACCACATCACAGGTGGCCACACTCATTACAGGAGAACTGCAAGCACACTCTGTTCCTTTCAACAAACCTAGCAACGTGAGTTGCCTCTTTCTACCTTTCCTCCAAACAACACCCTGTCTGTGCGGTGTCAGCCAAAGCAAGACGGCTGCTCCCCAGTAGGGCGAAGAACTTGTCAGTTAATGAAACCTGGGTTGTCTGCCGCCTAGCTCAGCAATAGCAGCACTCTGGGCCTTGGAAGAGGCAAGGGCTATTGGGAGATGAGGAGCCTTACACCAGCTTGATATTTGACCAGGCCAATGTGTCAGGTTATTGTTCATGTACTTACTTATTATTACATTTCTAAAACATGCAGTGCCCTACAAAGCAGTAGAGTCTATTCCAACCACCAGCTGTGGTTTGAAAACAATACATTTCATGGGAGACCATTAATATTTGGAATTGTTTTTAATTTCAGGAAAAAGGGGGTGTAACAGTGAGTCATATTTGCTTAGGCTCCAATCCTGATTCATGGAGGAGAACTTGTGCCTGTGGACAGCCCCGTCGACAGCAGTGGGGCTCAGAGCAAGGCAAAAAGCAGTTGTCGCCAATGGGACTATTTACAGTGCGTAAAGTTAAACATACGTGTAAGTCTCTACAGGATCGGAGGCCTAGACTGTAAGCTCTTTGGGACAGGGACTGTGGGCTTGTGTGGGCGAATGATGTCACTGATATACAAAACCTTTCCCTAACGTGGGGCCCATCTGATTGGCTGTTCTTGGTTTGTTTTATTTTTTGGTCCCTGGCACTGATCCGGAAGCTGTGCTGTAGAGAAGGAGGGCACATCTATCATGGCAGGCAGGACGGCCGAGGTTCACGGATAGCCAGGAAGACAGAATGGAAGGGGGTGGTTTTACAATGGTTTAATAAATAGGCAAATGTTTAAAAGTGCTAACATAGAAAGCAGGTAACTGGTCATTCATTCAAAGTATAACAGACAAACACTAAAAGCCAGTTGACAATAAAAACCAGGAGAAATAAAAGTTAACAGAACAAAATAGGGACCGCCAATGGCGAGCTAAGAGGGCAGTAAGGGATAGCTCCCATGCAACTTTTTTTATGGAATTAACAAGGCACAATCCAAACATCATCCTGACCACATTGCTTGTATACTGTATCTCACTGCCTGCCCCCTCCATTTGTCTTTGTCTTTACAGATTACATAGCCCCTTCGTCAAGGAGTGGCTCAAGTCTCTTCCATGGTGCTGGCTACTTGGAGAATCTTCTCCCCTCTCCTTGCATGGATCAGATCCCAGAGTCTTTTTTGTGACAACTGGTGCCTCCACCCAACGTGATTCCGCACTGTGCCTGGAACACAAGAAATGCTGTTCCTTGGGAAACTGAAGATTGCTACCACTGCTGGCAAGGAGTATAAAATCCAGTACACAGCAAACAGTGATGTACATCTACTCCTGTGGTTCCCAGCCTGTGGATCGTGGGGTCTTTCAAAGTGGCCCACAGCTCCCTTCATGCTGGCTGCAGAAGGGAGCCGCCGCCTAAGGACTCAGGTGGCGTGTGCTGCCATAGTACAAGACAGGTGCAGGCTCCTTGCTACAGCCAAGGGGACAGGAGATCAGCGCTCTCCTCCCCTGGCTCCAGCAGAGAGCAAAGCTCCCAGGAGGAGGGGCACTGGGCCAGCCCTTCATGTTGCATAGGGGGCCCCCCGCCTTCCTTGAAAGGTTGGCCTAGAGCGCACTTACCTGCTGCTCCAGTCCCGTGCTGGCTCAGATGGGGTGGCCTCTCCTTCTGGCCTGGGGGGGGGGGGCCAGGCAGGCCCTTCATGATGCACAGGGGAAGGCGCACATGAGTGGAAGCTGGTTCAGCCACCCCTCACCCTCCTGTGCCCCTCACCCTCCGCCCGTCATGGAGAGCTAACCCAGTGCCCTCCCCTCAAGGCTTGGGTGGTGAGGCCGCCCACATCCGAGCCAGCACCAGGCCAGGCTGGCACGGTGGGTAAGTGCAGAGGGGAGGCGTGCCAGGCTGGCCCTTCGCGATGAGCGGAGGGTGCAGGAGGCTGATGGGTGGCCACTCCCACTTCCACTCCTGCCCCACCTCGTGCATCATGAGGGCCAGGCCTTCGCAACAGGTTAGGGGTGGGTTGGCACGGGGCTTAGGTGGCTCTGAGGGGTGCCCCTCAACACCTTCCTCTGTGCCTCATGAAGTGCTGGCTCAGCCCCTCCCCAGGCCATGGAGCTGAGGCCGCCCCGTCTGAGCCGGTGCCAGGCTGCGGGGCTGCAGCAAGAGAGGCGGGCGCCATGCACTGGGTAAGTGTGGGGAGCAATGGAGTCAAGCCTGCATTTAAGCCCCCTTGTGCCTCACACCCCCTCACAGGTACAGATCCCCCACTCCCTAGGGTAGCTGGGGGGCAGCACCAGGACCCCTCCTGCCCTACACGAGGGAGGGCATGAGGCAGAGGGCCCAAGTGTAGGCATGGCCCCCAGGCACTGGAGACCCTCTGTACGGCTCTGCCACATGCCAGTAACACACCCAAAAATTCAATATAACCAAGGGGGACTTCACTGAGAGCAGGAAAATAGGATCTGGGAAAGAAGAGGGTTAGGATTAATTAGCAAGTATTTAACATTAATGAATCAACAAGGTCCCCCCCTCCTCACACTCACAATTCTTCCCAACCCCCAAATCCCTCCCTGGTACTTTCACAAGCAAATGGTAGGCTGAGGATGAGTCCAGAGATGAATACTGCAGTGCTGTGAACATTCACCAGTTTAAACAAAAAGGATTCTCTTATTGTATCTTCACCCCTGGGTGCGGTCCTTTCCTGGCTCCCTGGGCTGTAGTCCAATGGCAATGTAGTCCTAGCTGGATTTTGGTAGCAGGCACCAGCTCGGATCTCTGCCACTTTGGACACTGTAGAAGTCAGTGAGAGTTCTAGGTGCATATCAGAGGCCAGAATACAGGAGGGAGACTTGGTAGCTGCTTTGCTTTTCCTCACCATCGCCACATAAACTGTGAATAGCTTTCCTTTTCTAAATAACGCTCTGGCCTGTCTCAAATGGATATTTTAAATAGGCATGGAATTTTCTGGGGGCCAAATTCTCAAGTTCTTAGTTTTTAGGCAGGCAAACTCACCTCAAATTAAGTTTAACGGGAGTTTGCTTCAGTAAGGACTGAGCATAAACGGAGGGCTAGGTTCTACCTCTCATTGAATGAAATTCATACCCTGTGCAAACAATCCTCATCATCCCCACACACCACTTCAGTCCCCTTTAACTCCATTTCTGAAGACTGAAGTAGGACAAAAGTGATGCCTAGATCCTGTACTGGCCCTCTGCACAATATGAATTTCAGCTAACATAAAGATGGCAGAATGTGGCCCTGTATCCCTAAGTTCTCTCTAGAACAGCAGATGCAGCAATCTCTGCAGAATCCTGATGTCTTTGCAGAGTGCTAAAAGTTTCCAGCCTACGTTAAAACCATCAGCCTGGCCCAATTTGTTGTATTCAGCACTCTCTTATACAACAGTGAGTGGGTCTCAGCCTATTCCTTTCTTTGGAGAGAAAAAAGGTTTAAAATGTGAAGATCATCACTGGATCTTCTGTGAGGTAAATAGCCTATCATCCTTAAGGTCAAACAAGTACAGACTCTCAAGAATGAATAATTAATAAGTATATACAAGATGTCAGAACTCAAATCCCTGGGATTTGCTAAAATACAGATAAATTGGACTCTGACAAAAACAAATTGTGCTTAATAACCCTTAAAGACGTGATCCCTGAAGCATCCTACAATACTCTAGTTTCCCCTTGTCCAACTTCTTTCATCTTAATTTATACTAGACAAAGACTAGTAAAAATAATGTTTGAACTTTAAGTAATAAAATCAGTTATAAAATCACTTACTTTATCACATACTTAGTGGAAAAATACACTATTTCTTTTTTTAAACTTTCTGATTATGTTTCGTGATCGCAATTTACTATCAACTGGGAGAGCTCTGTCCTGAACTGACACCAGTGCCGCTCAGAGGAAAATTGCAATACAATGTAAATGGTATGGGGTCTGATTCTCTTCTCTCTTGCTCCAGTTTAACAATAGCATTAGTCCACTGATTTCAATAGATTTACTTCTGATTTACACCGAAGTGAAAATAGAATTAGGCACATTTAACATGCAGTATCTGCTCTTCAGGTATGGCAGAGTGATGGGAACATATTACGCAGTTGCTTTATATCCTAGTCTGGCTCCCTATCCATCTCCAGATCAGTTTCAAGGTCCTGGTCCCTTTAGTTTAGAGCTTTTAACAGGAAAGTTTCTACCTGTATCACAGAACAACTCTCTTTCTGCAGCTGCAATCAGCAAGGACACTGATGCTGCAGCCATCTGAAGTGAAATTCACGGTGGCTGGGGCAGGGCGTTCTCAATGAAGGGCCCTCATCTGTGAAATTCATTGCTACCACTGACTAGGAAGAGACAAAATCCTACCATAGAACCTATCAAGAACCACTGTAGGGACTGTTTATGCATTTGTTTACTTATCATAGGCAGTTCATGTTGACAATACACTTGGCCTCTGCTCCCATACCAATCATTTTCAATGGCAGAAAGTTCAAGACCCAATGCTGAGTCCACTGAAAAGCAGCTTCAGAGATTCCCAGGCAGAATCCTTGGAAATAGGAAGAGGCGCAAAGCACCTGTTCTACATTTTTTACACCGCTTTAGGTGTTTTCTGTCCTCTGCCATCTTCCTACACATGCAGACTCTGCATAATCACGGAAATGGTCCCACACCCCAGACACAATTGATTCCAGCTCAGAATTGAAATAAAACCTGGGGAGAGCCAGAATACATCAGGCAGAGTCTTTTGCCTCTAATTCTTGCATCCAACAACCAAAAGTTCCCTTAACGTGCCTCTCCCTTCTCTCTCCATCACACCCCACTGACTGGTGTTGTCCTTAATCAGTGAAGACCGAGAGTTCAGAGGTGACTGTGTGTGATTTCACCTCCCACGATGGCGGCTGTGGAGGAATGCACCTTGCTTGCTCCACTATCCAGGCAGTTGCTCTGGTGTCAGCTATCCTACCAGCTGGCCGCTGCTTCGCTCCACTCTGCCGGCTGTACTACTTCGCCAGCCACACCGCCTGCTGCTTGCCGATGCACACCGTCACCTTCTGCTGCCACCAGCATCTCTACTGTGACCGCTGTGGGTTTGGTCTCTTGAGGTTCCACCCAACTATCAGTGATTTTCAACTCTTACTGAGGGAAGCTCATTGCTGAAGCAGGCTGGGCAGAAACACTGTCCCACAGCAGATGAGTTCAGCTCTAGTGATCGCATAACAAAACAACTCTTAATGAAGCCTTAACTAGTTCTATCTTTGAACAGTAGGAGGAGTAGGTTAATCAATGCTTAGGAGTCTCAGGCCCGTCTACACTTACCTTCGGGATTTGAAGGTCATTCCCTTCGACGCAGCGCTACGCCACTTACTGGGGTGATTTTCTTGCATCACTTGCTGGATCAACTGAGCGGGTCTACATAGACCGCTCAGTCAATCCAGAGCAATCGATCTGAAGTCGGCAAATTTGCCACCATAGACACAGCCTCAGGCAGAGCCACACCACCCAAGAGGGACATCTGTCTCCACCCTTGCTCTTTCACAGAGGTCTGGCATCGGAGCCCCCTGCTTAGCAAGTTCAGTTAAGTTGAGGGTGATCCCCTCAAGCAGGACAAGCTAAGCACAGTTCTGCTGCCTTTTCTCATGCAATAAGGAGAATAACATTTAATTACTCTTGCATTCAAATGTAATAATTTTATTAAAGATAATGTTTAAAAAATGATCAGGTACAGAGTTTAAATGGAAGAGCTGTGGACATCCAGACATAATGTACAGATTATCAGCAGGTACAAAGTTTGGTTGGGAGTCAGGGAGTACAGTAAAAGCATAATCTGTGGTATCCTGTATGGGGGTAATAGATTTGATGATTAACAGAATATTTGATCAGTAAAAAGAAGCTTACAAGAAGTGGAAGCTTGGTCAGATGAGTAGGGAGGATTATAAAAATACTGCTCGATCATGCAGGAATGAAATCAGGAAGGCCAAAGCGCAATTGGAGTTGCAGCTAGCAAGGGATGTGAAGGGGAACAAGAAGGGTTTCTACAGGTATGTTAGCAACAAGAGGAAAATTAAGGAAAGTGTGGGCCCCTTACAGAACGGGGAAGGCAACCTAGTGACAGAGGATGTGGAGAAAGCTGAGGTACTCAATGCCTTTTTTGCCACTGTCTTCACAGACAAGGTCAGCTCCCAGACTACTGCACTGGTGGCACAGAATAGGGAGGAGGTGAACATCCCGCAGTGCTGAAGGAACAGGTCCAGGACTATTTAGAAAGATTGAGCATACACAAGTCCACGGGGCCAGATGCAATGCACCCGAGGGTGCTGAGGGAGTTAGCTGATGTGATTTCAGAGACATTGGCTATTATCTTTGAAAGCTCGTGGCAACAGGGGGAGGTCCCACATGACTGGAAAAAGGCAAATATAGTGCCCATCTTCAAGAAAGGGAAGAAAGAGGATCCAGGGAACTATAGGCCAGTCAACCTCACCTCAATCCCTGGAAAAATCATGGAGCAGGTCCTCAAGGAATCCATTTTAAGGCACTTAAAAGAGAGGCAGATGATCAGGAGCAGTCAACATGGATTCACCAAGGAAAGTCGTACCTGATTGCTTTCTATGAAGAGGTGACTGGTTCTGTGGATGAGGGAAAAGCGGTGGACATGGTATACCTTGACTTTAGCAAAGCTTTTGATATGGTCTCCCACAGTATTCTTATCAGCAAGTTAAAAAAGTATGGGTTGGATGAATGGACTACAAAATAGATAGAGAATTGGCTAGAACAAAGGGCTCACTACAAAAAGGATGTGGACAAGTTGGAGAGAGTCCAGCAGAGGGCAACAAAAATGATTAGGGGGCTAGAGCACAAGACTTATGAAGAGAGGCTGAAAGAACTAGGCCTGTTTAGTCTGCAGAAGAGAAGAATGAGGGGGGATTTGCTAGTAGCCTTTAACTACCTGAAAGGGGGTTCCAGGGAGGATGGAGCTAGGCTTTTCTCAGTGGTGGGAGATGACAGAACATGGAGCAACGGTCTCAAGTTGCAGTGGGGGAGGTCTAGGTTGGACATTAGGAAAAAGTTTTTCACTAAGAGGGTGGTGAAGCATTGGAATGGGTTATTAGGGAGGTGGTGGTATCTCCATCTTTAGAGGTTTTTAAGCTGAGGCTTGACAAAACCCTCGCCGGGATGATTTAGCAGAGGATAGTCCTGCTTTGGGCAGGGGGTTGGACTAGATGACCTCCTGAGGTCCCTTCCAACTCTAATATTCTATTATTCTAATTTGGGAACATCACTTATTGCAAGGGTTACATAGGATGCATTCAATGGGGAGTAGGTATGCCCATAATAGTGAAATGTCTCTCATTGAGTCAGAGGTGTGGCGTAGATAGTCCTTTAATCGATAAGTTCCTCGTGGTGGTGCTCTGGCTTACTCCTCCCGGTACTGCCTATGCCCGGTGAAGTGCTCGATGTAAATTTGTAAACTAAACAAGTAATTTGTAAACCAACACGAGCCAAAATTGGTCACACAGCTCTGTCTGCTCTTATTTATTAAAAGTAGGTGTGTTCATGTAAATACAGTTTGGTTCTGAAGCCTTTTCCCTTCCCTAGTTCATCACTAGCTGTCAGGGAAGAGCTTACTGAAGCCTTGTTTACACTTTTAACGATTTTGAATTTTGTCACACTTCAGTGTCATTAAACATGTCCTTGATTGAATCCATCTCTAGTTTGATAATGGGGTTTCTGGTTTTGTGTGGGGTTTTTTGAGGAGATGGGAGGGAGGGTCTGTGTAGTAACTCCTTATTTCTTCACAGTATTTTTAAAGAAAGAGGCTGTTGATGTGATTTTAATAAGTTGTGTCTATGATTTGAAATCGTCAATAAAAACACAGACTAAAAGAAACAGAAACCAAAGAAATAACATTTGTCTTAAAATGAAATCTCTAGAAGATAAAACATTGGAACTAAACATGCCTTGGGACCTCCTCTCCTTCTGTGCTTTTAAGAGCGTCAAGGATAAAATACAAAAATGTCTGAGTCCTGCGTAAAGTTTCACAGTTGTTGGAGGGCATTGTATTATTGCCACTTTTCTTTACAACCCTCTTCTTTGAAATAGTGTCAGCATCATATATAGTGTATAGGAGAGTTTCTATTAATTGGAGTAGTGAAGCCAGTCCCATCAGCGGGAGCTGTGGGAGAAACACCACCAATTGGAATCAGTCTTCAAAAAGAGACCAGAAAATTCAGACACACAGATTGAGAGAAAGAGACTCATTTTGATAATGCAGTTATCGTCTTATTTTTTCACCTTTATTGTGCGTTGCTATTGGAAGGCTTTGCTGACAGAAGGTTTTTTTTTTAAAGGAGGATTTTATAATATACTATTTATAACTGGTAAAGTATGTTGAAAAATGGTATCCTTTCACTTACTCCTGAAATGTTTGTCTTCTCCTGACTGCCACTGTTTTGCTGGGCAAGTGGCCCCATTTGTGAGAGTGCTAGTAAGGGGGGGCCAATTTCTCAACCTCAGTTAGAAATTAAGAAAAACCCAAACATGGATCTAATCTTAACTTTATGCCCAGATGCAACTCCTATTAATGTTAAAGGGAGCTGCAACATTGACATGACGATGAAAAATACACTAGTCCAGTATGTAAATTCAAATATATGACTCCCACTGAAGCCAATGGGAGTTTTGCATAAGAAAGGAATGCAAAAACTGGACAATGTTTTCATATACCCAAAGTACATTTCCTCTAACAATTAATACTAGAAATGAATAGGGAAAAGAAAATCAGGAAAATCAAACAGATGAATAAGGTCCCACCAAACTTCTGTGTACTTAACTCAGTTGCTAACTTTGTCCACAGGCTACCTCAATAGAACAAAACAGAAAACGAACAACCCAGTCCTCCTTGCTTATAGTATCAAGAAGCTGGCCAAAGAAAAATGTCAAAACAATAATGCACAATGCTACACGTCGCTGGTGCCGTCTGATCACGTCTGCTTTTTCTAAATGGCTTCCTTCCACATTCCTGACCAGAACATTGGAAGAACCAAATACAGTCCA
This sequence comes from Mesoclemmys tuberculata, assembly GCA_007922155.1. Lineage (NCBI taxonomy): Eukaryota > Metazoa > Chordata > Testudines > Chelidae > Mesoclemmys > Mesoclemmys tuberculata. The sequence goes on from ML675601.1 coordinate 74,982,690, forward strand.
CATCTGAAAAGTCCTCCCAGATTTTACTCTCAGCTCATCAGATACCAGACAAGATTTCTGGGAGTTTTAGTTGATCTTATATAAATGGCAAGCAGTGTGAATGTGCCTGAAAAAGCTAACAGCTGACTACCAAACCTTACTGTGTTAAAGACCCAATAAACTCAATGCGAATTTTCCCATAGGCTTTAATAAGAGCAGGATTCGGCCTATGTGTAGGCAGCTTCTAGTTACCTTGGAATAGTATGCAGTAATGGAATCACTTTTGTAATTGTAAAACTTTGTCTAAATATAATAGGGAGATGAATGATTCCCAGAAGGTGAGCTTTCAGAATATCTACTCTGAAGCTAACCTTTACCTAAGCTGAAGAAACCCAGGTTGTAATTATCAGTTGTATTTATTTTGTTTATTATAAATGAAATGAAGCAATTGAAAGCAAAATAATACATATTTAAAAGATAATTCATTGTTTTGGATATCAACTGAAAATCAAAATATGCACTATTTGCAGTCAGAGACATTTGCAAACCATATATATTGGGTATGTATAACTGGTACAGAATTTAATTTGAACACTATTTATGTGCTACGCGTGCTGCATATGAACTACATTGTCATACTGTTCATTCCAAAAAAGGGTTACAAGGTAGAGAAATGAAACCTATAAAATCCAGGACTCTTAAGTTGCCAAAGAAAGAACAGCGGTCAGAAATGAGGACAAAAGGTCTGACCTCAGTGTAAATTTCATGGCAGTTTAAGATAACACCTCATTGATTTTTTTTAAACATAGCAGGATCTGTAATCATGTATGTGCCGTTATAAAATTCTTATCTCTCAGAGACACCAGAATGACCTCCCTCTGGTGAATATATATTCCTGGGTTTGGAGGGAGGGAAGGTTAGTTCCTAATATCTTAAAATAAATAATTTACATCACAAGTGAATTTATTGCTTTAAAAAATAAAGAGCTTGTCGGTTTTAAAGAGGGAAAATCTGTTTATTCACATACATCTACAGCATGGACACTGGCAATGTTTTCTTACACTATATGTAATAATGCAACACAAAGGAGGGCTGGTAAGAGATAAGCTCTATTTCCTGACTATGGTCACCTGACTTGCATTAGTGTTACAAAAAGCTGACCCCATTGCTGGATACCGTCATACAAGGTAGCTTAGACTTGTTCAGGAAGCCCCACCTCGTGAGCAATGCAGTCCCCATACCTGTTCATTCCTCTGACTCTCTGCTGAGATTGCTAAAAAAAGGTGTTAATTTAGGTCAAATTATTTTTTAAAAAATGAGTGGCCAATTTCATATCACAGAGGTGAGTGCACACGTGCTGGGGCTGCTCAGTGCAACTAAGCATTTGTATATACAAGTAGGTACATGTGTGATTTTCTGATTTGTGAAAGCAAATACTGTACAGTGGGGTTGCTCAAGAAATGGCAAGTGTTTTCCATGCAACATTTCTAAGAAAAAGCAAAATAGTTCATTCTGGTTTTTTTCCACAGAACTTTCCAGTTTTTTTAATTAAGTGAAATGTTGATTTTATTTCATTCCAAATAAAAAAAAAAGGTCTTTCATTTTGGTGTTCAAAAGCAGAAATGTTTTCTCTCTTTTCCATTTCTCCTCTCCTTTCCCCACTTTTCTCCCACTGGAATTGCAAAATCACCCATTTGCAGAGAGCCAGCTCAAAGGCTATCACCACTTAATCCCACTCAAAGCCTGACTTGCAACCTCTGAAATCTGTGAAAAGACTCCCATTGATTTTAATGGGCATTAGATCAGGCTCTTAGCCGCAGTTTTGAGAACTTAAGTGCTTCATAGGTTTTGTGCTGGCCCTCTGCACAAGGTATGCCATTGGAACCAAATTAAGACATAGACTGTACAGGCCAATGCCTGCAGCCCCAGGTCCTGGAGTCATGTGATTATTTCAGAATCTCAGCTTTCATTTTTAAAAAGTATGTTTCTAGACCTCATGATTGCAAAGGAAAGCCTGGAAACAGGACCTGAGTATAGCTTCTTGAGTCTGTAGGCAGCCTGAAACAGCAGCTCTCAGAGGAGTGAATTGCCCCATGCAGCTCGATGTGGTATTAATGCCAAGACCCACTGCGCTGCAGTTTCTGCCAGTGCCACTCCAACAACAGATTCTGTGTGGGAGGAGAAGAGTGCAGTGAGCACAGCTCACTCATCCATGCTATCAGACACGTTCCAGCTTCTGTGCTAAATAATGATGAGCCTCCTTGATGTTACCATTGTCTCTCAGTGGGGGACAGAATGAACCTCTGCTGCTACTGAGGGAGGGAGTGTCCCTGCTGCTCCGGCTGGTCCTGCATTGACAAGGAGGCCCTGCGCACCTACATTTGCCTCATCAAGGAAGAGAGGGACCCTCTGCTACCATCACTTTAAGTAGAGTGTGGACCACAGCATGGAATCAGGATCACCAGCGCATTGGCATAGGAGCCCTGTGTCATGGTGTGACTCGACCCAAATTAGCTTAATTTAGCCCTGAATTTCAATTTGTGTGACTAACAGATCAGGATAT
>ML675601.1:74998773-75067507 GCA_007922155.1 Mesoclemmys tuberculata
GAGGCAGGGCTGTGGGGTGGGGGAGCTTAGGCCACACTCCTTTCATTGGCATCTGCTATTGGCTAGTTTAGGCAGCTCCTTCCTAGCATGCTGGCTTTTGTGGTTCATATTCTCAGGTGCCTGTTCCTCTCCAGACCCAGCTTCTCAGATTCTATGATGATGGGAACCTTCAGAGTGGTGGAGGGACAGCAGGGAGTTTTGGCCCTTGGAAAGAGGCAGCATGCATCTCCACCTAAATCACAGGCTCTAGCTAGTGTAGTGGGGCCAGAACACACCAGAATGGTGTTCCAGCTCTATATATGCCAAGTCACACCACATAGAGGACACCGTTTTAGAAAGCAAACGAGCATCCTTCCCACAGTGTGACCTCACACACACCATACTTGCAGGGACACACTGGAAGAGATGGAGTCTCTGCACTTAAAAAATCAAGACTGCAAAGGCTGTAACAGGGCCAGGACATAGGCAGCTAGACCTAATGGGTAGCATAGGACAGGGGGAACAGGACCCCATACCAGCCAACGTGCAGAATCAGGAAATCAGAAAGGAGCCAAGAGTCAAATACCTGGAACCAGGCTGAGTCAGTAAATCAGGAGGTCAGGAGACAGGAGCAGGTAGCATTGGCTGAGGAGTGCAAAGTAGGATGGAGTCTAGTTGTACAAAGGACTTCCTCATCCTCCTTCTGGCTTAAGTAGGGGAGTGGGCCAATCAGGAGCTTCAGTGTTCCACCAATCAGGGCACAGGAGTGGAGCCTTCTATCTGAGCTAGGCTTCAAGGTGTTCTGGTGCAGATAATTTTAGTAAGCCACTGGCTGGAGGTCTGGAGCATTATAAACCCCAGGAACCCTACAGGCCCAGGTGTGAGTCCTGTGAGGCATGATACACTATTGCACACTGATTAATGTATTAGCACGCCTCATCTCCTATATCCTGCCCTGCTGCTATGCAGGTGTGTGTATAGAGGAGAGTAGGGATGGGAAGAGGTTCTCTATTTAGGCATCAGTGCCATAAAAGTAATAATTTAAATTCTGCCACCTACACACAGTTTTAAGCCAGCAGAGTACAACATCCAGCCTTGCCTCAAGCAGTACAGTTCGTTTTAAACCTATTTACATCCCTCAAACCCACCCAAGAAGTCCATTGTCCAAATGTGACAGTCTGTGGGGGAAATCAGCCAAAAAATAAAACTTCATCAGTTAGAAATAATAAGTGTAGATGTTAGTGCTACCTTGAACTTTGAATGATTTCTGTCACCGTGGTGGATGCCGTCTGTGATTCCGCCTCGTCCCACCCCTCTGGCATTCCTCTACAGAAACAGGCAAATAAATATTGCAAGGAGGATATCGGTAAGTCTCTGTGACAGCCTGGTTTAGAATTCTGGAATGTTAAAAGCTTTTGTCAGCCCTCAGGCATTTTCTGCTCATGGTTTCTTAGTCTCACAAAGGAAGTTGTGCAAGAGGCATTTGGTCGCTGAAATTCAGTTTGGGGAGGGGAGGAAAGGAATTGTGTCTTTGTTACACAAATACTTTACAACAATTTGAAAAATATGAACATTTCTAAGGAAAAACATGCGGTGTATTTTTTCACATACGTTATTTAGTCCCAATCCACTGGTCCCTCCATGCTCCACTTGGTGCAGGACCCAAGAAAGGGATAAGGCAGTTAGCAGTACACCTACTTTGTGGTGCCTTTGATCCTGGGGCTGTTCAAGGAACCAGATTGGCCTCCCTTACAATTTAGATCAATCCCAAGGCTGCTCTATATTACACCTGGATATAATATTCCAGTATCCAGAGATCACCACAGCATGGCAGGATTCCTTCCCCGCCTCACTATGCATCCTCCAATGGAGGTTGTTCTAGTGGGTGGGGAGGGAAAGCATCTTTTCATTTCCATCAGCAAGGCACTGACCATCCAGAATCAGCTTAGGACTGGGGCCTTAGTTGGCAACACTTTAGAGCAGGACACAAGTTGAAACCCCAGCCCAATAGTTTGGCTCAAAAACAACATGGCATAGTAGTGCAGTATTAATAAGGGCTAGGCACTGTTACAAAGTGCTTTCCTTTTGATTGTGATCTCTACTATAATGTGAAGATCTCATGACACGTTAGAAGACAATAAGGATAAACACCATCATTCCAGCCCTCAGTGAAACAGATCCATATGGTATGTGTTGTTTGTAAAAATAATAAAATTAAATAAAAAGTTATAACAGAGAAGAAAAAAAAGACTATATAATGTCAAATAATGTGTTACCTCCCATTACTGTCATGTGACATTTATTCAGGTCCAGTCTCTGTGTAGTCAGGTTTGCTGGCTTCTAGTCTTTAGGCTACAGTGAAGGCACACTGAAATAGCACACAGGAGAAAAAACATGACATAAAGAAGGGAAAAGTTCCCCTACTTTATATTAAGTGCCATTCCAGTCCGTGTAACAGTGAAAAAGGGGTTGATTTCTGTTTCCATGAACATGCTATCTTTTAGAGGATGTTACTCTCATATCTTCTAAACTTTGTGATATAAACAGCAAACCTAATTCTGAAATAAGCATCCAGCACAACTGATTACCATAACCAGGAGCACACACATTTAAATCAAAAGTCAGGTGAGTTGGAAAAGGTTTAAGTTTTTTCAATAAATTATTTTTTATACTAACTATAAAAGTTATATAGTGCACAGAGATTTGCTAGAGATAGATACTTTACTGTACTTGAATTGCTGGGAATACTTTCTGAGATATAAAGCTGACAATCAGACATCTGAGTATGCTTGAAAAACAACATCTACCAAAAGATTAAAGTATGAATTTAGTAAAGTAATCCAAGGAAAAATCATTGTTCTTTTTGTTACTTAGTATGGTAGTTGGGGTGATATAAGGGGGGAATGATCTACAATTTTAATTCAAAAATAGTTGAAATACTGAAGAAAATCTTAAAACACAGAACTGTATCTTCTCTGTTAAATATATGGAGTGTGTCTCGTAGAGAACTATATTTCTTCCACACACTTTTTACATTTTATGCTCACGGTAAGTTATTAAACATATAAAATTGCCTTATTTATAGAGTATAACTGAGTCCTAGGATTCATTTGTATATTTTTCAATACAGTGACTGACTTCACTATTTAAGATATATTTTAAATCAGCTTTTAATTATATGTAATATGAAGAGGAGTTGAGAATTACTAGAGAGAAAATAGATCCATCAGTCTATGAGGATGGCAACGAAATTCATTATAATTCCAACATAGCACAACTGTGAGTTGCATTTTCTAGACAAATAAAGAAAGGAGATAAAAATTATTAGTAATTAAGAAGAGAGACCTGTTGGTTATTATAATTGTTGATAGAAAGTAGATAAGAAAATCCTGGGGAAAATGTAATACAGGAAACTGAGCAAGGTATCCTGAGGTGTAAAGGGAATTATTTAAGGAACTTGCCTAACCACAGACAATTATTTTTAAACATTCAGGGATAACTAGGGAGGTCTGAGAGTTTTAGCAAGAAGGAGCATTGCTTGTCTTTAAAAAGGAGGGGATGGGGAAGTAAGAGAAAGAATGATCCTGTCACATACCATCTGGTAAGTCTAACTTCAGTTCGTAGTAATACAGTGGAAATAGCTTTAAAGGGGGAAATATCTCTCTAAGCACCTAAGGGAGAGTGGAATCACGGCCAATTAGCAGCATGGATTTATAAAGAGATCAACATGCTGCACATGAGCATTTTTTCCATATAATTGCAAAATGGTGGCTGAAGAGAATACAGTAGATGTACTATACATGTATCATTACATACATTAAATGTGTATGGTTTCCATAAAATTAGATAAGAGATTGCGGTGCATTACAGTGACCAAAAAAAAAGAAAACTCCAATATGATTTTGGGGTTTCTAACACAGAGACATGCTTTCATGTCCCAGTGAAGTGATAGATGCCCTTCTCTATGCACAACACAGATGAGAAGGCACTTAGAATACTTCTTATAGCTTTATGCACCTCAGTACCAGAAAGACATTGACAAACTGAAAGGAGGTCAAGAGAAGAAAAAAATATTAAAGGACCGAGTGAACTGATTTGCAATGAAATATTAAAAGAACTAAATATGTGTAGCTTGGCCAAACAAAGATTATGAAGGCCCAATCACACATTTCTTATGCTGGCAACTCTCCATTTCGCTTCAGTAACAGTCCAGTCTGAATACAGAAAATGGGATTAAGTCCTTTAGCGACAACTGGAAACAGACTATGGGGCAAATTATCAAATGGTATCAATTGTCATTGTCTATTGATTTCAATGGATCTATGCCAATTTACATCAGCAGAGGATCTGCCCCAGGTATCTGTAAAAGGAGCAGACAAGGAGGAAGTTGAGGAAAAAATTGTCCTGAATCTTAAAGGGGCTATAAGTGAAGTAGGAGAAAAGTGGATGGAATTAGGCAAAGCACAATTTAGGCTGAAAATCAGGAAAAATATCCTAACCGTGAGATCAATTACACAGTGGAACAGTCTGCTAATGGACGTTCAATCAGCAGTCATTTAAAGCTGGACTGAACAAAGCACTGGAGTATAGAACAAACCTATCTGGAAGAGCAGTAGATTAGATGGATTAAATAGGGTCTTCTCTAACTTTTTTTTTAAATTGTGTTTTGGAAACAAGCATAAGTTATCACTAATAAATTACTGAATGTGCATCACATTAATAAAGGTGGTCTTATCTTTAATTACTCAAAAGGACTATGAAGTTTATTGAATTTCAGTGGGATCTGGAAACTAATTCTTTTAGGCTCACTGAAAATCTCAGCCTAAACGTTCGATAGTTTATTGCATCATATATATGGGGCTTATCCAATGTATATTTCAGATAAATATATGTAATAGCGTGCCTATATATAAATATACTTTTGTAAAACCTCTGGAAAGGCTTGCGTCTGTCTTCCAATAATATTCATATATCCAAAAGACTTCAGTTTTAAATGTAATTTATCCATACCAACAAAAAATCTTCTTAGAGTGCTGCTGTAAAATGAAATTCTTAAACTAAATTTTCCATCGCTGGAGATCAAGACAGTTTTTTTCCCAACCTCATGAATTTCCTAGCAATACCCCCCAAAAGAATTACTTGCTTTAAATTAAACTATTCTCCCATTTGCCAGGAGATGGTGCTGTGGATTTTAAATCGCCGAGTCAAACACCTTAGTGAACGACTGTGTAGTTTTTCATCAGTTTCTTTTAAACTTTAAACAGAGCATAACAGAACTTTATGAGGGGAAAGGGCTGCGGTGTGAATCAAGGAAGACAAACTGTTATACAGGTAATTTCTATTCAATGAACAAAAAACAGACTATTTCCGCCCCATATCTATCTAATCTGCGATCATGAGGTATTTAGTACAGTGCGTTTTAAAAACAACGCAATCACATTACACTAGTGTTTTCCCTTTATCCCACGTGCTTTCTTTCTGACCAAAATGTAGAAAAGTTAATTCCCAGCCCTCACATATTTATAACTGTTCGTACACAGCTATTTCTGTTACAAAGGTTAAGTGTCAAGCACAAAATATTGTTCTTTGCTTTTATTAATGCCAATTTAATTTCTCTCTAAACTACTTCCACAGTTTCTTACTGAGTGCAGTTTTCTGCCGTCTTCGCGTGTAAAACTAACGCTCTGGGGGAGGAATGTCCATTAGGTGTCTTTTTGAATTCGCATTTACGGTATAACTCAAAGCAAATCTGCTCCGAAAGTTACAGCAATAGTGACTAGGTAGCTGTGTCCGACCACGAATCTTAAACCGCAGGTAATTCTCAGCAGAAATATACACGCGTTATCAGCTCTTTAATAAGTCCTTTTGATCTTTTTGCCCTCTTTCTGAACAACAGGGGTGGAAACTTTAAATAGTTAAGGTGCTTTAAAAACGCTTTTCAGATGATGCAACATGATTCCTGACTTTCAAAGGGATTTTCATCCTGACTAGGAAAGATTCCCTTCTGTGGGGCTTTTTAACCCTCCTGACGTGCCTTGAAACTGCCAAATGCCCAGCTAGTTGTATCGTTTTAATTGCCAAAGGAATTCTTTAGCCAATGTTTGCTTAGCTCTGCGTGGCGGAGATCGGAGTAAGCATTAGAGGTTGATTTTAGTCACAAAACAGAACTTTTTCCATGGTAGCAAAACTTCTAGTCTATTCTTTTCCTTCACTTAGAATAATTATTATCTGGGTTTGGGGACATTTGTCAGCATTTAAAGCCATAAGCAAGTCCCACCGAGTACATGAAATTCCTTTGGGGGATTGCAGGGCCCAATTATTGTTCAACATGCTTCACTGTAAAATGGACTTTTAGCTGGCAGGCACCTCAGGACATATCAAACGGGGTGATTTTTGTTTCTAAGGGTTGTTTTGTCTCCCTTTGCGTTGTCCAAAAAACCAGTTGCCCCAGTTGTTGAGAAACAACCCAGCAGTCTGTGATTTGTTAAGGGCCACGCATTCAGGTACAGTAGTGTAATTTTGACACACACATTCTTCCAGGCGAATTTGTAGAAGCTGATATATAACCTGGTGACTTTTTGAATACCTATTTATTTTATTCCGGACTTGATTGAAGGTTGTCTAAGAGTCAATAAAATGTTTATGCTACATTGAACCTACAAGCATCTCGAGAATGGACTAAACGTGTGGGGGGGATTAGGAAAACGCTGTAGTTTGGGTGGAGGGGGTTACAACGAAATTTGAACTTTTGACATTTGGCTTTGCTTTCATTTCGCTTCTGTGTCAAATGCACGTAGCCGCCTGTGGGGACACACAGATGAAGAATTTAGTGCGGCGAGAAAGCAGGAAACTTGATTCTACCGTTAATATTAGTGTGATCTGTGAATGGTGACTATTTCCAAAGCCTTTCGAAGCCCCAGGGAGTTATGGTAGTCCCTCCGGCTGTACTGAAACTGTCATGATCTTTATAAAACATGCCTCGCCATCATTAAACTTCTGGGTATATCTAGACATAAATGGGAGAGTCTGCCTTTCTGGAGAGTTTCATAGCACCAGGAACACACAACTTTATGCGCTACCTGTTTACTGGAAGGGTTTTTTTTTCTAATTCCCCCTCCCACGCTTGAAATTTAGGACCAGAGGGTTTAGAAATCGATCATTAGGTGTAGTTCTAGCTCGTTTCACACTCGAGCGCTTTTAAAAATAAATAATTCTGCGTTCACTTTTTCAGTAACAAATTGCGTTTGCTCTAATGTGTAATCTCGGAGGCCATTAACATTTAAAGTGTTTCTTCTTTGAGGGCTAATAGATGCTCCATTAAAGCGTACGGCTTAACATTGGGGGCCAGCTGCCCTGCGGGGCGATGCGCTAACAGGCAGACAAACTCCAGCCTGGCGGAGTGCAGAGAAATGAACTTCCCCAACAGCACGAGCAGGACCCGAAAGCGGGGACGTCCTTTGCGCAACCCTCCCTGCTCTCCGCTCTGGCACATTGAAGCACCGCCCCGCGGTCTAGGAAAGTTCGCCCGCAAGTTTATGTTGCACAGGCACAATGGCGGAGTTGCTTGATGTCTTAGGGCGTTTCGTCTTCTTTCCCTCGCATCTCGCGGCTTGCTGCCGAAATACTGACAGTCGAGTCAGTGACATAGGGCTGCGTCACAATTAAACCAGGTAACGAGACACTGGGCAGATGTGTTTTCATTGCACCGTAAGATAAATGCAGTGTTAAATGCCTGCCAACTTCCCAGAAGCAATCAGCAAAAGTTTACGAGTGCATAAACCTCACAGACCATTCCTCGGGGATTTTTATAAGGCCCGCGTTTAAAGCTTCTATCAATTCTTCTCCGGCTTCCCAACTGAAGTTCCTCGAGACTATTAAACAGCCCCCTTCTTCAGGGAGCCCGGAGGAGTCGGGTCCAGGATGGCTCACAGCAAATGAGACTGGGAGCGCGGGGTGGGCTTTCCGGGCGGGAGAGGTGGTAAATACACATGGAAGCTTGAGCGATCGTTTGAACGTTGAACGCGGCAGAGCAGGAGTCAATGAGCAGCAAGGTGGTTGACACGGATCACAGAGAGAGGTGCCGCAGGCAGGCAGAGCAAATCAAAGAAAGGAAGCCTCTAGCCAGGCAGACACTGTTTAGTCAGGTGCCCACTGACACCCCGGATGATGGAGAAAAGACAAAAAGTGGAGAAGGGACAGTTACTGGCCACGCGGAAATTCCAATGCTAGGTTTATGAAATATCACTGGTTAGCAGCGACCTTATTCGTCGCACCTGTCCGTTGTGGCGTGTCGCACCTGTCCGAAGAGAGACCAAGCATTGCTCACTGGGCTAGCCATCCCTGCGTCTGTGACCAGGGTCTACCGCTGTAGCAACATCTGAGCCGTTCAGTGTTTCGGCTCCCCAAGGGCTTAGAGAGCAGGTGAAGCCACCACCCGAAAAGTTTCAAGCAAAAGAGAAAGGCAGGATGCGTGCAGCCCTATAGCAGCCAGAGAGATTTCGCAGGAAGGCCTCTCTTCGAAGAAGTAGACCGGGACCAGTCAAATGTTCGCCTTAAGCCATCAAATTACAATAATAGTATTCGTCATCCTTAAGTGATCAAATGAGTTTTCCAAGTTGATATGAAGCAGATAAAACCCACTTGTGAGTAGAAAGCTCTTTGCTTATGAGCGCAGTGAAAATGAAGTTGCTAATTGGAAAACAATAAACCTAAAATGCCTTTGGATTAATAGAGAGACAAGGTGAGGTAATACATTTTACTGGTCCCACTTCTGCTGCTGAGAGAGACAAGCTTTCCAGCTTTCGCAGAGCTCTTCCTCGGGTCTGGGAAATAACGGGTCATTTTGGATTAATAATGGGACAGGTTAACAGAGGCACCTATAAGAAAGAAACTGCGTTGCTTTGAATGCGCATTTTGGGTTTCAACCAGGGACGTTCGCACAAGCCAAAATGCAAGACTTCGGTGAGGGGGTGGGGGCGAGGGGTGGAGGGCTGGGTTTGTTAGTCATTTTAAATAGAAAGACACAAGGTGACTGTATTGTAGTCATGGTCTTGCTAGATGAAATCTCAGTCAATTACTTTGAAAATCTGCAGCCTGGCTTCTTTTTATTCTTTACAGGTGAAAATTCAAACGTCTCTGTTGTTGTAGCCTGCTCCTTTCTTTCCTGAAACAAGGCACCCAACTGTTCTGATATTACCATTCAAAATCAGGTTCTGTGGCGAACCTCATTTGTGAATCTATTACAGAGATTAATAGATTATTTCTCCTTTTTCAACTAATTCTCAGTGGGGAAATTTAACCATATGGTAAGGAGAGAATTAGAATTTCATCACATTAGAGCAAAATGTAATGAAAAGAGTCCAACACCTGGGGCCAACTCGGAAAGACACAATTAAAAGGTTTTTAATGAAACCAGAGAAACCAAAAATTTCATAGCCTTCAGTAATTCTGCCACATAAGAATGATTCACTGGAGGTGTTGGGAAATATTGATTTTACTGATGTCATAAGAATGAAAACCTGCCACTACATACCATGTGCTTTCAAAGCGATTACAATGAAACAAGAAAGGGATGCTTGTTTCTGTTATTAGAGGATCGGCTGGACACATTTCAGACCACTACTTGTGTTTACACTTCAGTGTGAGAACCTGGCTGTCAGGGAAGTGGGCCTTAAACTGGAGAGTTTTAGCTGAAGCCCAGGAAAGATAAATACACGGTGGATAATGTTAATGAATTGCGTGAGCTCAAGTTATCTTGAGCTGATACATTCAGATGCACAAACTAGCACACATTGCTGAGTTACTGGTAAAGTATCTTTATTGCCAGGAAGAAATCTTTGAAGAACTGAGCAGCAGAAAAGTTGATTATTAATTACTATTGTTCCTTGCCCCCAACCTAGTTTATTCCAAAAGCTGGTGCTTTTATTTTGATTGCAACGTGTGGGGGTCTTTATTATTAGGTCGCATATCTGCTCCTGGGGAATTGTAAAGTTGGGCGGCGGGGGGTGACAAAACCACCTTGCAGTTTGTTCTCGATTTGTTTGGAAAGGGAGGAAAAAACGAGTGTCTGGTCTGAAGCCAACTTTGGTGAACTTTTGTTGGGCCCCGCGATCTCTTTCCAAATGGAGAGGGAAGTGCATGTGAGCGGGGGGGAGGGGGGAGCGCGTCGTTCTTGACTCTCTATTGCTAAGTTAGCAGAAGTCCCTCTCGCAGCACGTCGAGAAAAGTGCTCGAGTGGGCTCCTCCGCAGTGCAGATCTGCAAGGCGCTAAAGGGGGGCACGGACCATCCTCCGATCTGAGCCGGGCTTTGAGTGTGCTCGCTGACGAGTGAAAGTCGCCACACATGTCAAGCTGAAGGCAGTTGTCGGGTTACTCACAGGGCACAACGCCTTGCAAACATATGCGTTGAGCTGTGTCTACAGATGGCAGGGGGAATAATGAAGCAGGCGCCTTTTATAAAGCTCTAGCGGCTGCCTGTCTTCAGAGCCGGGCGATGAAACTCTTCAGACTCAGGGCCAGATAGCGGCCGGGATTGTTTGTTCCCGCGTTAATCCTATTAATTAAACCGTTAACCTGATTGGGTAGAAAGCTCTGTCCCAACAGGCGACACTTCTCCATAATAACCTCCTCGGCGAGAGAGGGATGTAAAAGACTCCCCCGGCGGCGGCGGCGGCGGCGGCTGGTCGATGGCTCCGGAAATCTCTTGAAGGTGAATCCAAGCAAGCGAAGCGGCGGAGCGGGGCTGCTCGCCGCGCGCGATGCCCGAGCGCATCCCCCGCTGAGCGCTAGCGGTCAGCACCCTCGCCGGGGCGGAGGCGAAGCCGACGGAAGGCGGCGGGCGGAGAGGAGCGAGCGAGCAGCCGCGCTCGGCCGGAGCCCGGCGCTTCGGGGCAGCGGGCAGGTGCCGGAGGGGGAGGAGCCCGGCGGGCGGCGGGGCCCATGGAGCGGGCGCTGAGCCTGGCCGCGGAAGAGGGCTTGTTCCACCAGAGTCTCAGCGCCTCGGCCAAGAGGATGGAGGCCGCCTTCCGCGCGCCGCCGGGGCTCGACCTGTCCCACCCGCGCGAGCGCCAGCCCTCGCCGCTCAGCTGCTTCGAGCCGGGCGAGGCGGAGGCGCTGCTGCAGCCCGGGGCGGCGGCGCTGGGGGCCGGCGAGCCCCTGTCGCTGCCGGCCGGCTCGGTGTGCGGCAAGTACGGCGAGAGCACCAGCCGCAGCTCGGTGGCGGAGAGCAGCGGCGGCGAGCAGAGCCCCGACGACGACAGCGACGGGCGCTGCGAGCTGGTGCTGCGGGGGGGAGACCCGCGGGCCGCCTCGCCCGGGGCGGGGGGCGCCGGGGGGGCGCCGCTGAAGGCGGCCGAGGGCGGCGGGCCCCCCCCCGGCCACGGCCTGGGCGGGAGCAAGAAGTCGAAGGAGCAGAAGGCGCTGCGGCTCAACATCAACGCCCGCGAGCGGCGGCGGATGCACGACCTGAACGACGCGCTGGACGAGCTGCGGGCGGTCATCCCCTACGCGCACAGCCCCTCGGTGCGGAAGCTCTCCAAGATCGCCACGCTGCTGCTGGCCAAGAACTACATCCTCATGCAGGCGCAGGCTCTGGAGGAGATGCGGCGCCTGGTGGCTTATCTCAACCAGGGCCAGGCCATCTCGGCCGCCTCCCTGCCCAGCTCGGCGGCGGCGGCGGCGGCGGCGGCGGCCGCCTTGCACCCAGCCCTCGGTGCCTACGAGCAGGCGGCCGGCTACCCCTTCAGCGCCGGCCTGGCCCCCGCCGGCTCCTGCCCGGAGAAATGTGCCCTTTTCAACAGCGTCTCCTCCAGCCTCTGCAAACAGTGCACGGAGAAGCCTTAGAGCCCGCGCCTGGCGCTGCCAGCCGGGCCGGGGGCGGGGGGGCCGGCGGGCGAGGACTTGGGCTGAAGCCGCCTTCTCTCGTGGGCTCTTAGGCGTGGGGTTTTTTTGGGGGGGGGTTGGGTTTTCCCCCCCCGGGAAAGGGCAAAGGGGGACTGAGAGGGGTTCCTCGTGGAAGTGGTGACTTGATCGCAACCGAGACCTCAGCGAAGTACAAAATCGCAGTGTGTGCGCGTGCGGGTGTGTGTGCGGGTGTGTGCGTGGACAAAGAGAGGCTGAGAAATAGCAGCTGGGGGAGGAAAAAGGAAGCCCCCCCAGCTGGTGTGTCTAAATCCTGGGACCCGGGAACTCGGCTAAAGCGCGCTGCGGCCGGGGGGCGGCTGGGGAGCGGCGGGGGCTCCAGCCGGATGTTCACGCAGCCAAATCGGGGCGGGGGGGGGCACTTTGCAAACCAGTTTTCGCTCCTGAGCCAGGCCACGAGCAAACTTGAAACGTCCACGTCTCCTTTCAGCGACACGCGGGACACGGCCACCGGGCCATCGCTATGAAAGACTTCGGGTTTTTTATTGTCTCTGAACTTTGATCCGGTGCAAATGCGCGAAGTTTTGGCGAGAGTGATTTAAAGAGCGAGCGAGGGAGAGCAGCCTCCTCCGTGTGGCTGCCAGTGTTTGCGTTCTTAGAACAAATATTTATGTGCACCTTGTTTCTTTCCACGTTGCAATGATGTATAAACAAGACATGATATTTATTTGTTATTCTTTCGATGGCCCTTCCACGCCAACGATATTTATCATGTGTTAAGGTCACGGGTCTTATGTGCAGTTTTTTTTCTAAATGCTTCTAAAATTCTGTTTTTATAGATTAATTTAAACTGTGCCAAGTGTTGAATACGTTTATTTGCCAACAACGTATACACAGAACTATTGCTGTAACAGAGCTGCTTAGGTTTAAGAAAGGTCATCTGCATTTTAAGTTGCATCATCCCTGTATTTAAATTGAGCTTTAATAAATTGCTTCAGTCCAAAAATTACAGGAAAGGTGTATTCTTAATTCTGAATTAACTGGCTTTTTAAAAGGGGATTCTTGACATTATAAAGGGTAATAGCTATTTACTTTTACAAGGCATCAAAGCAATAGCTCCTGTGAGGGGGAAAAAAACATTTGCCAAGCTCATTTTTTCCCAGGCGCTGTTTTTTCAAAGGTATGATTTAATTGCTCTCACTATGTATGTAAATTAATCGAGTGTGGATGATTATTTAAATGAAAATACTCTGGGCTGATTTAAAGAACCTGTGAAACCCTTAAAAAAAATTCTAAGAAAAAATTGGAAGAAGAGTCAAGAAGTGGCTATTTACCCAAAGTGAGCTTTCAGTCTGAGACTGCACGGCTGGGCGGCTGTCTCGCTGCCATTTGTAAATCAATATTTGTCCCCCCCTGCTCTTTTCCACTACTTGCAGATAATACAAATTCGGACTGGCAGGTTGGATGGCAAAATAGGAGCCATGATGGATCTGTTGGCAGGCCATGGATGTGTAAAGAGTGCTATATATTAAATAGGTCAATCAGATTATGACAGCAACGTACGATCGTTTGTATGTGTATCTATGTCGGAAAGAATCTTTATTAAAATATTTTCAACAAACTTTTTACATGGCTGCTGTGCTTTGTAACGGGAGAGGGGGAATCAGAGCCCGTCTCTCTCGCTTCGCTCGGGGTGTCTGAGCCGTGCGGAAAGAACATGGCTCACAGACGCTGCCGTGCGAGTTCTTGACACAGACGCATTGTTATTATTCAGCTGGTTAATTGCTAATGGGTTGACTCGTTGCAAGCACGAGAAATGAAAGCAGGAGTGAGACGCGGGGAAAGGGAGAGGAGCCGCTGAGTTTGCTTGTAGGACGATTGAAGGCTATCTTCACACTTCCAGCATGGAGCTGAAACGTCAGGCTGGGGGGGGAGCTAATGCTGCAGAGACGCAAGCTGTTCGGGTTTTTGTACGTCCCCACATATGGCCGTGTTAACACGAAATTGCTTCCAGGAGGAGGGGAGGGGGAACACGCCCAAAGTTGGCCGGACGTTTTTGGTCCCATTTGCAGGCCCTTCAACTCCCTGGGAGCTGGAGCCTGCAGCCCAAAAGCGTCTCCAGTTTTCACCCCCGGAGCTGGGTCGGGCTCGAGCCCAAACAGGAACAAACCCGGCTGCCGAAGTGCACAGGAAGCGGCAGAGCCTGGCCGCGTGGATCCGGAGTGGGAGCGTTTGCCATGTGTTCAGTCTCGTCGGAGGGCGAGGCCGGGGAGGCTGTTTCCGCAGCGGAGCCCATAAGCACTGACCGGTTTCCTGGGTGGGGGCCGAGGTTGTTTGCATGTGCCCGCTGCACTCAGCATGCTCCATTTACTGCCTCGGCGTAGGTCCGCTTCTAACGAGCGCCCTACACGGGCTCCGGCGTGGTGGAAATGTCTTCCGCTCCACTTCCCCGCAAGAGATCAATCAGAACCGGTAACTTTTCAGGGCCCATGGCTGGAAAGTGCCACGGAGCTGGGGGAAGGCAGCCCCGGCAGGGTGGGGAGCTCACCCCCAGGCGCAAGCAGAAGCGTCTCTGAGCGTTCCCTAGACAAAGGCCGGTGCGCCTAATGACGATTATTAAAACAATTTCCATGACGATGTCTAATATTATGTTAATCTGAAAACAACTGTGTATGAAAACTGTCGCCTATCATACCTAAATTCATTTAATGAAACACATCGTTAAGGCAATTAAACCTCCTGGATGTGATTAAGGAACATAATTACGACACTGTTCTGCGCCATAATTGGGTGTCTTTAATCAAGGGGTAAAGTGATCAGCGGCACAGCCATTAGTTTGTATTGTTCTGTCTCTGCTGTCCATCATTCTGATTAGGCATTAACCACAGCCACCAGCCTGTGTGTGTGTGCGCGCACATTAGCAGCGCAGAGAATGTGCGGCAAGATCCGACGCTGCCTATTTCTCGTTCCAAGGGCGCCTTCCTGAACCTCGGCCCCTCGGAGGGGCGGCTCCGTTCTCGCTAGGGCTGCTGGCGTGTCCCAGAGCACGGCCTGCGAAAGGAAGAGCCCAGCAGTTTGAATAATCCGCGTCCGAAGGCCAGGAGGGCGCTTTGCCCTGCAAGGCCAGGGCAAGGCTGGGGCGGGATCGCTGGGCGTTAAAGGGCTCAGGGTGTGGTGGGGCCAAACTCGTAAAGCAGCCTGGGTTGTTCCTACATCCAACCACGCAGCCTCCTAGGCTGGAGGAGAGCGGAGCCCTAGCGAACAGCAGAGAGCTCGGCTTTCGCTTCTTAGCTGAGCCAGCGAGCTGCGCTTTCCGCGCTACGTGGCAATCTTTCTAGGTGCCGCCGAGTGACCAAAAGTTTGCTGGGGAGCAGTGGGTTCCCCCAGCAGGCCCACTCCGCTAGGAGCTGCTCCTCCCACGCGGCTTCCTGCGCTCTCTGACCCCCGACACTGAAAGGAGGGAGATGGCAGTGGAGATCAGAGTAGGGCTGAGCCCCGGCTCGCTAACGAGTAGGTGCATTACTCGGGGTTTCAAGTCACGCTGGGTTTGGGTTCGGGTTTTGTTACAAGGCGATCCTCCAAGAGCGGCTTTTGTGAGCCGGGCTGAGCTGGGGGAGCAAAGAGGATCAAGCGAGATGGTTCGGAAAACGCTTTTCAGTCCCAGCCCCCGCCTCCTTTCAGGGGGCCGCCTCGTGCTTTGATTTTCCTTCCCGTGCTGTCGAGTTTGTGAGCCTCGCAGAGACGCGGCCGCCTCTAACACTTGGTGCCTCTGACAGTGTCATCACCCACGTCACTGGGGCTGGACACGAGACCGGAGCTGGTGCAACCACCGAACAGGGTCTCCTTCCCTAGGAGCTGCGTGGGTGCGTGCGCGCCTTATGTCAAGCTGGAGCACTTGAGCGGAAGGGAATAGCCCTTACAAGAGCTGCTGTTCCATTTCCACCACGCGCCAAACCCACCCTTAAGCTGCCGTTGCCAAGCCAGACCCCTGCTCCCCCTCACCCCACTTCTACTCCTGCGATTGTCCCAGCATGAGTGACATTGACTTTCCTAATGTAATGACTTATGAAAGATATAATCATGTGTTAAATTGAATCCCCCGTTTAACTGTTAATGGTGTGCTCTGGGCACATTTCCGTAGTAGATGCTATGGTAACTAATTACCACTCGGGACAAAAAAGGATAATACACTTTCTAGACTTTGACAAATAATTATGAGTGCTCATATCCCTGCTAGCAGCAGGCGCAGCGGATCGGCTGGAATGAGTCAGTGAATAAATGAATGGGTAAGTGAACTTGTGTGCGTGGAGGGGAAAAGATAATGAATAGTGGTCAAGTGAGTTTTCTTATTAAAACCTTTAATGAAAATGTGATTTAGGGTGGGGGGGGGAGTGCGCTGCTGCCTCTAAACGTAATTAAATTGCGCAACATAAACATCAGAAACATAAATAAGTTGGCTTTTAATTAAAATGCAGCAGTCAAAGTAAATGATCCACGTGCCAGGAAACTACACCGCAATTAACACTTTTAACCAAAAAAAAAGTGGGTTGTTGGTAAACTAAATGAGTCTCTATGCGGGATCCTCTCCAGGGTCATTCATGACTTTGATTTCGCCCTAAGGGGCGCTTGAACCTGGGCAGATGGCAGAGCGCACGCCAAAACTTCCAAGGGAGTCAGTCAGCTCCCGGCTCCGCTGGGGCCCTGAATTAAGTGCCAGTGGTTGGAGGAGGAGACTTGTTCCCCTTTTTACAAACAAGATCGCCCATGTTCTAGATACACGGATTTAACACATCGCCATGGCGAAGCGGAGGAGTCTGGCTCTGCAAGCTGGAGCCCAGATTCTCTGGGAGCCGTGGCTGCACAGAGAGTACCGATTCCACTCCTCTTTCCACTTGCAGTGCAGCTAATTGCCCTGGGATTGGAGTTCCCTGAGGCTCATCACTGCTCCTCCTTCTCTCCAATCAGGCCGTTGGAAATGCCCCACTGGTATTTCCCCCCCCCCCTTGCTCTCTTGGGGGCAGGTGGCTTTCCAGCTCCTCCACGCTCTGGAATTTGGCTTGGTCGTGTGGACAGAAGGGAAGGTTATTGCGCGATGCTTCTTCCCTTAACGCTCCAGCAGTGTCAGGCAAGACAGGGTCAGAAGCTCGAGGGAGAATATTTATTCCCCACACGATATTTCTTTCCTCTGAATCTTCGCCGGTCCCGATCCTTCAGAGCTCTTTCTGGGAGATTCCCGTAGGTTGGAGTCTAGCAAAGGTCACCAGAGTTTGACATTGAGTTCTCCCCTCCCCTAGAAAATATCGATAATCCTTCATGCAGGCGTAGCAAGGGTTAAGCAGATCAGATACCATCGCTTCATTTGATGGACGAGTTGAAGTCCCCTCTATCGTAACAAACGTAGGACGAGCGTGCTTGATTTGGCTTTTCCTTTCCACTGAGGATAACTCGGAAACTTATCAGTCAATGCTATTGCTGAAGAAACACTGCAATGCACTTGCTAAATGAGCAAAAGGTCGTAGAGCCATAGCCAGAGCACTTGGCGGTACATAATAATGGCCAGAGATCAGCTCCATTTCAACATGCTCATAGAAATGCTTTTTAATGGGTCGGCTTTAATTTGCGCCTACTATCTTCCTGCAGACTGTGAAATAGTTAAACGTCCCCAAAGCCCGTAGTTGTCCGTGTCCTCTCAGCCTGATTCAGAGACATGTAATAAAAGATGAAATAAATTCGATGTTTCAAGCACTTTATTGCTGTATTTTTAAATTCATGTATGCACCTATAAGAATGTGATCTGTGAATAATTTTAAAGCTATAGCAACATGATGCATTTTAGATAAAACAACAGTTTCCTTATAGAATTGTCACAGGTTAAAATAATTTAAAAAAATTTTCAAATAGGGACAAAAACTGAACCACTAATGACCCTCAAACTGCTAGACAACCATAAATTAACCTCTTCATCTCACATTAGAAGGTAACAGTGGTTATTGAAAGGAACTATTATTTCTTCTAAGAAGTTTCAGAAGAAAGTTCACCATGGATTTTTGCAAATCTTCATCATTTGCAAACATTTCCTAATCCCCAATTATTGCTTTTTATGGCTAGCTTCTCTTCTGTTTTACATCAGTATAAATATTTATGTCCAGGAATTCAGATATAACATGCTGACAGACTCGCTAATTAAAAAAGCCTATTTCTTTTATACCACTCAAACAGTTACTGAAGAAGGTGGTGTTTTAAGGACTGTCTGGTCTCCCTCTCATTCCCATGTCAGATGAGGAAAAAAGTCATTGGAGTTGTGTAATATTTTAATTCGAAGAATTAAACTCACAAGTGGAAATAAGTGCAAAGTACTATCCTTCTTGCTGCATTAAAATCTAATCAGATAATGCAACATGTAATGTTAAGTTTTATCATTTAAAAACCTTAATCAAAGTTAGTACTGTTCATGGACAAATAGTCTTGTTCTTGGAGTAAACTAAATGTAAAAAAAGTGTTCTCTTGCAAAACTCAGACATCAGGAAGAAATTAGTGTTTCTGTGTTTCACAAACAGAATTCCTCCTCATAGGATAATATTCTAATCTATTGCTCAACCAATATCCATCCACTTTTCATGTACAAGTCTTTAATGTGTTGACTTTAATGTGAGCTATAGTTACAAATAAAAACACTTTTTTCTGAGACACTAGTTACACTGCAGCAAAGATTTCATTTTCAGAAGGTCACTGAAAAATACTTGTACACAGTGAATTGTGAATTAAATGGCCCACAAAACAAGAAAATAGAAATGGAAAGACTTCCTGACAATATGAGGTCAACACCTAAACTATTTGAGAAGAGATGCAGTAAATGGGATGAGCTGATAAAAAATAAATCATTGTTATGACGTACAATGAATACTTACTGTATCCCATAACTTGTACTTTCTCAGCTCTGCTGTACTCTGTCATTACTGTATTGGTAAGAAAATAATATGTATTGTGAACAGTTTAATTCAACTTTAATACAATTACAGCAAATCATTAAAGTTTCAGGAATAGTGTATCAGTATTGGTGAACTTTAAATTTGTTTGAACTTTTTATTTGGTTGTTTAATAATTATTGAAGGCAAGTGTATTTCTACTATTATAAATAATCATTTACATATTTGAGATTACAGTGAAACATGTTGTATAGCAAAACCAGCTTACTGTACAGAACAGTTTTATGATTAAGTGAAAAAATCATTGGATCCAACATTAAATTTAAATTTAGTCTTTGCAAATGAATAATATACAGTTTTATGGTGAGTGAAATATAGATGCAATGGAAGTTTCTTCCTATTTGTTCTTTGTACTTTATACATGAATATACACTAATTTTAAAAAATCTAACTCTTCTAGAAGTGATATTTTACCTAGAATTGTTGTAATTCTACTTTTTCTGAGTTGTTACTCTACAGTTCTTATAAATACAAATTGTAAATTAGCAGAATAAAACATGCAGAAAAATACTTGTTATATTAAATTTCTTCTTAACCTTAAGTTTCTCTGTTGTCGCAGTTAAAAACAACTTTTTTCATATGAATTGAGCATCTATTATGGGTAAAAGCAGTGTGCAGAGTAATTTTAAAGTACCTCACACAATTTAAATAACTTTAAGAAAGTATTTAATGTCAAGATCAATATTAGATAAAATACAATAATCAGCAACTAGTTTTTCACTCACATAGCTAGCTTCTAGAACACTAAGGATACGTCACTTCACTCAAAATGTTAATTTAATAAAGTCCCAATCACTATTACCCTTTTTCTTTACAAAGTTAGGTAAATGTTTTGAAAACATTAGGTTACTCAACTTTGTTTCTGAATACAGCAAAGCTATGCAAGTCTGCTTTCTCCTAAATACGTATCTAAAAAACCACACGGGCATACCTAACTGTTAAAAATACTTATGCATTGAGAATCAAAAGACAATATCCTCATCAATGGCTGACTTGCATAATAGAGAGCTAATTGAAAAATTTCAGCAACTATAAGTGATGCTTAGAAAAAGCTAAGTTTCCTAGTGCAAGGGCATATGTTGTAACGTGTACATCAACAGCCAAATTTCATTTTTAATTAATGACCTGTTAAGCTTGGAACGTTTTACATTGGTTTCCTTAGATTGTCATGCATCTTGGTCTACTCCGAGATATATAGGAGTCAAAGACTGAGGGCCCCATTCAAACATGAGTGACTTTAATGGTGTAGTTGCACCCACTCAACTGACTTTGAATTTTGCCCTACCTATTACAGAAATATCTTCTTCCTTTACTGTCTTATCAGGACTGATTTAAGCCTGGTGAGATTAAATGGACTGAATGCTTTAACAAATGCACAATGGTTATCATAATCAAACAGACTAATCATTTTTCCCCTCCAAAAATATCTTTCATGGTCAATCCCATACTCTACATAAATCAGTACTTTTTTTGAAATGAAAGAAATAGCTGTGTTCCTGCATAAAGAATGTATGTTCAGGTGCCGGAGGGATGGAAAAGGAAAGTCTTTCAACATGAAAATAGATACATTCAATTTTATTGTACCTTTGCAATACAAAATTCTCATAAGAGGTTAGATAATAAAGTACATGAAGTTTCACTTTTCTTGCTCAGAAATTCAGAGAGGTACCTTATTCAAGCTAAGAGGCTTAATGATGAACGTTAACTATTAAAGGAGAACCTAGCCTTGTTCATCTATTTATCACATGTCAGTTTATGGAATTAAAAACAATTTATAATCTTTTAAACATCCAAATATTCAACAATAATGAAATAACATATAATTTCTACCTCTATAAAAGAAGTACAAAGATTAGTGATTTCTAATACAAAAATAGAAGTTCTGAGAACAGTGTAATACATATGGCTTAAGGAAATAAACTAAAGCACATTTCTTATGTGGCCATTTTTAGCACATCAAAGCACATTGCTTCAGACATGGCACTGTAGCCAAATCTCATTTGCAAACAGTTACACACTACTATTCATATAATCATACATGAAGGCACCCTAATACTTTCAAACAGGACAGTGTAGTTGCTTACCAAGTTGCTAAGTACTGAACAAGAGAACCTACTACCCAGAAATAACAATAAGGCTCACATTTCAGTGTTCACATTGGTTCAGGAGGAGTTCACTTGCTAAAAATGTTAGCTTTCAAAGTCAGACTGAGTCTTCCAGCAGCTCCTACAAGTGGCTGCAGTGGAACTGAACTTTAATTTTATAG
Organism: Mesoclemmys tuberculata; assembly: GCA_007922155.1. Lineage (NCBI taxonomy): Eukaryota > Metazoa > Chordata > Testudines > Chelidae > Mesoclemmys > Mesoclemmys tuberculata. The sequence goes on from ML675601.1 coordinate 75,019,865, forward strand.
TTAAAAAAGATGAACTGTGTGGGGCATAGGGCAGCAAGTTTTGGCAGCTGGCCAACCATAGGCAGGGTGTTACTGCAAAACGCTGTTGCTGATCAGAAGTTTCACTTTTAAAAGGATTGGGCAGTGCGTCTTTCTGCCACAAAGGGGAGAAAAACTGAGAATCTAGTGGCTTGCGTGGCACCCGAATACCCTTCCTGGTCGACATATGTAAAGAGGAGTCCTCTCCTAGGTCTGCGGGATGGATGGTCATGACATTGCAAGCCTTTCAGGGAGGTAATGAATAGGGTTGAAGAGAGAGCAGAATGCGTGACTTTTTAAAAGAAGCATTAATGGCAATTCCACATTGTCCACAATGAAATAGTCTGTACGTATAAGACTAGATAGCCATCTGAGGGCTGCAGGGACAATTAACACTATTCAAGGTCTGGTTTTGTGGTTTAAGATCTCACCAGAAACACTTGATGAAAGTACAGCCTTTTGCTGCTCCCGGTCCCATGCAGCAATCACAGAACACTAGCATGCCTAGGTGCTTCAACCAACTAGAACATGTAGGACTAATCACATGGGCGTGTCCACTTCAGACACAATGACTGTGGACTGACATGGTTCACTGGGGGAAATGTGGGTGGGTCCTAGGCTTTCACTCACCTATACCAAGCCCAAACCGTCTGCTCTGGTCATGGTTACTGACCTCACAGTCTGACTGATACAGCAGCTGTTAGTTACACAGACATCTTATTGGACTGGCCAGAGTCAATATGACCAGTTTGTCAGTGGTTATGTCCAGTCAGCTTTCCTAAAGAATAATCCAGAGGAGCAGCTGGATGAAATGTGTCCTCTCAACTGCCAAACACACTCCTTAGCAGAGTTTAAGCCTGCTAACATGCAAGATAAAGTTTGCTTTTTGTAAGGGATTATAAGGCCTAACAACCCTAGGTTGGGCCATTGCTAGGCACGGGTAGACAGTCCCAGGGTGGGACCTCAGTAGGGGATGCCAGCATTGGCCAGCCAGTGTGAGGTGCCTGGCTGAGTTGCAAACCAAAACATCATCTAGATTCTCGATACAGCATAGGTAGACATGAGTCTGTTCAGCAGGGACTCTCTCTGCCCGGTTTAAGTTTGGTTAATTTGGTTATTTAACAAAAGCTGTGGCCAACTGTACCTCAAATCAAGTGTTCAATCCTGTGAGATGCAGAGCACGCTATACTCCTATTAAAGTGCATAAATCTAGACAGTGCTCAGCACCTTGCACGACTGACCAACTTCTTACTAGTGACCTGACACTTCAAGGTACCATTGGGGGATATAGATTTTTATTTGCCTGTTTGCACATACTGTCTCCCGTTTTATTTCTGAATAGATATTTATGCTAACTGATCAGTGATTAGTATGAAACTGGTAATGTTTGTCATTCACTTTTGGCATTGTCCCAGTATGTCCTACTAAATTATTCTGCAGCATATTATACTCTAATTCAAAATCCTAAAAGCACAGTATGAGTCAAAGAAGGTCTTGTGTTTAAAACAAATACCTACTTTTATTTTCACAGTTGCTTCACATTTGTTTCAAAATGGAATGCCAACGAAGGATTGATCATAATTGTGGCATGAGACATTTTACAGCTTATATTTAAGCAATAATGTCTATAGTCAACATTGTAATGATGTCAACATTTCCTCTCTCTCAACAAAACAGGTTCTAACATCCAAGCTGGATTGTGAGCTATGGCTGAATATGTAATAGCTGTGGTTTTTGCCTACAGAGTCACTATACTAGTAACTAACCGGAGTATGAAAGGCTGTATATACAAACAAATTTTATTCTATTGTGGTATAGTATACAAAGCAATAAACAGCTTTTGCAGTTGATTAAATGTTGAAGCAAACGTAAGGCATTTAATCAACTGCAAAGCCCATTTAACATAAGTATACTCCAATATCATAGGCATTATTGATATTATATATGAAGAGAAAATGTTCATCCAATATATCTCACAAAAACAATTTTCTTCCCAGAGGCCTGGGAACTTGGCTGTGCCAATCTCTGAAAGTCTTTCTAGTGATGTGGATTTGGAGTATATGGTTTACATAAATAATTGAATAGCCTCAGATATAAGCAACAAATAATACTAAGCCTTAGTATTTACATAATGCTTTTCATACATAGGTCTTTGAAGTACTTTACAAAGAGGTATAAGATTTTCCCCATTTCAAAGACGAAGCAGACTGAGGCACAGGGAAATTAAGGCCCACTTTTTAAAAAAATGCCAACTAGCTTTGGTGCTCAACTGGATGAAGACACCTTGGGCCTAATTTTCAGATTTTTCAGAGCATATGCAGCTTTCACTGAGGTCAAGTGGAGTTATGGTACACAGCACCTCTGAACACTAAGCCTTTAGTGCTGTCAATTTAGGGCACTTAAAAAAAGAGGCTCTAAAAATGAATGAACGCTTGGAATTTTAGTTTTAAATGACTTGCTCAATAAACAGTGAGAATTTCCCACAATTCCCTTTGTGTTCTTTGACTCCAGACAAGTCACTAATTACGACTCAGGAGAGTGTCTACAAATGTTTATGGGACAAATTTTGTCTGCACTCACATCCAGGTAGCTACAACCACTCTGCAGTTAATTAGCTTTGCAACTAATGCAAAATCCAGTGTGGGATGGAGCAAAGGTTGGGGTCTCCAAGCTAGCATCAATGTGCTGCAGTGCTTAATTCAAAATGAAAGAGGTGCTGGGGCTCAAGCAAATTTTTTTACTTTATAATTGACACAACAACTATTTCACAATCTATAGGTACAGTATTCTATTTCCAAACACAGATTAAATGACACCGTCAACTTGAAAATTAGTAATCTCTTTACAATCAGGTTACAAGTAGTTTTAAATACTACATTTGTCCTTGAATCTCCCTGCTAATTTTTCATGATTTTACAATCACATTTTTCCAGTTTTTAAAAAGTTTCTTTTTGTTGTTGTTGTGTGAAAGACAACAGAAGAAACTGGCAAACACATAGTGCTGTCAAATGCACAAAGTAAACAAGCCAAACAATTCTGTTTTCTCCTTTAATCCCTTTCAACCATAATAATTCTCGATGTTACTGGTAATGCTAGTAAACCAAACAGAAGTCTCATTTTTAAGATGATGGTGTCATTTTAAACAGGCTCACATTAAATAGGAAACAATGTAGTGTTGTGGCTCAGATAAATCAATAGACAGTAGGCTGATTCAATTCCTTATTAAAGTCACGAAAAACTTTCCAGTGACTTTAATGGCCTTTGGATCAGGCCCTTAACAGTAGTAGATTCAGATTACTGATTCATGTTGCATAAGTAACAAACTATTCAGTTCCAAAAAGTACCTAAGCTAGTGAAATGCTGTCAAGACCATAACAATATATTCCTACAAATCATATCCCTCTTGGCCTGAGATAAACCTGATGTACCAGAGGTTGAATTTGTCAGGGAGGAGAGGGCAGAAGGACCTATTCATTTGCTTTTCTGTTTACATGAAAATAGCCATTATCAAGACATGGACAGCATCACTAGGTGAACAATTTTCCAGCAAATGCATTTGATCGAGTTGTTTATATTTTTGTTCCTGAAAAGTATACAGAATTTATTGTTAGCATAGAACAGTGTTTAAGCTGTGTGATTTGAAATGGAGTGGAAGTTATTTTATGTTTTTGTGGGGGTGGAGAAGGATTTGAGATCATCCAAGAATTAAATGAGTGAGCACTATTGGAAGCAATTCACCTCTCCTTTCTATTTGGCAGTATAATTTAAACAAGGGCTCTCAAGAGCCCACAAGAGCCCCATCCAGTACTTCATTGGAGTAGGTCTTCTAAACAAAAGCATTAGTATTTTTCTCCAAGGCTTTTCTTTAGTGCAAGGATGCATGGAGGGAAGAGGGGCCAACAGAATACTCACTGTGCATCATACATTTCGGGGGGTCATCAAAGGCCACAGTGGGCCCTCTCAGAATAAAATCCAGTAGAGAGGAAAGTGGGCCGAGGAAACCAGCAAAGCAGATTTTATGCCATTTCCCATGAGTGCTGTGCCGAGGTGCTTGGGATGGCAGGAATTTTAGAGAAAGCAGGGCTTTTTAAGGGGGCTGCCTCTCCACACTGCTCTCCAGGTCCCCTTTATCCTTGGGCTGCATGTTTCCTTGAGCAGATGTACTGGCACCTCCAGATGGGTCAACTGTCTGTGGGGATTGAACCTGAGACCTTTACATCTAAAAGGCTGGGCCTCCACGAGTGGAGCTAAAGGACCAGATATGCTAGCACAAGGGCAGCAGAGGAGACACAAATCAATCATGTAGGCCAGCCACTAGAGCGGGACAGAGGCTGACACTGGGCTAACGTGGGTTACAAAGACTTGCAGTCACTGGCTACCTCCTTGCAATACTTCCCGTCAGCAGAGGGTGTAGTGCGGAATGGCAGCTGATTACTTGTGTTGACTGAGGGTATTGTGCTGGGTGAATGTCTCAGAGTTGCTGCTTTCTTCCATGCCCCCGTATCAATTTCCAGCCACTCCAGCTCTCTTGTGTATGTGGAGGTGATCCTCCAGCCCTAAGACAGTTAGCATCACTCTCATTTCACTTAAACATACACAAACAGGAGAGAGATGAAAGCAGAACAGGAAAAAGCACACATCTCTAAAAAGAAAATGTAGAGCCAGAGAACAGCAAAAAAATTGAGATTAGTGGGAAACCTGCAATAGGCAGTTTACTTTTCCAAAGACCTTATCTTGTAATGAAAGACAATATCAGAGTCCGGCAAGAGGATACCAAGGCCCATACGACTGTTGTCAAGCCCTATGGGCTTTTTTTCCATTAGTTCTACGTCAAAGTGAGCCAAAAATAAAATCATAAACAGCTTCATTTCATTCATTGCAAAGAACCTGCCAGGACACATGCTGATTCCAGAGCCAAAAGGCATCAGAAAGAACTTCAGTTTTCTTCCCCTTTTGTAGAAGGAGGTTTTCTTTTGGCCGTTCTCTATATAACGATCAAACTTATACTCCTGAAAATAAAAGAGATTGTGAAAATTAATGGAGCAGTTACCTGAGTGGTTTCATTTGCAAGAAGGTGCAGAGGGTGCTTTTAAAACCCTTAAGAGCTAAGCCAAGGAACTGATAGCTTCCACTTTTTAGTCTGTTCACTTAAAATGAGTTTTATCTACTCTCAAATGACCTCACGGCAATTTAAGTGGCAGGGACCATTATCTGGCTTGTTGGAAAAGGTGTATTGCCCCTTTAAGGACTAGAGGTCAGTATGGGGACCCATTCTCATCCAGGTGACCTGAAGAGAGGGGGCACTATTTATGTCCATGTTTTGCAGGAAAAGCCCTCTTTTACTGTATCTGTTCTAGTTAGGAGATGGGCATTTTGAGGCAGGGACAATGAAGAGAATAGTTTCTGTTTGTGAAGCATCCTATACACATAGAAGTCTACATACAACAATAATCTGCAAAATTTGGCAAAATCCCATTGGTACATTGATTTTGCTCTTACTGCAACCCCTGTTCCACTCTCTCAGTGTGGAGTGTTTAGGAACTAGCCCTGATAACTTACTATCCGTTTCTCTGTCAGTCGAAAATAGATGTGAACAAGAGATGCAGATGGAAACTGACTTTCAATTTCTTGCTATGGAAGATGTGTGCAAAGCAGTCCACCTGCTAGTAAGTAACCATAGCAGGAAATGTTTTTCTAGAGTAAGTATTTTAGAATTTATTCCAGTAAATTTAGCTAGTATCTTAGGTGCCATAAATTTAACACCTTTCTGAAGAGCTTTAATTTTAGGATAATTGTTTAGATATAACATGAGTTTGTGAATGAAGAAGATGTGGCAATCCTAGCTCAGTCCATGGTGAACTAAACCACTTAAAAATCATCATGCATTCTTTGAATGAAAACAACAAAACACTTTCTGCTTATGGTCACTCATTAGCACTTGGCCTGTTTGCATACATCTGCTATAATGTTCAAGCTTTTGAAAATTAGATATGAACAAGCAATTCAGACAGAAACCATCTCAGCTGGTAGAAAAAGTCATAGAAAGTTTATTAGGCTTTCTAAAGCCTGGAGGAAAAAGTGGATTGATTAGCTCTTGCTAGAAAGACCAAAGTCACTGCAATATATTAATTTTAATAAAAATACAAACACAATAATACTGTATATTTTCTGATTGCCTGTTCCATACATGTCCTAAGGAAAAATAAAATGATTCAGTTTCCATAATGCTCTTGAGCATCAGTAAGCAACAGTGGTAGAGTATCCAAGATTTCTGACTACCAGAAGTCTGCTCTACCTATCTTGAGAAGTAAGCAGTGGGATGGGGAGGATATTGGTTTCATTCATGAGAAGATCTGACTTGCCACTGCATAGTAGTAACGAGTACATAAAATACTGGAGGATATGTGACTTCACATGCTGAGGCCCGAGAGAATTTTTTTTTTAAAGGTAGGAGGTGGCTTGAATTTTCAAAGCCACCCAAGTGAGTTCGTGCTCAACTTCCAATGAAAAATCAACTCCCTTAAGTCCCTTTGAAAATCCCACCCAGAAAGAACTGCACTACTTTTCTCATAAGTACTTCAATTTAAAGTAATACTGTGAATACTGAAAGCCCAAAATATGATCCCTCTCTAAAAATCACATTTTAAATGCAAGTTTCACTGATTAAGATTAATTATTAGCCCTTTTAAACATGAGCTGTAACAGCCTTAAAATCTAGCTCTTCAGCTGTATAACACAACAAACAGGATTCTGAATTTTGCTGGGATCATATACCTAAATGTCCTGTGTTGCACTTTCTTTGCGAGTCAGCTGAAGACTGAATTGGACAAGAAGCCTGCTATCTGAGGGACTAGGAAAACAGGAAACTTATTAATTGTACAAGCATGGAGCCAACAGGTAGAGTAAACAATGGTATGACATGCATGCTGGTATCCACAGTCCCCAGGAATTTGGGTTGGTGTTTGTTGAGGTGTCCAGTCAAGGAGCTGGGTTTTAAAGAAAGACATTTCTATAGGATAAGATTTTTTTTCTTCATAAGGAAAGAGAACCCCCCCCCCAAAAAAAAAACAAAAAAAAAACCCCTAAGAACTCAGAACTGGAAATATGAGGTAAAGTTCCAACTGTAGATCTGTGAAACTTGATAACATTACTTTAAATCATCATGGAAACTGAACAAATTCATGTATCGGAATTAAAATCCACCTTTCTCACAGACTATATATGGCTCACTTTGGGAAGTTATTATGCAGGATTTCTGATATTGATTTTCCATTATTCAGGGTTTAAAGGACCACTATCACTTGCTGAAGTTTAGGCTAATTTATGTAGGAATTAGAGGGTCACTTGCCAATACAGAAACCTGACTTAATATTGCTGCTCATTTACTTAGGCTCCGAGGAGTGGGGAAAGAGGTCGCCAACAAACCATTACACTTATGTAACACGATACCTAACCATAAGATGTTAATTTAACTGATGGCCTGGATTTTAATATTAAAGTCTGAAGAGGTGACTGAACTAATCCACTGATCTACCTGTTTTCCCAGAAAAATGTTCCCACTCAGCATGTTCCTCAAATATATGACAAACCCAAGATAGCTCTTTCATAAAATTCCGTCTGCAGCTCATATTCAGTAGACTGAACATTGCAAATTCAAGAACATGAGTTATTTTTCCCCTTTTTGAGAGGGTCTGTGTGTTGAAACCAATGCACTGTGCAACCTATTGATAACTCATTTGCCATTAAAATAATAAAGTATATAAACTAAAGTGATATTGTGAAAGCTGAGCAGATTCAATACTGATAAATATATTCCATCTATGGAAACACGGTAACACATTCTGACAATTATTTAGTTAAGGAGACTTCAAGAAGTGCTCAGCTACTAAACTGATGGGGTTGTTAAGAGAACCCAGAAGAATATATCGCCTTTGACGTTAAAAATCATTTTTCAGAGTACAAAGAAAAAAGTGATATTAGTTTTAAATTTTACTGAAAAAATTTTATTCAAACTCTTTAAAATCTCTGGATTCATTTAAAACATACTAATCTTATACATAGCCTGAGCTTTCCTTTATTTTGTGTGTACAGATAGTTGGTTTTTGCTAAGAAAATCTCTATTTTCTTAGATATTGTGTAATATTAGTAGCAATACTTCCTCCTTCTGGCCAGCCTTCCAACATCCTCAATCACGCTGAGTAGCACCTTACACTTCAAGACTAGTCCTACTGACTTCACTATGACTCCTTGTAGAGTATAATGTTATTCAATGTGAATAAGGACATCAGAATCTGGCCCTTTTTCTAAAACCTGATAAACAAATTTTTACTCTTATATTTTGCTAGAAGCCAAACTTCAAGAATCGGTGCATCTAAAACGGGTTGTGTGTTTTATCCAAACCATCATTTTCTAAAAATGTGTAAACAAACCTAATCTCCTTTTTTGAAGCTGAACTATGATTTGGAATATATCTGCAACAGTCTTAACATGTATTTAAACCAGAAGGGGTGATAAACAATCCCCTGCTTAGAAAATGAGGGGGCAGGTGAGGAGAAATGATTTAGTTATAATCAGCCACTTCTGTAAGATGCAAGAGACATTGACTGGTCTTGTTTTGTAAAGTTTCACTTCTTATACAGTGTCCCAGATTAGCAACAACAATCCTTCAGTAAAAATCTATGGAAGAGTATGACTGTTCAATTTGCATGCAGGTGGTGAACTTCTGAAGTCATATTAAGGCTGAGCCAGGGTGGATTAATTTCCAGTCTTTGATATTCATTAACTCTATCTTCAGAAAAAATACAAGAAGATGACACAATTACCCTCAGAGCTTCACTGCAGAGCAACAGCTTTACAATCTCAAGTTCACAACACCATACTAATTGATCAAAAAGGGGCAAATCCTTATGAAGGGAGGTGAAAAAGCATATGGCTCAAGTAAGACACTGCTATTATAGGGCTTTGGAGAGTCAGTGATGCTTTTGGGGCACTTAGATAAATGGTCCACATTATTTGCTATTTAAAGCACCTTCTATTATTCAGCCCTCCTCGGGTATCAAATGATCCACTGCCAAACAAAACCCACATTTAGGCTAAAGTTTATGGTATTCAATGTGCAATTGTCAATTCCTTTGAAAGCACTAGCAGTCAGTCTCATCACCATATTTCTCTCTTCAGGCCATGAATCCTTTGACCTATAGGGCCCTAGAAAATACATCTGAAAGTAGGAAGATTTGTTCCACAAGAAGGAACAGCAGTAAAAAACTATCACAAAAGGCAGGGCTGCTGCAATGTGCCTGAAGTATGATGAGTAGCACCAGCTGAATGTTTTACCTTAGGATCTTCATAGACCTCAGGGTCCATGTGCAAAATCTGAGGGTAAAGAGCTATCCAGTCGCCTTTCCTCAAACTGACTTCCTGATTTCCTTCAAGCTTGAGAATATAATCCTCCTGGCTGATCCGAATGTTCATGGAAGACGAGCACATTCGTAAACTCTCGTTTAAAGCACTCTCTGCATTTAAACAAAGGGGGGGACATTGAAAATATGGAAGATGACTGAAAGTTATACATAGCTACAGCTGCTGAATCGCTACAAGTTCAGTAGGGCAGGCTAAAAAAAAACCCAACCAAACTAGACACTATGAGGAGGTAATAAATTATCCCAGAGGGGCTGGGGGAAAAGCTGCAATTCTGAACCTTTAGATGTAATTCTCACTGATGGCTCTGAGGAATCTTGTAGGCTGGAGGCAATAGTGAATTTTGGGTGGAAATCCATTATTTCAGGCATCATGTTGAAAACAACAAAATCAAAAGAGATGAATGTTTTATATATTTACATATATTTTGGAGGTTGCAAGCATAGACTAGTCAAAGCACTGAAAGGACTATTTAGCCTGCCTTTCAAAAGCTGTTGGCTGTAATGGAAGGACTGTTAGAAAAAACATTTAACATGTTAATAATACAGTAATTTTGCGTATTTTGAGATTTTTTAAAATGTTAAACAAGATATGCCACCAACTATAATTTTGATTATTTTCAGAGTGAATTTAAACAAATTGCCTGGTAATTTTAAGAGACAAAATATTTTAGTGAATCATGAGAAAACAAACCATATTCTTCTCAGTATTATGGCAAACAAGATTTGTATCATCATCATATCCTGGAAGGCTCCAGAAGCTGAATGTCCTTGCTTTCCCAGTGGCCTTCACCTTTTGCTCCTAGCACGACAGATTTTATGGCTAATTTCCGGCAATTTATCCTGGCAGTTTGAGGAGGAATTCCTTTGGGAATAATATGCATAATTTGCATAAATCATTCTGATAGCATGCATATCAGCATGTAGCTCCTGTCTAGGGCTGCATCTCTCACTTTGTAATCAAAACTGACTATTTTTCCACCAGCATGTATGGGTGCTGTAATATGTGACTTGATTCCTTCTAATCATCAGTGTGAAAAATAGCCTAAAATAGAGTTTCAGTTTCACATGATAATACATTTATGACTGTATTAATGTTTTGTATTATAAAATAAACCTCCTCTAAGTGTTCAGCCTGGCACCGTAATCCCTGCACCCAAAGGTTAGTTTATTACAGGGAGTAGCTACACAGCATAGAAACATCTGAAAAAGATAATAACAAACGTTCTTTCACTAAAAATTAAATCTGGTGGAACATGCATAGCAAATAAAGTGGCCTTGGATGCTTTCTTGCAGGAGGTTTTTCCTTAAGCGTGCATTTGTCTAAAGAAATGAGGCTGCGGTCAGCTTTGTGTGGCCAGCGCTGTGATTCAATGTGACGCACAGTGAGTCTGTGCATATTCTTTTGGACTGCCTTCGTTACTATAATCAGGCAGAGTCAAATCGGCTTGTTGGTGACGAAGCCAGAAAAGAACTCTGGTTCCAGAATATGGCCTCTACTGCGGATAGCCACAAGGCACCTGACACGATAGATTTCAACTGGCAGCGCTCTGGCAACAAAACTTTACACGGTACAAAGAAAAGGTCCAGCCTCCACTTTTGTGCTCTCTCCAGCCTTGGAAAAATGAAGATGATAACACCATTTTAGTCTACAATTTGAAAATGGTAGCTGACATATGTAGCAACAGTGTTCACTCAAGAAATCAAACAAGGAGGAAATAAAGAAAAGCAAAATAATTATAGACCTGCTGCTGCTGTGAAATAGCAGGTTTACATTTAACATCATGAGCTACACGGTCACATCCTATTGGCTGACATTCTCCCAGGAAGCATGGCAGTCTGTGCCCATTGCAGTATCACAAATGACAATTGGGCAAGCACATCTTATGCAGAAGTTAATCACAATAATGGAGCACAAAGTGTGGCTTAGCGGTCAGATCGTAAATGACAAATCTGTTTTACCTTCCTGTACCAGTTATGTGCGGAAGGCGAGCTTGGCTCTAGCTCTGAGCGATCATGCCGATAATCATTAGATGACAAAAGTAATGAGTCACATTATGATCAACAAAGGAGAATAGAACTTATATGGCTTTGCAGTCTAACATTAAAAAATAGACAGTCAGCCTTCCACAAACCCCGTCTGAATGCCGGAACTATACATTGAGAAGAATGACAACTGCACAATAAAACTGCAGCCTTTTACTTGCCGTTGTCATAGTTCAGCAGACATCAGCCAGAGCTACTGACAGACCAGCTGGGTAGCTTGGGAGGCCTTCCATTCTGCACCATGAGGTACAGTAAATTATCCAGCACGGTAGAGCAACATCTGTTTCTGTGCTAGTGCCGAACAAACAAGGCAATTTAAAGCATACCAAGGGATAACCAAGCAGCAAATGAACATGACCCTCATTTTTTTCCCTTCTTACACATACGAGATGCTAAACTTCATTGTACAAAGTGTTACATAAAGGGGAAGCCAGGCTGTTGTTTGATAAAGTGTTGTCAGAGAAATTTTACATATTTTCTATAAAGAGGGAGACATCTCATAGTATTGTTATTCTTAGAACCCTCCCACTTCTGTTTTCATTTCTCTTATACCAAAGCTAGCACTCAGCTCTCAATTCATTCTAGATTTTTTTTAAAAAACTGTTTCAATATACTTATAAATATTCAGTCTTTAAACCTAATTTGCTATACTTAGTTCACATGCCTTCAAGCATTTGTCTTCCAATTTCCACTGAATAAATGCGTACTAATGAGAAATAGAGCAAGCTGCTGAGGCAAAGCTGGGTGACTTGAGCCTGGCCTGCCACCAGCTTGTGATAGGCAGGCAAATTGAGTTAAAATGAAAAGTCTTGTCAGCTGAAATACAACATGGTAGCCAAACAGCAAGCTGTCAATCATCCAGCAAAAACAAGGGACTGCAGGTAATAAAAGGTCATTGCGAATCATTAGTGCATTTGGCTTCCATATGCAAGTTAATTTTAATTAAACGTGATCTCTATCTGCAAATGTTTTATAAAACTTATTGTGCATAATGGACTGTTAATTTTATACTAACGTTTAGCAGGTAATAGGGCACTATCATTATTAGAGTATTATAGAAAAATAGCTATTGAGTATGCAAATATTTTTGATGATAATTTACATCATGCATTACAGTGTGCCAACATGAATGATAATGTCTGAACCAAGTATATCTGCAGCTTACTAAGAAATGAGCAGTACTGACCACCACATGTTAGGGAACATATTTATATTTTCAAATCCCAGCAACATTTTTTTATGCTTAACACTTGTATTACAGCTCTGGCTCTTGTATTAAGCTACTTTTAATTTTTGCACTTTTCACATACATTATTTTTCAAGCAGTGTGTCTTTAGAAACAAATATCTGGCATTCAGCAATGTCCTAGGGCAAGAATACTTCACAATAGGTGTCAATGGAAAAACTGTAAAAAAATAATAATAAAAAAAACCTAAATAAAGAAAACATGGCAGGAATGAAATGTGTGCTAAATACCATTCTTTTGTATTGTTTACTATATTAAAGCTCCATTGTGAGTCATGATGACTAATGTATGTTTCTCTGCACATACAAATAAGCACATTTTGGTTCCTGGAGAAGTCAGTACAAAAAGGAAATTGCTGTTCCAGAAATACCTGGAAAAAAAATCAGGCCTGTGATTTAGTGACAGGATTTAGTTTTTATCAGCCATCTAAATGATGGATTCAGAAGTAAGTCAGGCCGTACTATTCCCTAGACTAGAAAATCTGACCAGAACAAAGATGATGTTTCTTTTGACAGGTCTTGCCGAGTCTTCTTCTCCAAATTAGGAGGAATCAAAGGTCCTTACAGCTATAGTAAGACAAAACAGCGGTGGAGGAATCAGAACATTTAGAACAGGAAAAGAATAACAGGCCCAAGATGATGCGGTGATACACATACAAGGATCCCACCTGGTCTGTCTTATACACATAGGAACAGAGTGATGAATTCCCAATTCTGTATGTACTGGGTTAAAGGGTGAGATGAAAAGGGAAAAGCTTGTTTTCAGATGCTATAATGAGAATGTTTTAAATGTACAGATGGAGCTTGATCCTGCTTTCTTTACGTATACAAAATTGTCAATGTAGCAGCTGGGAATCCTGGGTGTGCAAACAATGCTGGATCAGCCCCACATTCCTCCCATACTTATTATTAGTTTAGAGTCTCTTTTCATTAAAGCATCTATTTAATGCACCTAGCTGTATGTGGATTTTTCTCTATTTTTTATTGTTTTGTGAGACTATATCTGTTCCTTTATGCCTGAAGCGGAAGGCTGACTTCTGTCCATACAACATTCAATTTAATCCGATCAGAAAATTTAACTAACTTGTTACAGAAATCTCCGAGGCAGAATCTGCTGTCCTCACTCCCACCCAAACACGTAAATCAGCTGGTAGTAAGGTACTGTAAGATTTCAAGAAACATCAGTTTGGATGACATACTTAATGTTTTTGAACTATTCATCAGACATTTTGTATCAGATGATTTTAGTGAGATAATTACATTTTTTGATTCTTACTGGCACTGGATGCAAATCATGAAATAGTTACTTTACAGAACCTCAGCCTCAGTGAATACTGCTTAATTTTAAAAAGCTAAACAACATACAATAAGGACATACATTTTAAGTCCAGGAAAAGGCCATGTGGCTTATCCTTTTCATTTTCCTTCATCCAGTCTTCCTGTTTTTTCACCATACCACCCAGTCTCCTCCTCAGAACACAAAATAAGTTGTCTTTTGACCTCATTTAAACTTTCTCATTCTTTCCCTGGTAACTTTTTTCTTGCATCTATTAACCTTGGTATAAAGTAGTTCTACTCACATTCCCCAAACAACATACATTACATGCTTGGAAAGTCAAGTAGTTCATGGACATTCATTCAGAGTAATATTGTCCATTTCCTCTACATCAAAAATGTTCTTTAGTTATTCATAAAAGTAATTCTTCACCAACAGAGTTCAATGACTCTGGACTGAAGCCAACTTTCTAAGTTCATATACAGGCTGATGACAGTGTCAATCTGTACCAAAAAGGTGGGGAATAAACAAACTCAGTTTTACATTTGTTCTATGATAATCAACTCATTTTAAAGAAGTTAATGTAATGTTTATGACACTTGCCAGATAAGACAGTCCTGGAGAATAAAGGCTTCTATTATTTGCAAAACAAGTACAGGGTGGGCAAAGAATTAAAGCTTTCCCCATATTGCTTTGCGTCTCAACCGCTAACCTGAAAAGGTCTTTTCAAGCGGTGGAAAGGCAAGTCAGGCCCTGATCCAGCAGGGCAGTTAAGCGAAGCTGAATTTCAAACATGAAAGTGGTTCTTTTAACTTCAATGAAACCTCAGGTCCATTCTATAATCAATTGGTGACCACTGAGCCTTGCGCCAAAGTAGATGGTGGACATTTTCAGAGGCCTAAGAGTTAGGTGCTTAACTGCAATTTGTCCCTTTGAAAATCAACCCCATTGGCTTTGGTGATGCCAATGGTTGTGCATTAGGAAATGAACTGACACCATCAACTCATTACAAAGGCCAGTCCAGCCATTGGATGGAAACAGCTTTCTAGTTCTACTAACATGGTTCACATCTGAATCAGTGACCTAGAAGATGCTGTAATTTCTTACCTATCCCCCAAGGCTCTCCAAATCACTTCCAGGTTTTATTTTTATTACTAAAAATACTGGTTCTCATTTCCAAAGATATGTCTGCATTGTATTTGGTTAGGAGTCACACACTTAAGGCTGCTTTAAAGCAAAACCAAACCAAACCAAACCACCCTTTTTAAAGTCTAAAAGGATTAAAATGTTTTCGGAAACAGCAAATTACATTTTGAGCACAAATTGATTTTCCTAACTACTTTTATTCAGTTCAGGAAAGGCCCTTTCCTGGTAATAAGCTACAGAAGTATCTGAAATGCATTAGCACTTCGGCAGATGCTCAGAATCAAACAACTTAATAGGTATAAACTTTTTTCAAATAATCGCAAAGCTTCGATTTAGCCTTTTGCATACTTTGCATAGTTAATTACCTAGGCTTTAACGTTTACATGCAATGAGAGTATCTACAGCTATAAACTACATAATTTATAATTGATGTAAATGGGTGTTATTATGTCAATTAAGCAGCTGTGTCCTCCACCTTCTCAGTAAACAGAAATGAGTGATAAACTGAGTTTGCAAAAAGATACCCTCTTTTCTTCACAACAGATAAAAATAAATTACCTAGGTAGACCAGGCTGTCCAATTGTTCTCTGGTGATGTGGATGTTATATCCAGGCCCTATCTTTTGACCTGTTGACTGCAGCAAATGGTCAATTTCGTCACGCACCACTGCAAGAGCTTCTGGGTGCCGCAGAAGATAATACATGGCCCAGAATGTAGCTGGAATTGTGTTTCCCACAGAGGCCCACAGGAAGGCAAAATGATGTGCTGGGAAAAATAAGTGAAAAGGAAGATTAATAGCGTTTATTATACTGATTAGATTTGCAGTGTGCTAATTAAAAGATGTTAGGACACAGACCCAGCCAAGGATCAGTGAATGCTAATGAGGACCAATAGGCTTCTGAAGTCTAATTTTCTGCTTAATGAGAATAGTTTGAAATGTAATGTGGGAGGGGAGGGAGAAGGGAAGTAAATGCAGCTCAGTTATAATCTCTCTCATTATCACCATTAAGTATCTTGTTTTACCACCTCAGCCAAAAAAAAAAAAAAAATCAATTATCATAGATGGTTGTTTCAGAGTAAAACATTTTATCATTAGCCAATTAGAAAGAACATAAAAAATTTCAAGGTCGCCATTTTGCCTTTTTATTTCAAAGGTCTAATAGTAAATTATTTTATTTTAGACAAGCAATCATTCATAAGTTTCCTACCTGCTTTGTCATAATCTTGGAGCAGCTCATATCTCTCTAATGTATCTTTTCTGGCTTGGATCACTTCTGACCCTCCCATCCATTTTGCCATGTTCTGAAGTAAAAAGTGATGTATAAGCTCCTTCCGAACCTTCTTGGTAGCTCCTAGTAACTCAATTGGTATGTTTGCAGCTAAATAGGGAAAGTTGGCATCAAACTTGGTAAATTTGTCTCTGATTTCACTAATAACATTGTGGCCATCTGCAGCAGGATCTCTTCCATAGAGTGTTATAAAACTGGCTTCAAACATTAGAAAGCTGCAGAACTTGTACATTTTTTCTGTTTTCCAATCTGTTGCTTGTGAGCATTTCCATTTAAATATATGCTGGAGATTTTTCATCATGTGGTCAGAAATTATATCCAAAGGTTTTCCTTTCAGGTACTGGTAAATTCTATGCAGATTTTCTTTTAGGTTTGGGAAATTTCCTTTTGACAAAGAGGGATAGTCAAAAGTTCTTGATGCCATTTTATCAGCAAATTCATAAAATTCAAGTTGTTTGCTATTTTTGATCACATAAGCATACTGGAATGGGTCCATGATAAAGGTAATATATTTACCTGAATGGAAGAAAAAGAACCACATATACAAATTAGTACTTTTGTGACATTATTTAATAATAAGTATTACTAATAATATTCATGTTAATTTAAGCCATTTCCTCCCTAGCGTTTCAAGTGATACGTACATGGAAAGCTTCAAAAGTTAGGTGTATATAAAAAAAAAGAGACACATTACAATAATTAGTTTTTTTCAAAAGTCAGAGACTGTTTTTTAGTAGACGAGAATGAGGGAGGTTAAGTATAGCTTGATCTACAGTTTTGACATCAGAGTGACTTATAATCATGCACTTTGGAATCACACAAATCATTTACTAAACTGTTCTCCTGATAAATACAATATAGCTTTATTATGCTTTTCAAAAGCACTTTGAAAACTATACATCTTTTAACGCCAAAAAAAGGAACAAACAAATAGTTCCACAGGAAAGAGCAACACCTTCATAGCTTGAGAGGGGTTGAAGTGGGAAATATGTTAACATATCAGCATGCTGCTTTTCTTCAAGCACAAGAAAATAAATTAATTAGAACAGGTTAGTCCTAACAACCAAAGCTTCAATTTTACAATGAGCTTTGCATACCGTAAGGGATATATTTGGTCCTGCCTCTGTGTAGTGGGCTGGACTAGATGGTCTCTGGCCTCGATGACCTACATTTCTATGGGTATGTCTACACTGACGGCAGCAAAGTCACCGCTGTCAGATCAACCTTTTTGGATCAATTAAGCAGTCAGTGAATTGATTCGGAAGTCGACGCTGTAAAACCACCCCTTCAAGTGGAGCAGTGCAGTGAAGACACCACGCAGAAGGGAAGCACAGCAGTCAACGGGGGTTATGCAAGCTACTCTGCATAGCTTGCGTAACTCCCGTCAACTGCCGCCTAATCGCCAGGTAAGTGTAGACCAGGGCTTTGGGGCTGTAGAATCCACTGAAGTCAATGGGGTCACCATGAGCACAGGGATTCACCTGCATGAAGTCCCATAGCAGGATCAGAGCCTGTGATGTTTCCCAAAGCCCAAAGAATACATGGCAACTAAACTACCTTTTTCAGTCTTGTTTTGTTCTTCCATGTTTTACTGATTTTTTTTTTAATTTACCGGGATATGCAGCTTTATTCTAGTATCAACAAATTATAACTTTGTGTTTTATTTAAAAAACTAGTTTGCTGTGCAATATACTATCATTTTAAACCAATGGAGAAGTATTGTGGGGAGTATGCTATCCTATCTTGATTTTAAACTATTTCCAGAGAAAGAGAACCTCATATAATCGCATCAGAATGCACTAAAAACGTGTTACCCTTTTTTACATTCATAATCAAAGGAGATAGTGTTGAACTGATAGCAACATTAGAGAGAGAAAAGTCACATTATTTTTTACTTCCTTTAAAAATGTTCTCTTTATTTTTCTGTGTGAGATGATTTTAGGGTTAATTTTGTATCTTCTTTCCCCCGAAGGTTAATTACTAGCAAAGATTATTCTGGTAAGTCAAACAGCCGGTCATTTGTCAAGAATCTAAGAAATAACACCCTCCAAAATAAAATTAAATCTGAATTTACTATAGCTGGGCCCATGCTAAGTCTAAATTTACAATAAAGGTTTGTGAATCTTAACTTGTGTGGACAGGCACTCGTTAGAAGAAAAAAAATACTCATCAAAATGTACATATATTTGGTAAAATATCCACACTACAAAAGAAAGAAAGGAACAAACCTTACAAGATTTCTGAGTATTTTTAAGTTATCCTTTGTTTGTTTGTTTTACTATAACTGAAATGTACTAATTAAACAATGCAGCATTGGGTTCTTATAGTTACTTCCTTGGTTTTTCTAAAAATAAACATGGCAGGCTAGTGGCAGAGTCAGGAGCAGAACTGAGGTTTCCTGATCTTGCTCCAATCACTAGATAAGAGGTCCCCCTTTCTAGATTGCAGGACATGAATGCATTTGCAATCTCATAATAAGCACTTTAACATTTTAACTCCAAGAACCTCCAACATCTTTGTTGGAGATCTGAGTCTTGCCAACCTTCTGCACTCTCCCCACTCCATCTCTTATATCTTTTCTCCTCAAGGCCCTTTATTGGGGCCACCATCTTTCTGATCAAGGGCTGGACATAAAAACCTTTGGAGTGACTTTAAATAAGTAGATCTGGAGCGCTATTAACCCTAAAGATGTTAGCCAGCTTTCCAACTTTGAGTTTACAGGGTAAACAATTTAAGTTTTTTAATTAATATTAATTTAAACCATCTGTGCACCATCTGCTTATATCACATGCAAAATACAAGTTTCTTTGTGATCTTTAATCAGACATTTAGCAGAATGCATATCAATTCTGATAATTTTTTTAAATAAGCACAATGATTTTGAGCAAATGATTCTTCAAACAAACAAAACCATTTTAATAAGTAATCTTAATACAACATTCATTCAATGTTAGTGTAATCAAACTTTTGGAAAGAAAATACTTCACTCACATGAACATTTCTATTAGTTTTATCTTTTTCCAACTGATAATTTTTGCAAAGTCAAATTCAGTATCCAGGCCACATCATTGACAATAAGTAAACAAATTATAGAAATATATAACATAAAATCTGTTACAGTATTTACAAAATTCTAATGAGGAATATTTAACCTGTACATAGAGTAGGCAAAAATTACTGGTTTAAAAAAATTGTGAAAATTGTTAAGGTACGTCCAATAGAACCGACACCCAAGTAACTTAAGATTTTAGATCTCTTTATAAATAAAGACCAAAACTTATAAGTCATTGGTTGGGACTAGAAAACTGTTGAAGAGTGACTAGAAACTGGAACTTTTATCGATTTCAGTCCTAATTGCACATAGAACTACATGGCTACATCTGTTTACCAGTGTTCTGTACTGGAACATATTTGCTTGCAGTCTCAGGATATTAGCGACACAAGGTGGCTGAAGTAATATCTTATATTGGACCAACTTTTATAAAAAGATATTATCTCACCAACCTTGTGTCTATAACATATTGTCAGTTATCTGGTATAATAATGTAATAACATCTGCTGTATCTACATATAAATCTGCAGCAGCCCTTTGGGATCTAAGACCAATCACCAAAGCTTGCTGATTTCAACTAAGTTATTGTAAATAATATTGGGATTGTAAAAAAGTTTTGAGTGAACTAATTAAGTGTCTCTTTTTAAATCATTTTCATTCCCTCTGGTAGGCTCTGTTTTCACTTGTACAGAGCAGTGTCTATTTATTTGTGGTAATAAGAACTAACAAATGCAGGCCTTCCTACATTTTCAAGTCATTATTCAGCACTTTAATAGGGATGCCCCCCAAACGCCCTCTCACTTCAGTTATCCTCAGAAGCTACCTCTCAGATGTGAACACAGGCCATAAACAAAGTAACCAAAATGTAGGGCTCACCATAGCTTCCATCTGACTAGCGGAAGGAGCCAATTCCCAAATCTGCTAAAAAGTGCAATATAACAGACCACAAGCACTCCAAAGTAGCAGGCTTTCCACTTATACAGAATCCACTGTGACAATTTAAAAGTCCTTCATAGCTGTTCAACAATGTCTGTGGACACTAAAAATCCTTTTCCAGAAACATTTGAGAAGACATGTCTGTACAACAGAGTCACGCTCAAGATCCTTATAGCCTAATAAGCTGAGTCAACTTCTATTTAATAGTATAAAAACAAGTAAAAATAGCTGAATATATTTAACTTGTTCCTGTAAAAGCCCTCAGATTCCTTATCCATCTGTGGACATGACTATCTTCTCTTTCCAATCCTTCAGCTTTTATTACAGCCACTATTGCGAATGCCTAAGATACCTCCATTCAGCTTACACCGTCTCCTCAAAACAAAAGATTGATGTAAAAGATATGAAAATTGTCAACTGTTGGTGAATCCTAGCACAGAAGTCAGTATTTGTATGATAGTTAAGACATTACTCTAATAATGCACTCTTAGCCCTTTTTAAGGCTAATTATGAAAGGCAAGCATTTCATATGGTATATAATAATGTAAGTTATTAAAATAATGTTTGCAAATGGACTTCAGTGTTCTAAATAGTTAAGATAAATTACTATTTATCTATTTTGGGCTTGAAAGGTGTTTTAATGGTATATGTGTATTTTTAAATTTACTAGGAGTGCTTTTAAAAAGGCTAAATGTACTTAGTATAACAACTATAAGATGTAGGTAATTTTTTTAAAAATTGAGATTGGTTAGTTGTAAAGATACTATTACAACATCCAGTATGGTTCTTAATCACGTATCAGTAAAAGTAGACAGTTTTATAATGAAAAACAATGAAAAGACTTTTCAAAGGTCTTAAAGTTCTTACCTAGTTGGCTGTCTATTTGTTCCTGATCCTTACCAAGTAAAAAGGTTGGGTTTGAAAGTACTACCATACAGAAACAACTCTTTTTTTTTTTTTTTTTTTAAAAAGACTATCACATTTACGTAATCGCCCTCTTATTAGGAAGATTTTGCTGAACTGTTGACAATGATGTACAGTAGTGCTTCGCTGGTATGACGTTTGGAGAAAACGATTCTGCTGCACCACCACACAAAACCAATTAGAGAACTATTTTCTGCGACAGGTCAGGAATTTACATTGTTTCTCATAGAAAGATGTGCTTTTTAATTTCTTTATTAAGATGACATCCATGTCCCTTGCGACTTTTCGGAATGACAATCATTTGCTCATCACATGGGAAAGTACAATCAGTGAAATCGCATTACCGGTACGGGCAATGCCAGAAACTCCAAGCTTCGTTCCACGTTTTCCAAATGAACTACTTTGAGAACTGATCATTAGAAAAATGTATATTGATAGAACTTTTTGACAAGATCTTTATTCACCCACCGGGGGATAAAGTAATGATAGTACATATACAACAGGGGAAGTTCTGTTTGATACACACACAGACATCATCTTTGTCAAATCACTAAGGCATCATGAAATCCAGAGTGTCTTAGTATGGAAGGTCATGATATGAAGTTTGAGCTTTTAAAGCTCAACTAAAGCTAACTGATTTTTAAAACAAAACAAAACAAAAACAAAAACAAGAGGATTCACTATTATTTCTCTTTAATGAACTCTCAGTATTCAATGTATTCAATACTGAATTACAGAAAGTGACACTAAAGTAATATCATGGATGTGACAAATTCACAAAACCTGGGATATTCCAAAATAAGGACAAATATCCAATCCATTTGCCTCACTACTTTAAGCACATATTGCATTAATCAATGAATCCCTCCCTACAATATCTAGAGAAGAGAAGATGGATTAAAGGCAGAATTTTTATATTAAGATTGAGATGGGATTTGTTATTTTAAGACCCAGTCACAGATTACTTTAACACAAATTAAATCACTAACCCTTTTCTTATATTAAAATATGAAAAAAGGAAAGAGAAAGAAATGTTTCACTGACACAAATGTTCTGAATTGCAACTGTACCCAATTTTATTAGTATATTCAGAAAGGTGGTCTTGCTTTGAGTTATTATTAATTCACATTCAGAAGGAGCCCTTATTGTATAGGCTATGAAAGTACATTAACAATAGTACAGATTGTACTTTACCAAAAGTAGTTTCTGTGAATGTGCTGTAGTCACTTTCTAAGTGAAAGAATTTTTAAGCTTCAAAAGAGCAAAAGGAATGAATTAAGATAAGAAAACTAACAGCTTTTAAAACTGCACATCTAAAAACTAATAATTTTTGGTTACAGGGAGAAAGAGTTTCAAAAATGACCATCCTGTTTGCATTCTGATAACTTGAAATTGGTTGAAAAATGGTGTGTTTTCAGTTAAAATGTTAAATACATAAAAATAGAAACTTTCCCTGCTGCTGCTGGGAGATTAAAGAGCAGACTTCATTAAATTCTCATTTTGGTCTGAAACTCCCTGAATACATGGGAATGGTAGAAAAAATGAGACTGTGTCCACTATAGCTGTGTTAATTCATGCTATTGTTAACACTGGTAATTTGAACTAGGATCACAGAAGTTAGAGAAGAAAAAGACCCATTAAATAACTGAGTCTATCTACCTATACAGGCACTAAAAAGTTGTCCTTCTCTCAATAGAGGATAACACTGCATTTTAAATTGATACAACATTTGATCTTACCTAAAAGAAAGAGTTTCTTTGTAAAGATATAAAGAAAGCATTAGGGGCCATCCTGCATTCCTGTACCCCAGAGTTTCCAAATGAAATCAAGGTGATTTTTGTGACTGTAAACCAGTGCAGGATCAGATCCCAAATTAAGAAAATATAAAGCGCCGACATTATTGCATTTCAGATCATTATCTCAGATTTTATTATTATGCCATTGTCAGCCAAGATGTATGGCTAGGCAGGAAGTTTCCATGTTCTAATCCTGATTGCATCAATGAGTCAATGTGTCACTCACTTCCTAGTGCTCCTGTCAACCCAGATGTAGAACTGGGTAAAAATATATTCCGTAAAATTTTTATGAGTGTTTTCTAAATTTGATCTAATGTTTTCCTGTGCAGCGTCAAGATGATATTCGTTCTCACTTCTATAGAGAACACAATCTACAGTATATGTGCTGGCATAATGTGTGTGCATATACTAAACACACACATTGTATATGTGTATTTATAAATGCATATATATATAATATTTATTTATATATAGATAGATATAAACAAACATATATGTGCACATACACATAATTACATTTTGATTATATTATATAACACTCATTAAAAAAACCCAGTATTTCACTGCCAAAGTCATTTTTGTTGGTAATGTGGATCTAAAATTTACAACTGTAATAAGCATAGATAAAGGGTTTTAAATAAATACAATTCTAAATAAAATATAAAAATGTTAACAATTGATTAATTAACAGAAAAGGCAAAAGAAATAGTAAAATGCTTCTCACCAGCAATGTGTACAGTGAAAATATCTCCAAATTTTCGTTGCTGAGATACCAGGAATTTGAAAGCATCTTTCCTAAAAGTCAAGGCCTTCCCAAAGAAAGGAATCCAACCATTTATTAGTGGGGGCTCCCCAGTCCTCCTGTTAAAAAGATTAGAAAAGAGAGGATTAACTTTGGCATGATAGCAATTCAAATATACTTGATGACATCTACACCTTATAGATATCATTCTCTCAATATAAAATGTACTGTACAGAAAGTTCTTCATATATATTGGCAGATTCAATCTAACCACACCTCTGTGTACAAAGGCTCACTGTAGTCATTCTGAGAAGTAAGACAGAAGTTGAGGCGCTTTTACTACACAGCACAATGTCTTCCTATTAACCTCATAAAGTTATATATGCTCTCAGGAAATCTACATTCTACAGAAAATCTTTAGCTATATGGTAATGAAAGTGTCATAGAAAGAGTTCTCTCTCTCTCAGTATTTTGCATGTCAATGTAAATTGTATCAGAAGGCAATTATGATAGATTTAAGTAATTAGGAGGCTGACAGACTATAGAAAAGCGTTGATTTACAGATGTTTTACTCTACCTGCATCCCAAAATGCTATAGTACTAACTAAACAATTTTAAAAAACAGAAGAATAATATAGTTTTTAGTATGTGCGTATCTATCTATTCTTCTATCTCTAAGATAGACATTTATGTGTATGGTTTATACTCTTTTCTATCTGCTAACCTATGAGAACCATACACTGTGTATCACTTACATTTTTACAATAGTAGAGTACCATTTTAGGTTACAATAAATTAGTTTTTTCATTTTTAATGCTGACCTGCTGTCCTATTCATAACTGCAGGTTTCCTCCCTTAGTACTGATATTTAGTTGCCTGAATATGATTTGAGAACATAAATCAAGACTGTTTTAGAAAGGATTAAAACAAATATTCACAAACAACTCTGATTCTACAACCCATCTGTGAAGGTGACTTATTCATGCAAAACAACTCATTCTGATTAATCACAAGATATTTACTAGCTTGGATCTAATCAAAGATCAAGGGATCACAAGCTTTACTACTGCCATACACAGCATGGATTTTTATGTAGCTGGGTTAACCCTGTCATAGTCTTCTATTTTGCCATAAACTGTTAAATAGAGGGGGGAAAAAAAGGTAAGTGTGCCATGTCGGTATTTAGCTCTTTAAATTTTTTTTTAAAAAAAACTTCTTGTTTTGATGAATGCACATGAATAAAATAAATCATATGGCTTGATTTCTTACTACATTTAATATTAACTCAGCACACTCATTTTCCTAAAAATATTTTTATAGTAGTTTGGGATAATTTTTTCTTTCACTAGTGCTGTACTGGAAAATAATTTTTTGTAGACTAAAAATATGCTTTAGCTACTATGATTTGGGAGGGAAGCGGTGGGCAGAAGAGAGCTATTTCTCTTTTATCCTTTACTTAACCAAACAAACATATCCTACAACTTCTAGCAGCCAATAACAGCATTATTTGTTCAAGTGGCATAAAAATGGCCATGGACAAAGAAAACTTTGTAATGGTTAATTCTATTTAAAATGAAACAGGAAAAGAACTAATCTGAGATTAGACAGAGGGATCATCAAACCTGGAACTATGACATCTTACACCATACCCTCAATTACCCTCTCAAAGCCTGTAAGGAATCTGGATGGTTTACCGATTTTTTTTTTTCTTCAGACTATTAAGTCCCAGCAATAGCCTGCTTTCACTTCCTGGGTTGGACACGATGCCGCATAAGTAACATTGTGACAAATATTTAGATAGGCTTTTTGTCATATTTTAATTTAATGCATCTAATTTCACCCTCCATGCTCTGTCATTCGGTCAAAAGCTGTATTCTTCACAAGGTTTCCGCGGGGAAAAAGGACGCAGCTCAGAAATCCAGGGGAAAATTAACTTAATGCTCCAAGTCTGTGGGATCACGTCAGGGAGACATTTTGCTATCACAAAGACGTGAGGGTCATCGTTTGCTTCAGACATGTTTAGCTCAGCAGCAATAAGCTTAACACTGTTAAACACCATGTCAAGGCTATGCCTATTTCAGGGGAAAATATAATGTTAGTTCAACTTATGACCCATAGTAGACTGATAACAGAAATGTGTCTTCATTTTTACCTTTACTTCTCTTAGGAAGATGGAGGTCACCGAAATGACTTATAAATGTCTGCAGACATATAGCAAAGGGAATAGATGCAATATATGTTTTATAAGCTCCCAAAATATAATGCTTCGCTGCACAAACTTTTAAGCAGTATAATGCACCTGATTTGGCTTCCTAAACTGTTCTGATCTGTAACAAAGATTTCAGGGGTATATATATATATATATATATATATCTGAGAGCGCATCTTGGCTAGAAATGATAGGTTGGTTTTAAAGCTATTTGGAAGAACCATAATACAAGCCTCTAGAATCATTTATTATTTCTTTAATTATTTCTTTCAACTTCTAATTCATAATTCACTTTGTGCAGCCTTTACAAAATATTATTAAAGTCAAAGTTAGTTTGGCCCAAATGGCCGGCTAATATACCCATGTAAGAAATATAAAGGGATTTTTAAGCATTTTCTTCTTGGCATTGAGAAAGTAAAAACACATTGCTCTTTTAAAAAAAAATCAAATGTGAACTGTTTAGACTGCAGTTTATCAACAAAACCAATTTTGTGTTCTAGATTTCAGATTTATTAGCATTGATGTGATATCTGTTACAGTGCACAAGGCAACTCAGATTTAGCCTAGCAGTTATAATAGTTTAATCCACTCAACATAATTAGTCATTTATGGGCCTTTTTAACATTCCTACTACAGCTTTAGGGGCTTATTCTGTTTATGTCCATGACTAACTTTACTCACCTGAGCCATCTCACTGATGTTAGCAAGACTAATCAGGCAAGTCAAGTTTCTCACATATGAAAAGTGCGTCTTAAAAATAAAACAAACATTTAATGTAATCTATGATTAGACAGACGAGTTAAGAGCGGGAGTGAAAACCTTGCTATCAGTACTATCCACAACTATTGAACGGGGAGGGAATAAAACAGCATTATCCAAAGGCATTCAGATATCATATACAGTTTGTAAATAGCATACACAGATTATAAAAACTACAATTTTTTTATCTGAAAGCCCGTATAGCTCATTAGCAGGTTACAAGACTGTTATTGCATCTATTCAATGTAAGCAGCAAAGTTTTGAAATTTGTTGACTGTCTTTTAAGAGATTTTTTCCCTGCTGGGTCACCCAAAAAACAAACATTGAATGAGCTGTGATTATTTAACTACTAAGCAACATGTTATTTAAAAAAATGTGAAGATCACACCTGTCACAGTCATGCTCACCAGCAGAGAAGCTCAGTGGACTTGAAAAGAAAATGAGGTGAAATACAGCTAACATTCAATAAGAAACACAAATGAATTTTTTTAAAACTGAAAGCGGCAAATTCTCTAAATCCCCCCCTCCCTTTTTTGTTTTTTGTTTTTTTTAAACACAGCTAATATAACTGAATAATCTGGGAAATCCAATTTGGTTCACCATTCATTATATTCTGTGAATGTTAACATACCGTTTTTTCATTGAAAAAGAAAAAAGATCCAAAAGTTAGCAAGTATCATTATTATATATTGCCAGTTGATACTCCCAGAACAAAAGCTGTTTTTTCATATAAAATTATATAAGGCTATTATTCTTTTCTTAGTTACACTAGTGTAACTCCACTGAAGTCTATGGGGTAGCCTGGCTGTAAGTGAGAGCAGCATTTTCACCATTTCAGGAGTTATTTGTTTTCTAAAAGATAGGCATCTGCTATCATTCATCTCCAATTTATGCAAAAACCCATAGTATATCAACTGGTATAGCAGATGAACAGGTTAATTTTTCTCTTTTCACATAATAAATCATAGGTGTGTTAATATCCGTAGTTGCATTTCATGAACATAAACCTTCTGTTTAATAATATATGTTTACAACCAGAATCAGACATATAGTAATCTCTTGCCTGGGATAAACATTAATCCAGATCTGTCTAGAAAAATTATACAATTCATTATCATAAGTAATCTCTATTGTGCCCTGTGTTTAACCTTCATCTTTTTTCCTGTCCTATAATCTCGCAAATCCACTAGTGGTGTGCGATTGGAATCTGCTGTTAACATAACCTTCCCTGCACAAAGAACAACTGAAAAAGCCTCACATGAAAGAGTCACTCTGCGGGGTACCAGTGCTTCAGTTGAATACTTCTGAGCAACTTTTACTGAAGAAA
This sequence comes from Mesoclemmys tuberculata, assembly GCA_007922155.1. Taxonomy (NCBI): domain Eukaryota; kingdom Metazoa; phylum Chordata; order Testudines; family Chelidae; genus Mesoclemmys; species Mesoclemmys tuberculata. The sequence goes on from ML675601.1 coordinate 75,048,046, forward strand.
AAAAGGTATCTGATAAAGACCTAATAATATTGTTTGTCATGGAGAAGACCATTACACTTTACAAAACATCACTGCCAAAAATTTAAAGCTACGGATTTCAAGCTCAATTTGATTTTTTGGTAGAGAAGTTAATTCCCTGCTCTAGTTCTTCTGATCAAAGTTAAGTGTAACAATAAAGTAAAAAGCAAGCAATGCTGAATTTTTAAAAAAGGCAGATGTAGAACAAAAGCTATTATGAACATGTCAAAACAGTTTTCGGTTATTCATGGGTTCTATCATAATATTTAAACAAGATACAACAGGCAGTGTGTTTCTGGGGTCTTATGAACACTTTGAGATGTAAAGAATGAGCCATGGGCTTCATTCCCTAGAAAGGTAATCCCCAGAAATGTGGTTCCTGTAGTGTCTTATTGCATTAGGAAAAAGAGAACACAGGATATTTATGACAGGGTGAGGCTAGAAAGCCTATGTATTTTAACTGACTCCTCTTTTGATTATGCAGTTACGGAACGCAATCATATCCATATCTGGGTACCATAGATGTTAGGTACTCTATTAGTAAATGGATAGAGAGAATAATCTTTTCTTCAATTTGTTCAAACTTCTCAAAAGCGTCTGTATCACCAACAGTTATTTTTCTGACTTCCAATGATGGCTTTATTTCTCATGCTAGCTAGGAAATTAGAGAAAGACTTGCCATACTGGAGCAGATATCTGGTACATCGACTTTGGAAACCTTATTCTAACTGATACCTGAGTTTTTGAAAAAGGCAAAATCAATGACAGCAACAAAACTTCAAACCTGTAATGCACATGTGCAACTACACCATGACAAACATTTGATTCACAAAAGCAGTTAGGCTATTTACTACCTGAGGCAACTGGTATAAATATAATATACATAAAGTTAAGACTTTGCTTTGAAGCATACGTTTTGATTCTTTTAATAACACTGATATAGTATGCAAAAACACAAAACATAAAATTATCCATTCCTTTAAAATAGCCTACTAAATTATTTACTTTAATGATCTCCTCTAGCCCTGAATTTCCCAGATGGAACACATACTGTCTTAAAAATTATTCCCTGGGGAATGGAATGGATGGGAAGGTTTAGTATGGGAATATACAAATATCACAGTTTCAGAGAAACTGCACATGTATTTCCCCCTCTGTGGAAACCCACTTAAAGGTTTCTAGCTCCCAGCCTTCACTTCTCCTGGAAGGAGACCAGCATCTCACTCCCTTCTGACTGGGGGTTTTAAGGCTGCAAAGCTCTGTGATCCTCACTGTGATATCCGCAGCAAGCCAGTCTGCCTGAAAGGCCAGTGTCTGTGCTTTGCTTTCTCTCAGAGGGTTATGACCACTGTATTGCCTGCAGTCACAAGTTATCATGCAGCTCTTTCTAAGTGTCTTTATTTTCAAGGTAAAAACATTACTGAAAAAGCATAAAAAACAATAAAAGAACCTACATACCGCTAAAAAGCTTACCAGAGATCACCCCCAACTCCCACCATGGGTTCTACTTGATGTCAGTCCTTCAACTCCCTCAACTGGGCTTTCCCTGTGGTCACACATTCATATCAGTCTTTAGATCAAGAACCAGAATAAAGGCCCCGAGTGAGTTTAAACTCAGGCTATTTATCCAAAAATCCTCTCTTTGTCTTTTGATCTCTGGAGAATCCAGTTTGAATCAGAATACACAAGTGGTACCTCTCTGGAGGTGTAATAACCTGTGTGATTTGCTTCTTACAACCTGGTGGAGGCGCTGTGGTAACATTCCTCCTATGGAGTGCATAAAATCTCTGGCCCACAATGATACATGCACCATTCAGACACTTAGTACAATATGGTCTCCTAAAAATATTGAAAGAAGTAGTCCTATCTGTCACAACCACCGTTTACTTTGAATCACCAGCTCACATACATCCGAGGGCAGAGGTGGGCAATAATTTTTGCAGAGGAGCCACTCCATGTACTCTGATAAGTCTCACAGGCCTGGGCCACTTCCGGCTTCTGGTCAGGTGACCGGAAGCAGGCTGTTCAGGTAGCAACTGGCCAAAAGTTGCCTGACGCTCCAGTATAGCTCTCCTGCATGGCAGGCTGGTGGGCGGACAGAATAGTTAGATAGGCCAGATCTGGCCAGCGGGCCGTATTTTGCCCACTCCTGTCCTAGGGTGGTGATGACCACGTTTCTATCTGATGACTATTTAGCTTATGTGAAGTAAAATGATTGCAACCGCCCATTTCTTAGTGGTCAGGTATGGAAACTGTTCAACACTCTCACCTATGGGAGCCATCCCTTCGGAACAGGTTGAGGCATAATGACAAGGCATTTTGAGGAAGGTTGCACTGCTGCTGCCTGTTCTGTACTTGGATGCCTAGATGTGGAGATCTCATTTTCCACTGTTATCAACTTTCCTGTTCCCACTAGTATTAAATGCACTTAAAAAAACCCCATCCAAATGAAAAGAGAAATGAAACCCTCAGCTGTCTCTAGTACTGGCAAGGACCTGCATTCAGTATGTGGTACTGTTAGCACTTACAGTCTTCATCTCATTCAATGGAACACTTGATTGATGTGGCAGTACTTTTACTCTGTGGCTCCCTCTTAATACTGGACAAAGGAGTGCTACCCACAGGTTGTTCTAAAACACTAGCTATACAACAAGTACAATACACATTTCTACCCAAGACAGAGGAATGAGAAGTGAACAGACCCCCATGTCACATTAAATGGAGGATGGTTTATATAGGTTCAAAGTACCTTTTTTTTTTTTTTACGCAACAGTTGATTTCAGAGTTGGTTGGAAAAAACTCTCTTTCTTCAGTGGAAAATGTTGACAAAATGAAAAAAAAAACTACCACCTTTCCATTGAAATTTTCCATGGAAAATGGAGGCCTTTTCGTCAAAAACTGAAAATTTTCAACTGAAGTATTTTTGGTTTTTGGACACCAAAACAAAATTTTCCATGGAAAGCAGACGCTTCCTGGAAAAAAAATTGTTTTGCCTCAATTTTCTGTTGAGAAACAGTTTTAATAGAAATTTCTAATAGCACTTAGAAATTACAGTAATTGGTACTCCTAATTCAGCCACTGCTAGCTAAGAAAGAATTTAACATTCTACATACAAGGCCAGATATTCTGCTGGAGTAAATTGTTATAGCTCCATTAACTGAAATGGAGTTACACCAGTTGAGAATCTTTCCCACAGTCTTTTGCAAGTCCCAGAAGTATTAATTAGTGGAGGAGTTAGTCATAATAGCTTCCTTTCTCCTTTCATCCACAGATTTCTTTTCTTTCCTAATACCTCAACAGGTAATTCCAAAATACCAGAGAAACTTCAGGACCCAGCAATCCATACATAAGCTCCCAAAACACAACCTCTCTCTTTTGTTTATAAAAAATCAAGGCTCATTTAGTGTAAGATTTTATGGATGATAAATAATGAGAACACAGAAACTTCATTATAAAAGTTTGGTAATGGAAATATAAAGATGAAAGTTCCCAGCATATCCTTGAAAATGTACATTATGTCATTCGGTGGCATAAACCGATAACATATAAAGCAGAAGCAAAGGTCCAAGAATCAAGCCCTGGAAGACTTCAGAAGATTGTCTGTCTTTATGCTGTTACACAGCTGGAGACAAATAAACAAAAAACTCAACCAACCAACCAAAATCAAAGAAACCAGCCCAATTGTGTTTAAAGTTAAAGTTTAAAACTCCAACTGTGTTTAAAGTTATTTAATAAAAGCTCAGGAAAAAAAAATCAGTTAAGACTCAAGCAAACACTGGATCTGATCCAAAACCTATTGAAGTCAATGGAGTGACTTCAGTGGTCTTTGAATCAAATTCACAGTCCTTAGAATGCTGCAGGCTAAATGAGCCTCAAAACAGTAATTCTTGGCAATATTCAAATTTTAAGTAACTCATTAAACACATCTCAAGTTATTGTTTTCTGTGTATGTATTTCTGGTTGTTATAGCCCTGATTCTGCAAAGTGAATCCAACTGACATTAATAGAACTCCAGGGGAGTAAACAGTTTAGTAAGTCTTTTCACACAATCCCACTTGATATTCTTATAAGCAAACTAGACAAATATGGTCTAGATGAAATGATTATAAGGTGGGTGTACCTTTAAGTACAACGTACTTAAAGCGTAGTTATCAATGATTCACTGTTCAACCCAGAGGGCATATCTACAGGAGTCCCAGTGGGATCAGTCCTGGGTCTGGTTCTAGTCAATATTTTCATTAATAACTTGGATAATGGAGTGGATAGTATGTTTATAACATTTGCAGAGGACAGGAAGCTGGAAGGGGTTGTAAGCACTCTGGAGGACAGGATTAGAATTCAAAAAGACTAATAAATTAGAGAATTGGTCAGCAATCAAGAGGAAATTTCATTACGGACAAGTACAAAGTATTTCACTTAGAAAGGAAAAATCAAATACACAACTACAAAAGAGCGAATAACTGCTAGGTGGTAGCACTGCTGAAAGGAGATTATAGAGGATCACAAATTAAATATAAGTCAACAGTCTGAAGCAATCAAGGACATGGAGAGGAATAAACGTTTGGCTGCTTTTGGAGGGGCACACTTTGTGTCCCCGGAGGTCCCAGTGGAGCTGGCTCCTTTGCACCATGGCCCCCGTGAAGCTGGCTGGCTCTCCCCTTCGCATGGCTGCAGGAGCTGTCCCCCCATGGCCCCAGCAGTTGGAGAAATTCACTCTCCCTGCCCTGGCCCCGGAAGAGTTTTGTGCCCCCTCCCGATTGCTGGGCGGGTCCATGCTCTTGCTTGGCCCTACTTGTGCACACCCCTAGATGCAACTGTGAAAACATCTAATATTTGTAAGGTACACCTGCAGCCACAAACAGGCCATCCACCATACGAGGAGGAGGAACCTAAATGGAGGGGGTGGGTCTTGTTTCCAATCCCGTCTCGTCACATCTCCAGGCAGAGTTCTTCTGGGCTGTGTTCACGGCCTCCCTGGACACTTTTGAGGAGCAGTGGGTGCTGTCTTGAGTTCTCTGCTTGGTAGCTCCCTCTGGATGCCTGATTTTATCCCTGTGACATTGACTCGCATTCCTGGTTTTTTTCTATTGTGCCCCATGATTAGCTGATGCCTGAGTCCAGTGACCGCCCCCATTATGCTGTAGGGGAAAGCCTTTAATGCTGTCCACCCACAGAACCTCAATAGGTGCCCCGCCCACAAAGCTGCACTGAGTCACCACTCAAGCATACAGCAAGAACCCAGCTGCACTAACTTACCCTTGCCACAGAGTCTTCAGTGACCCACCCGTCAGGCTTGCGGCAGCAACCTACCCCAGAGTAGCGCCTCGGTCAGGTGACCTCCAGGCTCAGGCATTCCTCCAACTCCATCAGAGGTGCAGATTAGTCTGTGCGATCGCACTAACCAGCCAAGAATCGTCCTGCAGCTGTGCAGTGTATCAGACTCTCAAGACTCCCAGCCTTCTGATCCAGTTCCAGTTCCTGCCCCAGCCTTGCCTGAGCCCTGTTCCAGTCTCATCCTTGTCCTCCTCTGAGTTTGCTTCAGCCCTGGTGCTGACCTGCTCCAGCCTTGCCTCTGCCTTCTGATGCTTGGACTCAGATTACTAGGCTTCAGCCTTTGGCCTGTAGCTGGATTCTGGCTGCAGTACTGTTTTTGGCTTGGTGACAGACTTATGAACTTGGTTCTGATTCAATCCTGTCCCTGGATATTGGTTCCCATGCTACCCTCAGCCCAGTCCCAATCCCATGTCTTGCCTCAACTTCCACTCCAGCCACGAGGCCTGACTACCAGGAGGCAACATCTGACAATATCATTCTGGAGTGTATTAACAGAAGTATTGTACATAAAACCCGAGAGATAATTGTCCTCCTGCCCCCCTTGGCACTGGGGAGGCCTCAGCTGGATTAGTGTGTCCAATTCTGAGTGTCACACTCTGGGAAAGATGTGGAGAAACTGGAGAGAGTCCACAAGGAGAGCAAGAAAAATGAGAAAATGTTTAGAAAACCTGACCCATGATGAAAGGTAAAAAAAAAACCAACCCAAAACTGGGCATGTTTAGTCTTGAGAAAAGAAGAATGAGGGAGGACTGGATAACAGCATTCAGATATGTTAAGAGCAGTTACAGAAAGGACCATGATCAATTGTTCTCCAAGTCCACTGAAGGTAGGACAAGAAGTAGCGAGCGTAATCTGCAGCAAGGGAGACTTAGGTTAGATATTAGGAAAATTTTTCGAATTATTAGGGTAGTTAAGCGCTAGAATCAGCTTCCACAGGAGGCTGTGGAATCTCCATCAATGGACGTTTTTAAGAACAGATTGGACAAACACCTGTCAGGAATGGTTTAGGTTTTCTTGGTCCTGCCTTTTTCTTGGAAATGGCTTATCTGCTGTGGCTGAAATTTCCCAACACAATTCAGCCTGAAGCAGACACACAGCACAGAAAGCTTCAACCCTAACAGTTAAAGTATGGCAAAATTATAAGCAACTGAAAATAATCATAATGGGAGGTGTTGGATAACCTTAATTATAGGCAGTACTACCAGCTTCACCTCTAATGGTGTGAAGAAACAACTTTTGATCTCAGAAATAATTATCTTAACTTTAAATGTTAACACATTGATTTTCTGACCCTAAAAATAATTGTCATGTTCTAATGTCATTTTTAGTGTGAGCAATGTAATCTGCTCAGTATTATTTAAGGAATCATCGAGAGTGGTTCTCCATTACTGTCACATTTTGCTCTCACTTTGTACTGGTGTAAATGATTAAGTATGATGCCAGGATTTTAGCTAATTTATGTATATACCTTCTTTTAATTTGTGCACTTTCCATCTTCTTTCTAAACACTTCACAAAAATAGCTGTAACTCGTACTTAATTTCATTTGTTGTAATTCACTTAAAAAAAGACAGCAACTGCAGATTATAGTTGGAAATGTTCAAAGGCTCAGGAAAAAACCTCTGATAAATATTAACGGTATTTTTCTTTATATTGATATTTGGGTTCTGGTTATTAGATTTATTTTTTAAATTATTGATCACGGTTTACAGATGAATTACATATGTAAATGCACATTTGAGGCATAAAATACTAGTTTAAAGCTGCTTAATTAAAAAGTTATCTTATTTACATTTTGTCTGTTAAGCTCTTTTACAAATTAACTGTAAAAGAGGAAAGGACTAGAATAAAAATTTATAAGTTCAAACTTTTGACGTTTGCATCTGATTGGATAATTTGTTCCTGACATTGGAAATCTCAGTCTTTACTATGCCCCAAAAGGTTACTTTCTTTATAAATTCAACTTCATCCTCATTTAGAACACTTTCTAGTATATTCATTTGCATAGCATGAGTGTCCAATACTCCATCAGAATGAAATACAGATGTCTGCACTGAATTCTGAATTTTCTCAAAACACGAAACTATGTTTTTTCCTTGGTTACCTTGAATACACATATTAAATTCAGTATCTGCATTGCTTAAGTGACTCTATTGCAAATCCTTTGCACTTATGAACAACTTTAGTCACACAAGTAGTGCCCATTACTTGCAATGGGACTACCTATGTGATTAAGATTACTCACTTGTGTAAATATTTGCAGGATAAAAGCCTTCATCCCTGGGTTCTGATCCAGCAAAATTCTAACACCCATGCTAAAGTCCATCCCTCTTTATCAATGACTTCTATGGGACTCAAGTACATCTTAAATACTTTGCTGAATCAGGAATCAAGAGAACAAGACTACCCAAAGTTCTTAAAAGCAGACTTTTCGACAGTGACCTCATTTTCGAAGTTTTCTCACAAATACACTTCATAACATCCTATTCAACATAAAATAAATATTCCTAATCTAACACCACTTGTCCTCAACCAAGGCCCCTTAAATTCTTTTAATTTCACTTCCATATGTTAAGGACAAAGCAAGCCAAAACCTTTATTGTTACGTCACATGGGGGGAGGTAGTAGTTACATCAAAGAAGAAAAACTTACTGGTAAAGTAGTTTTTGTTGCCTTTACCCATATTAAGGATGTCAGAATCGGGTCCTTTATGAGTTTCTGCCTGTAGGGAATACTAGCTTTTTTCCCTCCCAAGTAAAATATGATTCATGTAGTGTATATATAAAAGTCATTTGACTGAGCTTCATGAAAGATCAATTTTTGAAACAATTTTTACAGTAGCAAGAGTAATTAGTATTATAGTGGAACTCTGACAACTGTTAATGTTAAGATGCTATTGGGAGTTTCAGTATAGCCTTCCCCCCCGCTCGGTGTTCATTTGTTTATAAATAGTTCAGAATTCACCTTTCATTCTGAAATATTCTATGCTCCATCTGATTTTTTTTGGGGGGTGGAGAGAAGTCTAAGTAAAATCTAATTATGCATTTCAGTTACGTTAAAGATGATAATAAATCCACTGAACTGTAAAACTGGTGTAAGCGAGAGGTATTTAACTCCTGATTTACACTGAGCAGAGGATTAAGTGATTCCACTCCCAAAATCTTCAAATGCGTAACTACTTATTAATGAAAGTTTGTGTATATAATCTTCAATAAGATACACAAAGCTATGTCGCCTGTAAATTAATAACTTAATTAACTTTATCATTTGTACAATTAAAGTCATGCATTCCTCAACAGAAAGCACAGTAAAGCATGCAGGGCAATTCCCCCCTTCCTCATGGACTTCATACATCACACATTTTGCACATGGAGGTACAGAATTCAGGGTGAAGAAATACACTTTTTTAAAAAACAGATTTTGTAGGAATTTATATGAAAAGGTGAAAGTGTTAAAGTGTTACAATCTGAACATTTGAATAAACCAACTTATTTCGCTGATAGTTTGATTTGTCCATTAGCTTGTAAATAAAATTTCAGAGATTAAATGATATACTGAAGAAAAAGTGAACCATCTTGGCTTTAATACATACATCCTATGAAAAAAAAAAAAAGGAACTTAATGCTGTACAAAGGCCAAAAAAGAACTGTTTGAAACAATCAAGTTCTATCATTTAACAAAGGTAAGTATAGAGTTGAGTAATGAGAGGGTGTGGCTTGCCTCAGACTGACAGGGGGAAGCCACTTTCCACCCCTGGTGGGTGAATCCAGGCAAGCCACACCCCCACCAGAAGCAGAGAAGCGGGGCAGGAAGTTTAAAAATTGGTTTCTGCAGCTCCATTGTGAAAGCGCCAGAGAAGGAAGCAGATGTTTCTCTTGAGCCCTGTGCCCAAGACAGAACTCTACAGTGTCAAGGACCCAGAGGAGGTGCTGGGACTACCGACTGACCAGTACCCAGAGCTGCTACTGGGACTGCCACTGGCCATGTACACCAAGAGTCAAGTCGGCGGTACACTGAGGGGACACCCAACCTTAGTCAGGTTGTGCTGCTGGAGTTTAGATCAACATGTTTTGGTGGGATCCCCATTGACCCAGTGGCAGAGCCCTCTGCCACTACCAGGGCCCTGGGTTGGGACCTAGTGGAATAGGATGCCCAGCCAGACAGCTGAAGTCTAAACTTCTTGCTGTTTGGCACTCCCCCAAGGGCCAGAGCCCTGGAGATTGCTAATTCTCCTGTTGCATATTGCACCCATAGGCACAATATATTGAGGGGACATGGCCTCCTGCTGAGATTGATGGAGTGGGACTGCCATGAACCACTGCAGGTTGGTTCCACCAGATTTTACTGATCACGATTTATCAATACGGTCTCTCTCTGATTAAACAAATATTTGTTTAAGGGGCCTTGCGTCTACTAGGAAATTGATTTTGGTCTGGTCATGTGGTTTCACTATACAGGCATGCAAAATTAGCAGCTTCTTGAACCCAGAAACTCAGTTCACTGTATGAAATCTAAGTAAACACGATAAGGAACAGAATTCATATAAAACAAATACAGAAATGACTTGCAATTAGTTCTGTCAGGCCAGAGACTTAGCAGAAAAACTGAAACACTGATGCTCTAATGGGTCAAAGTTAAACAGCAGAAGTATTTCCCTGGGCTGAAACAGCTCTTTATGTTCTGTTACAGGGAAAAACCTGGACAAGATAACAGCACAATCTGAAAGAATAAAGATGCAAATGCTATCCAGCACAAACAAACATCTAATCAGGTTGATTTTACCCTGTGCAATAGGGAATAAAAAAAATCAATCAAATACACTCAGGGAACCCTGGAAAGTTCCAAAAATAACACCCTCCCCCTTCACAAGCAGCATAACTGCCACATATACCCAAAAGGTTTAAAAAAGTCCAGGCCAGACTTTCTGCCTGACAGTTCATATTTTGATTTCCTAAAAACAAAACAAAATACTAAATCAACTGAAGACACTTCAGAAATGTATCTATCTATTTTGGGCCTGTTTGTGATTGGTTCTTATGTAGCTTATGTTTGTGGTGGCACCTTTCCCTTATACTGCCCATACAGAGACCTGTGTGTGATTCAGGAACCTGTTGGTGCCAAATGGCAGTGGGCATAGTGGATGCATAGGATTTTATAGAGATCTCCTGGGTCAGATATATCCCTAATAGTTCACCAAAGGGAAGGATGTGAGGTCTCTATTGACAATACGTAGCCCACTAGTGGTCATAATTACTGCAAGATGTTTGTATGGGAAATAGTTTAAGAGATATGTAAAATATTCGGTTCCAAAACTGTTGAAGGAAAGAGGTGGATGAAGTACTGTCTTTTATTAGACCAACTTCTGTTGGTTCAAGAGACAAGTAAAGCTTGTCACCTGAGTCAAAGCAAACCCCAGGACTGACTCAGTCAGCATACAGAACAATGAACACCTGTGGAGGCAGACTACGTTTACTGTCTGGGCCAGGTGCAAGCCTGAAAATTTACAAAGAAAAGGATGCCCAAGAGAAGTGTCTGAAAAGGGGATCTCCTGGGAAAAGAGAAAATATTATGTAACTATATACAAAAAGAGCAGCGGGGATAAGACTTTATCTTTCACCTTGGTGACAAGCTGACTGTGTTTTGTCCCATGAAAAAGGGATCACAAACTTTCTGATTTGCATTCATTTCTTGTAATTACATTTTGCCTATCTAAATACCTCTGTCACTTTAAGTGGGTAAAGTAACCTCTATTTTCCTGGTACTATCATATTGTTTAATGATGCTGGGCATCAGAGTGGCCAAAAACTTGACATTTCAATGAAAATATGTCAACATTCTTCAATCAGCTCTTCTGGGCACTATTAAGGTGACTGCCATGTTCCGCATAAGTGGCTGAATGCCAGAGGAGTATGAAGTGATGTCTACATGTAGACTTTGAAATCACTAAAAAGTGTTATGTTTGTGAAAATTGTATTATAAATCAAATATTAATGATAAAAATATTATAACCCCAAAGCATTTCCACTTTTGAGATAATGGTATTGGCTTTAATGAAAAGGAATTGTTGCCTAGTGGATAAAGTAGGAGCAAGAGACGGGATCTAGGAAATCTGGGTTCTGTTTCCAGTCCTGCCACTGACTTCTTGCACATTTAACTTCTCTCCATCTCCATGCAGTCATCTGTATAATACAAAAAATGCTATTTACCTAGCTCATGGTAACTTTGTCAGGTTCTAAAGTACCTTGATGTCTCAGATAAAGGTGCTATGCATTGCAAATGCCACTTATTTTATTCGTGACAAAAGGATGGATATCAACATTATAAACAGATGGACAATTTTTCAAAATTTATGATGAAATCCTGGCCCCACTGAAGTCAATAAGAGTTTTACAATTCACTTGAATGGCATCAGGATTTCTTCCAGGGTGTCCAAGTTGCACCTACAAGATAAACATGTGGGGTGTATGGCTCTTAATTTGCAAAACCTATTTTTGTGCACACAATTACTGATATTGCACATGTACAAATGTGTGCATGCACCCAAGTTCTCATGGTGCAATCTGTGTGTTGAATTTTTTTTAAAGGAAGTTTTTAAGGAAGTTTTTAATAGGTTTTTACACCTTCCAGTTCATTAAAAATACTTCACATATAAACTTGTCTTCATGTAAAAAGTTGGAGGTCTCCAATACTAACAACTGTTCTCTTCATATGTTATACTGTGTACCTTTAGTTTTATCATTTTTCAGTTAAAAAAAGAACATTATATAATGGAAATCAGAATTTAAAGATATTAGTAGCAATTGCTAACATTTCTATTCCAAGCATTTGCACAGTACTGATCCAATGTAGCCTTCTGTTAATGATACATCTGTCATTTTATTGACACCCTTAAACAGCTTTATTCTATTTTTTAATTAAGAGACAACGCTGGTTATGTCAATCTATCAACTTACATCCGAGTGCTTTTGTTCTAGTGTAAAAGGCAATAAACATCACTATAGTAATGCTAAAACAAAAAACATGGGAATTTTAACTGAAAAACCCAAGGTAACATAATATATCATGGATAAATTAAAACAGGCTCTCCCTATTCATAAAAAAGGCACACGTGCATAGATAATAAGTTAAAGGAAGATATTACATGAAATATTAATTCCTAGAATCAAAAGCATAAACAATGTAAGAATCATATCTAGTATGTCTGACCGAAAAATATGAGGAGACTGTTAGATCATAAACAATCTCAAACAAGTAGATGGCATCCACTGAACAATCAATCCTCAGGGAAAAATTAAGCTGTTGAATACCACAAAATGCTTGCATGTAAGAACATGAGTCCATCACTACACTATTTAATCAAAGATATCTGCTTAATAGGCTCTGCTATGCAGATGAGCACACTCTGGATAGGATTTCAGCACCGGCTGAGACATTAAGGGGGATTTAATGAGCATGCCTCTCTTGTGATTTGATCACCATCTCCTCAAAGCTGAGGTAAGGATTCCTCAGCTCTCCCAACAGGGAGGACCTGCAATAAAGTTCATCATAGGAGACTCTTATTTGTTTACATCAATGCTCTAGTCCCTGTTCTAACTAAAAACGTCATGGACAAGATGGTGGCAAGCCAACTTCAACAGCATCAGATTACCTCCAATTTTTAGATACCCAATAGTCAGGCTTTAAACTTTCCTATAACAAAAAATGGTGTTCTTCTTAATGGTTTACAATTTATTGAAAGCCAGCTGACAGAGGTTGGATGTCCTTGCTGACATTACTAGAACTTCGATACTACTGATCATGAGGTACCTTATGCCTCAGCTGAAGATCCTGGGAATAGTAGATGGAATTGCTTTCAAGTGATTTTGCTCACTCCTTCCAGAAAGGCCCCTGAGGGTCGTTTTGAGACACTACTTTTCATATACAAGGACTCTGCAAAGCCAGATATTCAGCTAGCACAAATCAGCATAGCTCCATTGACTTCAACTGAGCTACATCAGTTTACCCCAGCTGAGGATCAGGCCTCAGTTGCGGGTCCAATACAGTTCAATCTTATTATTCCTGTTCTTTTTAATCGTTATGCAAAACCACCGGAAGAGGTTGTAAAACATTATGGACTACAGTGTCCACAATATTCCATTTTCCAACGTGGGTCTGAGCAAACTTCTCTATGCCTGATTTCCACACAGCAACAATGGCAACAAATATTTTATTTAATCTTTGACTACGCAATCATATCCTTTCCTCTCAGATGTGGGCCTTGCTATGATTGCCTGGAGGTCTGTTAGACCAGGCTAGACTTGCACTCTACCCAGAATTGCACAAATAATCAGCTGGTGGAGAATGTAAGGTAGGTCTGGAAGAGTATATTATACCCATGCTCTATCATTTGTATCGGCTGCCATTTCATTTCCAAGGTGGAATTCTAGGTACTGTTTATTACCTCCAAACCCCTAAATGGTCTAGGTCCCTGTTATCTTAAACACCACCACTACTTCTATGCTACATCGTAGAATGCTTTAGTTGGCTGCCCCAAAAGTGAAGCTCATGGGAGCCAAGGCAAGCAGCAGGGCCTTTGGCATTCACTGCTGCTGGACAGACATTTGAACCTAAGACACTCTAAGGATGTGATTTGAGATGCATTTTTGTCCAGGCTCTTCTTTAACTGCCTGTTTTAGAATCTCCTGGAATTTAGTCCCTTATAGCATTCCATGACACTCTTTCTTAAGGTTAGTTAGCTTGGTAATGGATGGCAGGAGGGGAATGAGGTGGCAGAATACATGTTCCTTGTTTTGTAATGTGGTGTTTGATCTTACTCTAAACCGTATAAATTATGCATATGCAAGCCTGGATTAACCAGGGTGCACTCTGCACTTGCACAGGCCCCCATAACCACCAGCAGGGGGGGGGATAAACACACACACACACACACACACACACACACACACTGACCTAGGGCTAGGAAGGGAGTGGGGAGGAACAGGGGAAGGCCCACTTGCATACTGTGGTGAGAGCCAACAGGCCAGAGCAGGGAGCATGTCTAGTCCCCTGGGACAGGAGCTACTGTGGGTGGAGTGTGGGTTTGCCTCACTCTCCAATGGCTTCCCTGGGGCCTTCCAAGGGCAGGAACCACACTCTTGGGCCTCTGATTGCCCAAGGGCAAAGAAAGTGGAGGGACCCCAATTACCATAGTGCACAGGGCCATAACGTTCTTTAATCCAGCACTATGTCTAGATGATGTAGTAGTGTGGCTGGGGAGCCTGGCTCGCAGAGGATAATAGGGGCTCAAGGCAACCAAAAGACAATGCCCATGAAGCACCAGGGCAGATCAGGGAGAGAGAGATTTATGTCGAACCAAGCCAGAACGAAACATTTCAATTCAGGTATGTTGAAACATTTTGCTTTGACAATTCCAAATCTGAATTTTTCAGAACTTACTGTTCTGCAAAAAATTTGACATTTCAGCTTTCGGTTCTTATTTAGGACATAAACAAAATTTCAAAGCATTAGAATTTGCTGCAGGATGGAAATTCCTATTTTAACCAGCTTTAGAATGTACTACTACTGCTGAGGTAGATTCTCAACTGGTGTTAAACACTACCCCTGCATTAATGTAAATGGAGCCAAGCCAATTTATACTTGCTGAGGATTTGGGCCAGTAATAACATCGGCCTAAAGTTGTTATACTAACAGGATAGATTAATTTGATCACAAAGGGCAAATGCTCACGGAGCTTCAAGGGATAAAAGAATACATGGCTTCACAATGGTTACTACAGCAGTCAGATGATCAGAGAAATGGTAATTACATATATAAGCTTAAGAACTCTCAAGGAAGCCTTAGAGAAACTCAACTGCAAACAAAACCTTCAAAATCCTAGCAAAACTGAGGGCCATAAAGGGCAGCCATTGCAGTGTCACAGAATCTTAGACCTTTGTAAATTATTGGCTCTTAACTTGGGGCCAGTTTGTGCCAGCACCAAAAGCTGGCAAGCCAGCTATGGGAAGTTTACTAACGATAGGAGCCTCCTGCAGTGATACAGTCACCATAGTAACTCCTATGCTATTCCCGCCTCCCGATTTCTCTGTCTGGCTCAAAGGATGTGGCCAGGGGAAAAGAGGTATGACCAAGGCTTCACTATGCTCCAGCAATTCCTGGCTGCTATAACAGGAACTTAGAACAATCTTCAAGTTCTTTATTCTTAAATTCTTTAAGTTTTAAAGGGTCTGGCCTGCCACACAATTGATCCAGGACTGGGGGACCACAAAACCACGTTTGCACGTTTTTCCTTTAAGGTGTACTATTTTCTTCTCACCTGCAGTTGGGGAACTGAGATAATGGGTTGATTACAAACTACATAATTCAGTCTCCTGACTGTTGCAACAGAGAAGTTTCCCTTATCTTTTTTCTGGCCTCAGATTGTGTGTGTCTTGTGGATAGCTCACACGCCTTCTCCTGCTGCAGTTCATAGTTTCCCCCAAATACCAGCATAGAGAAACTGAGATGATTCAGTCTGATGCATTTCAGTCTGCTGCTGCTTGGGAAAGCTATGAGATGTCAGGTGTCGAACTGCAGATTCGGAAAGACGGCGCTGCATTGGTTCATATTCAGACTAGGGATGTTACAGCCGCAACGTTTAAACAGCTGATTACTGTTTAAACTGGAGGGCAGGGGAGCTGCAGCTTCCCCATAAGTGAGAGCAGCTGGGCAGCTCTTGCTCGCGGGGAGGCACGGAGCCTAGCACAGGGGGAGAGAGCTGAGGAGCCACAGATGAGCTCAACTCCCCGTGAGTGAGAGCTGCCCAGCTACGGCTCTGTGTGCGTGGAGGGGGGTGGAGGGAGCCGCAGCTAAGCAGCTCTGGCTTGGCAGCGAGGAGCTGAGCCCAGCATGGCTCCCCCCCATGCGGTTAAACGTTCTATTTTTAGAACGTTTAAATGGATTATTAATTAAACTAATGTTTACATCCCTAATTCAGACAGACAGCCATCTTCACACCCATAAGGGTTAGAAACATTTTGTATTTAAGTGATAGGTTAGATTAATTTCTTAGCCCCCTTGCTCACCAGGCAAAGCTTTCTGCCCAACGGGGGTGAGCAGATACTGGGAGTCCTGGGTTAAAAGTCTGGTTTGTTAGTGCGCAAAGACTATCAAGTGCGACTTATTCTTTACATTTAACATTCAGGAAGCTATTACACGTTATTCTGTTTTCTCCTCCTTTTGGGATTTGCTATCTTTCTTTCATTTAATGCTCTTCATTTTATATTTTTCACATTTACCCTGTTTGTCCTGTTTCTTTTTCTTTTGTACTACATAATCTTTATGAAAAGTAATAGTCTGAAAAGAAGAATCCCATTTTTAAAATTTTATTCTGTTCTATTGTCATCTCTATTTTACATTTCATTAAACAGCCAGAGTTTTAATTTTCTCTGACTGCTCCTTTGATTAAAGGATTGCTTGCCTTGACCCTTTCATTTTATTTTCCCTTTTGTGATTTGTTTTTGCTCTGCTTAACCAATGTGTGTCTCTTTTCAAGTGTATTTTATTTCCATGTTACTTCCCTTTTGGCTTATCTCTGTTACTCTGTGCTGAGAGTGCTCTCCCTCCTACCCCCTCTGAGTGATAGTGACAGCTTTGAGTGGTGGTTAGCGGATTTGGAAACAAGAAGTGTGTGTCTGAAATGGTTTTGTTTTGTTTTTATTTAAATTGTAAAAACCAGACCTCTTGAATCCGGGAGCACCAGGGGGCATTGTTTCATTTAGAAAATGAAAATTGCCACAATATTCATAACATCACTATGATCCTGATGCAATACCAATCAGATCTGAAGGAAAAGTCAAGATGGAACTATTATGTCAAATACATTGGCCTGTTCATCTAGATAGGTTAAAGGTCAAATACCCCAAAGCCATTAGCTTTAAATTTTTCTACTTACAAATGAACTATTATTGTGTAAGGCTGCTTGATGATTCAGAAGAACTATATATATATAAAACTTCCATCCCTTAGATGCCAGCCAGAAGAGCCACAGAATGCTCAACTATAACTTCCCCCGAGAAAAAAATGAGACCAAAAGTCATGACAAATTCCTAAATTTACTCTCTAATTCAGCAAACATTTTCAGAAATATGGAGTGAAATATCTAGAAGGACGATGCCTCCTCTTGCTCCGATAGAAAGGGGAAAATTTAGCCACACACACACACTCTGTAACACACTGCACCCCCATGTTCACCCTTATATTATAACTGTGTATTGTTTAATGCAAGGTATATCATGTACGATGTTTTTGGAATGCTCATGGCATACTGAACATTATTTTTATAGTAATACGTTTGTTGCAATGTCATGTGTATGGTCATGAGGCTTCACTGCATAATGTTCCCAAATATGTGTCTCATGGCTTGAGGCAGATCTAGGCAAACTCTACAGAGCTGGAAGGTCATTCATGCCTCACTAAAACTTGTATAGAAGAACTCAGCTCAGCATTCCAAGAACAAAGGACCAGCCCAGACGGCAACAAGCAAATCCACGAAGAACCACGGTGTCTCAGGAGGTGGGGAAAATCAGGCACGGATACTGTTTGCCACCTGACCCTGAAGGAGGGGTGAGGTCTCAGAGTGGGGCCAAGGGACATGTTGAAAAGGGGAGACATTTTGGCTGCTCTCTCTTCTCTCTCTTCCGCTCCATCTATGAACAACATGAAGCAACCACTGGCCTGGTTGTAGGCGGACCAGCCAGCCTGTGGTGAGAAAATCATCTGACTTTAAGGTTGCTGAAAGTGTTAAGCTTAATTTAGAATACAGTT
Source organism: Mesoclemmys tuberculata (assembly GCA_007922155.1). NCBI lineage: Eukaryota > Metazoa > Chordata > Testudines > Chelidae > Mesoclemmys > Mesoclemmys tuberculata. Next base: position 75,066,198 of record ML675601.1, read on the forward strand.
TGCCTTTTATTTATTTTTGATCAAATCTGACCTGCTTTCCTCTAACTTATACTTAAAATCTTTCTGTACTTAATACATTCATTTGTTTTATCTAATGCAGTGCATGTGGTTTAAAATCTGTAGAGATTCCTGAAGTAACAAGGGAGGTGCATATCAATTTCTTTGATAAATTGATGAACACAGGAGCTTGCAGCGTTCAGCGGGCAGCACTGAACATTGTAAGACAGCAGTTCTCAGGGTTGCATCTGGGACTGGGGATGTTCACTGGGGGGGGTCACACCATTGCATAATCCCATGAGTGGCTGGCTAAAGGTACTCACTCACTGAGTTGAGGGGCACCTTGCTTGCTGGTGGCTGTGCATGAGGTGCCCAGGAGTGGAGGTTCACACAGCAAAGCAGAGGGAGACGCGCTCCAGGAGTGGGGGTTTGGGCTGACAATAATATATCAGTCCAGATTGCTGAGGAGAACGTCACACACCCTCCACTCCCAGTAAAGTCAATGTAACTTCAAAACAGAAAGAGTTCAGCATCTCTATGGATCGAGCCCAGTAACGGCATGGACAAGTAGCTTATTCTAGTGAAGTAATTAATGGACTGCATTTCATAACTAAATGCATGGCAGTGAGAAATGCAACTACAGCCTCAGCTAGCTAAACCTGTAATAGCAACAAGCAACTCCATTAACACTAGTGAAGTAGTACTGTTTGCTAAGGAACAGAGAAAAGCAAGACAGCAAAACCATCCACAATTATGAAGGAAATCATCTGTGTAACAAGCTGAATAACACAACATTAAGAAAATTAAAAAGGGTGCTCAGTGGTATTAAATAATGCAGGGCACTAACATGATAATTTTGTGGTCTTAACATTCTAGAAACAAATTTAAGTACTGTACAATTTAACGCCCTACCTCTTGCAAATAGTTAAGCACACGCTTAACTATAAGCACATGAGTACAACTAAGCATTTAAGTAAGCATTTACAGGATCAGGGCTACATTTAAAAAGATGTATTTTTATATTTTTGGTTTGGTTTTGTACTTTGGGTAAATTTAGGAATCTTACCCTACTAACTGGGCTGTGAACATGTTTGTAGGGAGAAGGTAATGACATGTAGTTATTTCTTACTTGTATTCTTTAATTGATATAAAATTCTTTAACAGAGACTTTTATTAGGTGTTCATAATAAGCCACGTGAATGAAGTGTGTGGCTTTGTTTTTTGAGGATTGAGTCTGCTCTTGCAAGCCCACTAGTTCAAGCAGTGGAAACTCATGCTTTTCGATCCAGAGGGCTGAGTTAAATCGTCATTCA
>ML675601.1:75067517-75152644 GCA_007922155.1 Mesoclemmys tuberculata
AATCTGTGATGATGGGGGGAGGTGTCACATAAGTACCTAATTAGAAAGATTAGAAAAGATGATGCCTCGAGAGGACAGTATAAATGATGAAAGAGAGAGAGAGAAAGAATGCCCTTCTGGACTGCGTTAGTACACTCACTATAAAAGGGTCACAATGGCTTGGCGTCTCCATTTTCAATTTGCTCTTTAATCGCCACTGCACACATGTATCATAGCTAATATTGCTATGGACAATGTTCTTACTTGTGCAACTGTCTAACCCTTTCTTTAAACAATGCTTTTGAATACTCATTGGTTCCCATCTCATACACACTTGCTGCTGCGTGACAGAACATTACCTGCTCACCTAGTGACTACTGAGCCCCCTTATCAACTTTTTGTGAAGGATTACATTTAAGCTTTTGAAGTCCAAATACATTATATCTACTGGTTTTCCTTCAGCTAGTATTTTGTTGACTTCCACTGTGCTGCAAAATACAAGAACCATTCAAACAATTGCTGATGGCACAAATTATTTTGGCAGGAAAAGTGCTATGCTGAAGCCATTGGTAACAAATTAGAAGAAACAGCAGAAGCCAAAAGCTCAGATAGCCAGTTGGATTAAAAAAATCAAAACAAAAACCAGGAGACAGTCAGATAGTCATTTCCAGTGTTCTCCAACCTGAAATTCAAGATCTTGGTGCTGTTCTCTGACAACTTTACTCCTCCATGCCTTATCATCTTTCATTACTATAAAAACCCAGAATTAATCATTCCAAGGGACTATATTCAAAATCTGTTCCCTGCACCTATTAAGTTGTTGTGAAATAGACTCTACCTTCCTATATTGTAGTTTATAAGGGAGCAACGGTATCCATTTGCTGCCTTATCAATTAGTTCCATACATTGATCCATTGCTGTTTTAAATATTTTTCTAAATCAAATCCACTGGCAGATTTGGAAGCATTCATGACTGGGAAGACTAAAGGTCTCAACCCTTCAAAAGGAAAACAGTTGTGTGGAGTCCTATTGGAAGGGACGTAAGAGTCCATACAAATGGAATCCACTGCAATCAGGGCATCATCCTGAAGTACAATGACACGTGATTAAAATATACAGAGATTCTCTGAGGGACTTTGCTTGGTTTCCACATTGCCAGTGGTCTCTAGAAAAACAAATGAGCCTGAAAGAGGCTTTTCCTATGAAAGAACTTTGTTACATAGGTATTTCAAACTGCCCAATATTCACAACTGCTAATGCTAATGCTACTTCTATAAAACAGTAACGAAGTACCATCGATGTACTTCCCCACCTCACAGAGCTGTGATATTACAAAATGGATATTACAGTGAGGAACACCATAGAAAAGCCTATTAAAAAATGAGCTCAAGCCTCGAATGGCACAATTATGGAAAAGTGGCTGAGTAATAAATCTGCCATATCTTTATATTGCCTTCTACTCATATACCACACTGCTGCGACAGCAGCACATCTCCTCACAAACACAGGATGCTGCTAGCAAGTCAAATCTGTCCTACACTCACTACATTGGATTCCAAAGTCTCAGTCCTTATCTTCAAGCTCCTCAATGGCTTGGGCCTAGTGTATCTAAAAGATGGCCTAAAGTTCCGAGATGAAGACCATGGTCGAACACGCCACTCCTCTGGTCAAGTAGTGAATAAGGCGAAGTTGTTAATGAGGTAACGCTAATCTGAGTGGGAGTGGGAAGGGGTTCACTCACAAAAGGAGCACTTCTTCGGGGCCAGGTGTGGCATAGCAACTGTCTTTCAGTCTGGTGCCCCCCTGCTGATGGTCACTCCATCACTGTGGTGGTCTCTCTTCCTGTAACTCAGCCCAACAGGCAGGGCTCGATTGAGTCCTCCCTTTTTGGGACAGCAGAAAGTCCAACCTAAGACAGTCCAATGTTCTCACAATAGTCTTTGGCCCCAACTCCAGGCTCATGCCACTTTGCCAGTGGCTGGTAGGGGAACCCAGGCCTTCTATAACCAGCAGCCAAGGTCTGCGCAGTACCATTCCTTGCTGCAGTTTCTCTGGGCTCCTTTCTCCCCAGCCTCTCTCAGGCCTTTTTCCCTGCACATTCTATAGGACTCTTCTTTCAGGGCTAGGATTCCAGGCCTTACTCTCGCCCCAGTCTTCCTCCTCACCACCTCTCTTTCCAGAGAGCGTCTGCAGACTGTCTCCCTGCAGCACCTTCTGTTACAAACTTCCTCTCTTTATACTAACCAGCCTGCTCCTGCCTAGCTGGGCTTCATGATCAGTTATGCCCGGCTCTCTCTCCAGGTTCAGTCAGATAATGTAATCATCTTTTTAGGTCCATATTAACCCTTTCAGGGCCTGTGTGAGGGTACAGACCCCCATCACAGGGAGACAAAGCTCTTTTGGCACCCATCACAAGACTATGGAATGAAAAACCACAGAAACTAAGAACCATAACCTTTTGCCACAAGTGGCCAGTGCACTTGTTCAACCATGCCTTCTCTCACATAGATGTACATGAAAAAAAAATAAAATCCAACCCCACCTAAACAAACCAGCCCACTGCACACACAATTCTCCCTTTGGGGAGAGGACAAAAGAACAAACCACACATGATAGATCTTAATCATGTCACTTAATGCACTACTGGAAGGCGCTCAGATATTACATTGATGAATGAAGTATAAACCCATATAGACTAGATTAGTACGTTTCCACATCTATATTTTATGCAGAACATTTTTCTCTTTACCTTCTATCACAAATATATTTGAAAATATCTTCATTTTTACTTGAAATGTAGCTCATTTTTCTTTCCACCTTCTAATTATACTTTAATTTGCTTCTGATTATTTTATAAGCTTTCCTTTTTGAATGTGCATGCTATCATGTGTATATGCATACTAGACAGAGTTGCATACACATTATCACACACAGACAGAGATAATTCAGCTTCTGCAATTTTCTCTAGAGTAAACCTCCCTCTCTACATCATGTGCACAATGAACTTTCTCCTTGCGTATTATCAATTTTACATTAAAAATGATGCAAATTTAAATGTTCATTTTCTCTTTTTATTATAAACACAGAGAAGTCTAATTGAATAGCAAATGAGTAATTTAATTCTGAGTTTCTATTGCCATCTGTAACATTAGCAAAATGCCTTAGCTAAATTATAGCCATATATTTAAATGGTTAGAATTTACAGTTCTTCAAATGAATATACAGGATTATATTTTAAAATAACTCAGATTGCAATTTCTACAATTACTAGCAAAAATATTCTGTATTTATCTGCTTGTAAATCTGCATTTTAAACATTAAGTATTTCGGTTTTATGTTAATTATTTCCTCAGTTAAAATTGTTTTCTGAAATAAGACTAAATTTGGAAAAATAATGATGCCTTCTACTAATGAAAGCCCTATTCAATACATTCTTCAATTTGAAGTTGCACAAAATATTGGTACGGTACTAAAGATACAGGAGTGAGTGTGAAAGATATGAGCAGAGGGATGTTCATCTCTCATTCCAATTTGGGTACGCTCGTTTAAGAACATCTCCAGCAACAATTCACCAACAGGCACACATACACATATCTATATTGGCTAAAAATTTATTTGGGACCATTCCTGTCACATAAATCTATATGAAAGAAAATTTAAAATGAAAACCTAAAATCTAAAGCTGAAACTTTCAATGCTGTCTAGCAGATTTAGACATATATCTTCCATTAATTTTTATGGAAGAATGTATATTCAAATCTCCAAGATTGCTTTGGAAATCTCAACCTCAGAAACTTTGTAAGACATGTCATATCCTTGATTGTCATGATGAAGAGAAGACTTTTGTTAATTTGGGTTTAATGTGCGGGTAATAATGTCCCAAGGCATCAACTTTCTGCCAATGAGATTAGCTGGTTGTAATATTCACATAATTAGTTGAAAAGATGCTTTTAGAAACAATACAGCACTCTTCGCTGAACCAAAAGCAAATGTTTAAAAGTAAGAAAATTGGCAATACAATTAAGAAAGAATATAGAAAATGGATATTAATCATATAAGGCTTTCTGAAATTGCTGCAATTACCTCATTTTTAACTACATATGGCACAAATGGTTACAGAGTTGCTTTTTTGTGTAAGGAATGTGACAGAATACTTGCAGCCTCAATAATCGGACACATGCCATTTTACACAACATTCAGTCCAGTCATTTATTTGTATAAAATATTCCAATCTGCTTCTGAAAAAGCTCTTCATCCTAAGAGATCATCTGTGAGATGTTTCATCATTGAAAAAGAGCAATGATAGTCAGTTCAGCTCTGTCTTACAGTCTGTCAAAGATTTGTTGTAAGGGGTTTCTCATCTCAGAGTCCCAGCAATAGTAGCATCTTGCTATAAAGAGCCAGCTGATGTCTTAGAAGGCCAGCTGTAATTGCTTTACCTCAGAGACCACAAATGTGAACAGTTAATATTGTGAATGTTAAAAACTGATGCCCATTTATGGTTAGTTCTACAGAGGTAGCCAAGCTGACATGAAGAGGGCACACACTCTAGCTTCTTATTCCTACTCAGGGATGCCAGCTCGATTTAAGTGGTGAGCAGCACCATTGCCGCTAGCCTTAACAACGCAGGTAACAATAATCCCAACAATTCCTCCACACCTAGCTCTATTCTTTTAAAGAGTTATGGGGGTACTTAACAAGCATGCCCTTTGCCACACTCCAGCAGTGTGGCTGAACCTAATTCTAGCTAAGATTCTGATTCAACTAGAATTTCTGCAGAGGCCCCCTCTGCAGTGATGCCTGGCCAATCACCACCCAAAGTAAGTGAGGACAGGGAGAGAATTCCATATGTAGAGGGGAGCAGAAGGACATTAGGCAGAGAGGATGAGGAGCTTGAATTTTATGTGGTGAGAGATGGGAAGTGTATGTGTGTGCACTTAGGTCTCTCTCTCTCTAAAGTGGAGTGAGACAAATTTATCAGTGGTATTTTAGAGAGGCATGGTAGGGCTCTGTGACAGAGCTGAGAAGAAATGAAACCAGGCAAGAGAAACCATACTCAAAAGAGCTGAACAGGGTTTAGGCAAGGATTTCAGCATTGGAAACAATGAGAAAAAAGGCAGATTTTGAAACTGGTGACAGGGTTAAGTAAGGGCAAAATACAGAACAGGATTTAGTGTAATCTTTGATCCTTTCTTCCACACACTGATCTCTAAGATTATGGACCTAGGAGGTAAGGATAGGGTTGTCAATAAAGAAAGAAAAGGAAAAGGGAGGAAGGATTAGGAGAAAAAAAAATGAGAAATTCAATTTTGAAGGGATTAAGATTAAGATGGTGCAAGGACACCTAGGAAAAGGTATCAGAGAGGCAGCTAGAGAGACAAGACTAAATGGAGATGAAGAAGTAAATTGCAATCATAGGCCTAGTTGTGGCAGTTGAAATTATAAGAAATGTTCACTGAAAAAATAAAAAAAAAAAAAAAAAAAAAAGAGAGAAAAAGAAAGGGATTGAGACCAAAACCATAGAAGACATCAATGGATGAAGGAGAATGAAGAGGTTATGGGAAACTTTAAGAGAGACATTAAAGGAGAAGTTATCAGGGCAGAAATCAAGAAAAGAATGCTGGGGTGCTCCAAAAAGTCTGACTGCAGCAGGATACAATGAAGGAAACTGTATCTTAACCAACACAGGCCCGGTCTATACTTACCTTCCGGATTCGGCGGCAGTCGACAGGAGATACGCAAGTGACGTAAATCACTTGTGTATCTCCCATCAACTTCGCTGCATCTGCTCCGCGTGCCGTCCACACTGCGCTGCGTCGAGGGAACAGCTACGCCACTTACCAGGATGGTTTTCCTACATTGATTGCTGGATCGACTGAGTGGGTCTACACAGACCACTCAGTCGATCTAGAGCAATCGATCTGACAAATTTGCTGCTGTCAGTGTAGACCCAGCCTCAGTTCTAGACCATTATGAGCTTAAAATATTGTTGAAATACATGCAAGATAGCAGAGGAAAAAATGTGCAGTTAAATATTGGTAAGCAGCCAAAATAGTAATAATTATATATAAAATAATGTGCATTATTATTTTTAACAGAGGCCTTAAAGCACATTAATTCAGCCTTGAGCCTGAAACAAGGCAGGGATACTTGGTTCTAGGACCGCTTCTGGACTTGACATCATCTCTGCTACCAGCACAAGCCATGGACGTGGAAAGAAAAATGTCTATCCTCCATGTTGTTGTTTTCTTCAAAACATGTCAGTGGAAATATCTGAAAGCAGCAAGAACAGCTTGTGAAAGTAGGCTCTTGCAGGGCCTCACCGGGCTTCTTTGTTGGAAATAATGATAGTGATATAACAAAAACATTGCCGTTCAGGGTGTCTGGGCTTTTTGTCATTTACTTTTTTTCTGCTTTAAAGCCAAGTCCTGCTCTCATTTGTCCCAGTGTAAATCCAAAGCAACTTCTTTAAATGTATGTGATTTAATTTGATCATGTGGCGTTCTCTTTCTAGTTAATGAAAGGTGGGATAATTTCCTGTTTTCATTATAACTGATGAAACTCGGGTGAAACAAAAAATTAAGAATAAAAGGTCTGACTCTTTTCTCACTTACATTGACTTTACACCAGCATGAACTTCAGTGAATATAAATAAAGTTGCCCCTGAACTGTACCAGAGTAAATGGGAAGTGAATTAAGCCCTAGGTTTTTACATAATTTAAAATGTGCAGTGTCCATATATGATTCCCACACATTGACTAGGATTTGCATATTTCTTTCCGTTCTTCCAGCTCCTTATATTTCATGACCCATTCTTATATGTTAATATTTTTTTTTTAAACTTCAGTGAATTTGAATTTGCTGCTTATAAAAGACAGGTTAGCAGCTCTGGTTAACGCTTTGCCAGCTTCCCCACACATTTCTGTCAATGACACTCAATTATGACATATAACATCCCTATTATTCCAGTCCAGGATGTTTCTAAAACAGAAATCACCATTCATGGCAACTGGTGTGGTAGTTTTCCTGATATGGAGATCAAAGCTTATTGTTACTTATGACCTAAAAAAGAAGTGAAATTCCAGTTTACAGCAGTAAAAGGTTTTCTGCCTAAAGTTTCCATGCTGTGTATCAATAATAGATGTGCTATAAGATCTATTTTCAAAAAATAAGTTTTTTTAAAAGTGTCCCAATGATCCTTAAAATGTCGTATATCTGACTGCATCTTTGCCTTTCTATGTTGCCTACTGCCCCACTGATTCAACCAATAGCTCTGCAACATACAAATGAACTGAAGTGGAACACAATGATTGGCTGTCGTAAGCCACCATTCAGCACTGAGATGGTACAAGAAAGGAAAAGAGAGGTAAAAACAGCACCGAATGGGGGAGAGGAGAAAAGAATGAGGAGTGAATGGGGAGGGTTAGAGCAAAAGCACAATGGGTACAGATAGAATCAAATGCAATTGGAATAGCAGGTGAGAAATTATGGAGGAAGAAGAGAAGAGAGCAAGTGAAGGAGAGAAAACAAGATCAGAGTGCAGAGCAACAGTGATCATACTTTTCATAAATCATTCAATTTTACACTAATTTTTATAAAAATAATTTGGGCATAAATTCTAATTAGAATATTTTAAAATACATTTAATGGACACACTGAACATTTAGTGCAAGAGCAGATTAATTCCCCTCACTCCCTCTTGCTGAGTCACTGAGAACACCACCACTACCCTCCATATGGCTTATAATCTGGGTGTTATCTTTGACCTAGCATTCTTTGTACACCCACACTCCCAGGTGGTATCTAAATGTTACCACTTCTTCCTGCACAATGTCTTTGAAATCTGCCTTTCCCCACTGTCCACACGGCCAAAACTCATCCAGGCCCTGAGTATTTCACTTTTTGGCCCCTTAAATCTATTGAAAGGGCTACAGCAAAGATCATCTTCCTGGTTCTTCACTCGGACTCCATCAATTCTTCTCTGCATCCCTTCACTGGCTCCCCCTTTTCCACTGCATCAAGCCCAAACTATTTGTCTTCACTTCTAAGCTTCTTTATGGTTTAGCCCCGCTCTACCTTTCATCCTTTACTGACTACTGAGCTTTCAAATCCTGGCACTATGCTGCCAACAGTACCAGCCTTTATCACCCATTAGTTCATTTTCCCCTCAAACACCTTTGTGCTTTCTTCCATGCCCCCCTACAACTTTTGTATGGCAGGAGCGCTCCATAAAAATCTGCAAAGACACTATATTATCTTATTTCAAACCCCTCCTTAAAACTCACTTCTACACTATACCACTGCTAATTATGCTAATCACAATAATCTGATTGTTATTTTGTGCTCCCCTAATTTTTTTTTTTTTTTTTGGATTCATCTCGTGTGTCATTGTAACCTTCAATTGTGAGGTCTTTGGGGCAGGAAACTTCTTTTTTTTTTTTGGTTCTGTGCGCACAGTCCATAACACAATAAAGCCTCGGTCTCTGTTTGGGGTCAGTAGGTGCTGCTGTAATAGTAATTCCCAGTCTAAAATTTAACTATTCAAATTAAAAGCCCTCTACTACACCACCTATATTAACCATGAAAAAATAAATGGAGTCACAATGCTTCAGATACGCAAACTGTAGTGCAAGCAGCTCATAACGAACTAATTGAGCCAAACCTGACTGGTCTCTCTGAATCTGTTTGCATTGTGATTCCATGTGGAGAGCACACCCACCATCTCATTTCTTGGTATATCTGGAGTGACACATCACAGTACGTTATTAATTGGAGAGCTCAGTGATTGAATACAGTCCTCTATATCTGCTCACTGGTCAAATACAGCATGGACAATAACAATGGTCAAAAGCATTTGCCATCAACTGGCTGTTCAACTACCTTTGGGAAGCGAATAGGTGGTATCAGCCCAGTTTCTAGGGTCAGGGGTGTTCGTATCATAAAACCACCATCACACCTGGCAACCTTGTTCACAGTCCCAGAAGAGGGGCAAAGGACTCAAGTCAGCTTGCAGTAGAGGAAACCTGAGGAAGTTGATGCCCATGCTGTACCTACTCTGTGGATAAATAAAGGGCCTTTCCAGAGCTGTCAATTCAACTCTCTTCATAAAACCAAAACACGCATAATGAAAAAGTAGTGCCAAATGCATTATGTGATTTTTCACATTGATGCTGTAACTTGCTTAGTTCTAAACCACATTTCTTCAAACAGATAAAAGGCAGTGGCCCTCACTGAGATCTAAGATCAGAGCACTATACCTCCAGAATCCTCCTGGGATAGTACAGCTCACCACTCAACCCTGGATGCATGCCTCCATGACACAGTCTAGCCCTCAAGAATTTTGAGAAATCTGATAATTCTGAGATTCAGGGCCACGTTGTGTCATTAAGGCACAGGTCAGGGATGTACAGAACCAGGGTTTTGATTCTGGCCTATTCATACCAAAGACAGCCTTAAACAAGGAGTGGTAACATTCCTTATTCATCTGAGGCAGTAGATCCCACGGTAAGTCTACAGAAGCTACGGAAGGAAAGAAATATGCAAACTTTCAGTGGTGCAATTTCCACTTTCACATTTATATATAATGAGAGAAATGGCTAAATATATCATAGCAGAAACTAGCCATCAGGAAGTCCTGGTATCTCTCTATGCAGTTATGAAAGAGACAGACAGACACACACAGAGAGTTAGATAACATGGTACTGAAAATAAACAAAGGCTGAACATGCATGCTCTACTCACTTTCTAAACTTTTTTTTTAAAATGCTGACAAAGCTCAACTGGGCAAGACCTGCTTAGCTTAGTCATTTTCACATCCTCACTGCACTTATCAGCTTTGACAATATATATATTTTTAAAAATCTCTCCAACAGAGATTTTCTTACTCAGCCAAGAAAAACGTCCAATTTGGGAAACTAAAAGTGCAGATATAACATTCTATGAAATCACACCAGTTCTACAATGGTCCATGTTTCTGATATTTTTATCTTAACACATCAAGGATGATAGAAGCTTCTTTTTGCTGTCAAAGTGATCAAAGGGAGGTTGAGAAAGGATCTATAAACAGATGCTGCCCAGTGACAAACCTTAAAGAACAAGACTGTGGGGCCAGATGTTTGAGTGACCTTCGGACTACAGAACATGTTGGCATGGTGTTGATTTAGATAGCTGTTGGCAGGAGCTTTCGATCCAGCAGCTGAAAAAAAACTAAATTATGGAAATATTTTTTCTCATCTCTCCCCTAACTACAAAACCTGAAACTACTGGTCAGTGGGGCTGATGGCTGTCAAAGAAGTTGAATTCACCACACAACCCTGCCAGTAGGTATCACATCAAAAGGGAGTTAGCTGAATGAACAAGAACATCTTCAGGCTGTGCCATTTTGCATCCCCCTCAACTTTCAACAGCTGTTTCTTGAGTGAATACAGATGCAAAATAATTATACGAAATGTTTTACATTTTCAATATACTATACAATCTAAGTATAGATTCTAATAGTGTATATGTGTGACATAAGATATTGTGATTAGAAAATAAATTGATAAATATAGCAAAAAGCATGACTAGTCACTGGGTATCTACCAGTAATGGAGTTTTCCCTAAATTATACTTTTTGCATGATCAATTGGTGGCATTAAATATCATTTTAAAAATCAATGATATTTGATCACATACATATTGCTTACATCAAACAAATGCTTTTCCTCAAAGGCACTAGAAATTATGATTATATGAACATAGTTGTATTGTACATTTCTGGATGATAGCTCTGTGTCATCAAGCCTTTTCAGTTTTTATTGCAGTAAAAAAATTAGTCCTTTACTGAGATATATAGAAGAAAAAGCATTCCCAAACCAAAAGTCTGATGGATATTCAAGTACGAACTACTACACAATGCGAGAACAAATACAGAAAGCAGAAAAAGTCTTGTTTTGTAACATTAAATGTGATTGAAGACTGTACAGTTCTTCTTACGCTTTTAGACGTTTTGTCACTTTACCTGGAGAAATATACACTGCTTATTCTGAATTGCTGCTGATGTCCAGCACTTGTCAAAACCGCTATCTGTCAAGCACTTCACAAAGTGTTGCAAAATGACAGTTCAGGATGTCTGAATAGATGGAGCCTCAGGAAAAACAGAACAGATAGAAAATTCATGACTCTAAACTACATCAAAGCGACTTCTGTCAACATCATGTCAAAAGAAGGAAAAAAGAACTGTTCATTTTAGAGGATTTGTAGTTTTTTATTATTATATAAATACTTCTTTCAAGTATGAGCTAAGTGTAAGGAAAAATTAACTTGGTGTACAGTATGATTTTCCAAATGTGCCAAAAATATACTTTAAATCATCTAGGAATAAGGAAAGTTCTAACAGTAGATACTGTCTGGCAGTTAAAACCAATGACATCCAAAATAAATGTATGAAGTTTCTACCAGCTTAAAATAGGACAAACCATCTGGCTCCAAAAGGAATAGAAGTACTCTTCTCTGCATGTTAGCTGCACTTGCAGAATCCCTATAACTGGATTAATTTTGTATTTCTTCTACAATCAGTTCTGATCCATCTCTGCTTAGTGTGTCAGTTGCACAATACTAATTCAGTGCTATATTTCAGAACTAGTTTAGTTATACCAGGCATTATTTCAACTGAAAAACAAAACAAAAAAACCACCACCACCCTGGAAACATTCAGTATGGATAATTCTTCTAAATTGTTACTCCAAAGGAGACATAAAATAAATGGCTTATGATATATGGCTCTGCATACATGAATTATTTAATCATCATTTACTAAAATTCACCTACATAGAAAAACATGACCTGTATACATCTAGGAATGACTCCTCTGCTTTTATTTTGAATATTTTTCATTGTAAGTGATTGCCATTGGTACTACATTCCAAGCAAGTTTGTTGAGACTGTGCAGATATCATAGAAATAAAACATGGTAAGTGACCTTGCACAATAAATTATGTAGCTTATACAGTCTGGGCAAACTTAAAACCAAAAATATTGGGGTGGAAAAAACAATGTTTCACTTATAAAAAATATGCAATAGCAAAATACAGCATTATATATTTTATAAATTCTGGTAGCTCCAGGTATTCCCATTTATTTTCCCTGAAGTCATCTTTTTTGCCAATGTTTGGCTCCTTTGCACTAGTCCACTCTGACACTCACTAAGTAAAAGAGACCATAAAGCTGATGCTGCAGGCTGTAGACCCTGACAATAGTGGCCACTGGTCCAGAAATCAGCACTTGCTCAATGGTGCAAATATGCTCTAATTTTCATCTGAGAAACTGGTCCATTAACTGTTGGCCAGAAAAGTTGAGTTAGCGTCAAAACATTTGCAAGATATAAATGAGAATGAAAAGGACTAAACACCTTCTGGTTCAGAGATTAGAAACATGCTTTAGGATGTCCTGTTGAATGTGTAAATATGCATGGGAATTACAATCCATTAATACTGAAGTATGGTAGAAAGAATCTCTGTTTCTTATTGTAGGCAGAACTCAATATATCTTGCTTCCTACTTACAAAAAGATGTTTATTACCTGTAACTGTACAGAGGTGTGTGCTTCACAGCAGCAGTGATTGGTAATAAGCCTCCTTTTCTCATTTACATTGATAGCAAGCATTAGTGAAGATATATGCATTTCATTTCATGGTTCAGAAAGAACAAAGTATATGTATATGTGATAGCAGTGGGTGGTTAATGAAATGGTCTGACAAACATAAGCTAATACATAATCATACCAGAATGTGGACTGGAACACCTGTTCCTGTTTCACAGACTTACAATTCTTAAAGAAAAGTTACTATTTGCAAGAACTGAGATCACTACTATTCAGACATCAATACGCTCTAAGGAAATTTTAGTCATTTTTTGCAAACACTAGAGGGGGGAGGGATTTAATGCTATCAAATCTTTTTTGCTTGGTCCTAAGAGTAATGAAAACTTCACACATGCATGAAGCTCCAGTAATTATTTTAAACTGCCTTCTGTTGTCCCCCTGAGGAACACGGTGGTATTTGTTTGATGCAGTTTAATTAGTGTCAGGGTAATTAATGCTATGCTATCTACATGAGATCAAAACCCTTTCTTTGTAACACTCTCGTAACTAAGAAAAGGAAGTGGTTTGAAAATGTGGAAGCACAGTAAACTAGATTAAGAAATTATCCGATTTACACAAATCTGCATCCATTCATCAGAAATATAAACCCACCCAGCAAAGTCAGCACCTTCAAGTGTGAGCTTGGGATCATAATGCATTAGAACTGCACCATAAGATATGAAACCCACTGCCTCCCATGTAAGTGAAATTCTTTTTCTATGGATGTAATCAAATTAACTGAAACATTCATGGACACCAGGCACCTTGTCAGTAGTTTCAATCCTTTAATAATGAAATTATATACTTTTGCACAACCAGATCACCATAGTTATTTATAAGCAGCATGTGGTGCTACCATGTGCTGATATATTTTTCTAAATAAAAGCATTGTTTGGTTTAATGAATGAATGTGATTCTGCTTTAATGCCTGAATAAAATTTGCATTTAATTGTAGGCGCATGTTCAGTCTCCACTTCAAAATAATGCCCTTTGCTAAAAGGACTAGGAGATACAAGAACAGAGAAGTTAAACAAATATACAAAAATTCCAGACACACACATAGTATGCACTACATAAATCCTTTTTAACTGTTTCTTTGGTAATAAGCAACTGCAGTATAAATCTCACAACCATACAAACTCAGGCTGATTACAGGCTTAAGGAAATAGCTGCAGTTATCTTGACTGGATAAATTATTATATCCTAGAGGTTATTCTGTTTTTTCTAGTAAATCTCCACTGGGGGTGGGGGTAGCTTGAGAATTTTCTTTTTCTTTGTAACTGATGAAATTAGAAGTTTGCCATAATGACTTTGATACTACGTTTATTCAAAAGAACAAAATGTTAATTTTAGAAAAGGACCACCAGTATAACACAAAAATGATACTCTTTCCCCAAATAACGAGTTTTTGTGAAGGTTTCTTACAGTTAACAGCCAGAAAGCAAATATTACTGATTTGAAGTCAAATAAAGTGGGGTTTTCTATCATATAAACATACTAAGGTTGCAAATAAAAAAAAGGCCCATTCGGAAATGGCAAATATTCTACCCTAGAGCACTAATGTTAACCCTACAGCAGTTTGAAAATTGTGTTGGTATCCACCACCATTAAATTAAGGTTTATCTTTATAACAAGAAATTTCACTGGCTTACGCTAGCGGCATATCACAATCTAAAAAGGTCTATGCTGAATGCTTCTTCTTGAGGTCATTCATTACTGAATACCTACCTGCTGGGATCAGCTGACTAGCAAAATATGCTTTTTCACATCTTCAGTTCTGCTTCCTGCAACATGGTTGTTTATCAATTAAAGTGATAAATACAAGTGACTTTGATAACACAAGCAACACATTATGCAGTAAAATAACCTCCAGAAACCCTGCCATAAGAACTGTAGGCAAAGTTCAACAACTGTGAAAGAACTATTAAAAAGGACACACAAACAAGTGACCTTGACTGACAAGCGCACTCCATTCCAGCAATAAACAGTGGCGGTGCTGATAAGTGTTCATTGGTGCAGAGAGTAATTACCTATCTGTCAGCGTTGCTGGTGTGTGCGAAATAGTATAAATGAAACATACATAATGTACAGCAATAACATCGGGCATGCAGAACCTAATGTATTATCATCATTCTCGGGGCCCAGGTTTATGTGGCTGCCACCACTGAGGAAATGCCTTCTAGCCATGATAATTTCATTCTAATCTCTGTTCCATATTATAATTTTCATAGCTAAAAGATACTGAGGAGCAATACGTTTCAATCAAGGGCTAAATAGAACACAACCTGTAAGTGGGTATTTTATACACCTATATATATTTTTTTCTTTCAAAAAAATTTTAGTCAATTTATGAATAGACTGGAATTAACTGTAAATTTACGGATGACAAACTCTGTCTGTAGCAATGTCACAATATCTGGAGACAGGCTCTACATAGCTTGTAAAAGGGATGCCAGCTTTGTCTATCATATCTCACAATAGAATTCAACCCTCTGGAGAACAGAGGATTCTGCTCCCCTTCCTAATATATTTTCAAACAAGGTTAACTTTTACCAGAACAAAAGAAGATTCCTATTGGGAAAAAAAATCCAATGGTTTCTAAACTGTACTTTAAATGTTGTCATTTTATTACATAACCTTTGCAACTAGACCACGACTGTTACAAACAAATCGGTCCATTTCTTTTCATATATTTTCTTTTTTAATTTCCAAAAATTATTTAACATCTTTACAAGAAAGGACTGTTTTAAAAGCTTTCTAATATAAAATATGAAAATGAAGTCATAAACCAGCAATCACTATTATAAAAAAGTATGCAATTTACTTATGGTTTGACCCCACTCTCAGACTTGTACATTAGTATCATGGAAAAGTAGAATACAAGATGCACTAGCAGGGCTTTCTGCAGCCAACATGATATACAACTGCACTGCTGGCACCCAGCCAACTTGCAAAAGGTGGGGACAAATATGCACGTGTAACCCATCTGTGCTCTAGGATCCTCAAAATGGGGCCTACTTTGACCATAGAACACAGGTTCCTATGCACCAGTTGTTCATTTCCCACAGTCAACCGGAAGTATCAGAAACACAATTTTTTAGTGTAAGTAATTCCACGCATAACACTCCTCAGGATGTGTGGCCAATAGGCAGCTGCCTGGTTCTATGAGATGCTACCTACCTATCAACTAACTAGGAGATCCAGATGCAAAACTCTAGCACTCAGGGATATCCTGAGGGAAATTGGGATGCATAAATCCACTAAATGCTTTATTCACTCTACTCATATAGGACCCAGTCCATTGGGAGTCTGTCCACTGACTTCAGTGGTCACTGGATGGATGAAGGCTGAATGTAGAGGGTCCTCAGTGTCAGGGTTGGCCCTGATGATTGTGTGTGAATGCTACAGTGGGTTCTCCAGCTGCTTCTGTAAATTGACTCTGGTGCACCTTTACACATTGATTTCATCCGCTTACTCTCAGTGCCACTAGTCTGCACTGGCTGTTATGATTCATTATATTGATAACATTCCTCATTTAATAAGTAATCCCCATATAATAGATAGGCAGATCTGTGTAAAACCCAATGATTTCCATGCATAGGGATTTGTGGGAATCTTTATTCCTATTTCAACCTGCATCTATTCACATAATTTGCACTTTGACTTTCAGGTTCAAAGAAACCCACAAATTCAAATCAAAACTCACCTGCAACATTTCAGTTTTGCCTGATTTTGGATTGAATACCTGCAAAATCACAGGGGTTGTGTGCTTTTTCCACCTGAAGTCATCACCAGCTTAATCTGGAACTCAGCCCAGTTTCATTGACAAGTTCATCTGACCTATTTGGCAAACCTAGACTAAGTTTGAAATTGTATACAAACCTGAAAACAAGCATGTTTTGCCTGGCTGGGAGTTTCATTATGAAAGTTTAACACAGCTCTAAATGTATCTCAACAGTAATATTTATTATATTTAAATGTTTCAGAACATCGCATTTGACAGAAGACAACAGACTGGAAAATTGCTTATACAAAATGCAATAAGGGGTTGCAGTATTTCCTGGCATGTGGCTTTCCTTTTCACTTCACTAACATTTTCATCATGCCACAAATTACTGTATGTCCCTCACTGCTTTCTCTTTGGAACTCAACTGCTAGGTGACACAGCCCAGCATCTCTGTTCTACCACGTTTGGATGTTATGATGTTATTGCAGAATGAGACAGTTTTGTTATTTGTTTTCTAACGTCTTCCCTCAGATATTATTATTTCAGATTCTCTAATGGGACCCTGGCATGCCTTCAGAAACATTAACTGTGTTCCAAATAATGTTACTTCCAACTGTTCAGATGGATAAAATCCGTACAAAGAAAAACTCCCACTGAAGTCTCTGAATTTTGCCTGAGTGAAGTCCGCGTAAAAACTGTGGCCCGGTCCACACTTACCTTTGCGATTTGGCAGCAGTCGACGGGAGATACGCAAATGATGCAAATCACTTACGTATCTTCCATCGACTTTGCAGTGTCTCCTCCGCGTACCATACACACTGCGCTGCATCGAAGGGAACAGCATTCCCTTCGACGCAGCACTACGCCACTTACCAGGGTGGTTTTCCTGCGTTGCTTGCTGGATCAAATGAGCACGTCTATACAGACTGCTCAGTCGATCCAGAGCAATCGATCTCATGGCAGCAAATTTGCCACCGTCAGCGTGGACCCAGCCTGTGTAACGTAATAAATTCAGGAAATGAACTACAGACAACAGATTTCCCTTGAAAAATTAAAACCAGATATAATCTTAGAAGACAAAATATTATGCATTGCATTTCATAGGGGGTATAAAAAAACTACACACAAAGGACAGGTTTTCATACAAGTTGTGGGACATAAGAACAGTAAGCACACAAACAATTGCTCCATGGTAGCTTTCTCTGAAATACTTCCAGTTCCACATGCAGGACCAGTGAGACAGGCAGAACTGCATGGTCTCTATGTGTGGATCAGATGATAGTGTTCGGAGGAGGGATTTAGGTTTATTAGGAATGGGGAAAGCTTTTGGGAAAGGAGGAGCGTATATAAGAATGATGGGCTCCACGCAAACCGAAACGGAATCAGATTGCTGGCCTATAAATTAAAAAGTTCATAGTTTTTAAACTAAAGGCTGGGGGAAAGCCGACAGGTGAGGAGGATCACATGGTTTGGACAGAGACATCCTTTAAGGAAGGATTTATTAAAGGGGATTCTCTATCCTAGTACAGAGGAGAGGATAGAAGTCAAAGTACAGATAAGAACTGAAAAGAAACAGTCAAATGGAAGAGAGTCCCAATTCAATTACATCACATGAAGGCAGACAACTAAATATTGACAAATTTTATACATGCTTGTATACAAATACTAGAAGTCTAAATCGTAAGATGGGTGAACATAAGTGCCTGATATTAAATGGGGATATCAATACAATAGACATCACAGAAGCTTGGTGAGGATAATCAATGGGACACAATTATACCAGGGTACAAAATATATAGGAATGACAGAGTAGGCCTTTCATGATATATCAAAGAAACCATAGAGTCAAATATAGTAAAAAATCTTAAATGAATCAAACTGTATCAGGGAATTTCAATGGACAGAAATTCCAGGCCTGACTAATAAGAGTACAACAGTAGGAATAGATTACCAACCACCTAAGTACAACGATGATAGTCACTGTGAAATGCTCAGGGAAGTTAGAGAGGCCACAAAACTAATGGGAGATTTCTACTATCCCCATATTAAGTGGGACCATGTCACCTAAGGGCAGGATGCAGAGATAAAATTTCTAGACACCATTAATGACTGCATCTAGGAGCAGCTAGTCCTGGAACCCATAAGGGAAGAGGCAACTCTTGATTTAGTCCTAAGTGACACACAGGATTTGGTCCAAGAGGTGAATATAGCTTAACCGCTCAGTAATAGCTACCATAATGTAACTAATTTAACATCCTTGTAGTGGGAAAATACCAAAGAAACCCACCACAGTAGCATTTAACTTCAAAAATAGGAACTAAACAAAAAATGAGGAAGCTAGTTACATGGAAATTAAAAGGAACAGTCACAAGCATGAAATGCCTGCACGCTTCATGGAAGCTATTTAAAATACCATTATAGAGGCTCAAATTAAATGTATACTCCCAAATTATTTTTTTTAAAACAAAGAGGACCAAAAAATGCCACCATGGCTAAACAGCAGAGTAAAAGAGGTAGTTAGAGACAAAAAGATGTACTTTAAAAATTGAAAGTCAAATGCTAATGAGGAAAACAAAAGAACATAAACTCTGGCAGGTCAAATGTAAAAGTATAATTAGGAAGGCCAAAAAAGAATCTGCAGAGCAACAAGCAACAGACACAAAAACTAGCAGCAAAAAAAAAAATTTTTTTTTGAGAGCATCAGAAGCAGGAAGGCTGCCAAAGAGTCAGTCCGGCCACTGGACAATTAAGGTGCTAATGGTGCATTCAAACAAGACAAAGCCATTGCAAAGAAGCTAAATGAATTTTTTGCATTGGTCTTCACTGAAGATGATGAGAGGGAGGTTCCCACATCAGAGCCATTCTTTTTAGGTGACAAAATCTGAGGAACTGTACCAGATTGAGCTGTCAACAGAGGAGGTGTTGGAATAAACTGATAAATTAAACAGTAATAAATCACTAGGACCAGATGTTGTTCACCCAAGAGTTCTGAAAAAACTCAAATATGAAACTGTAGAACTAGTAACTTCGATATGTAATCTATCATTTAAATCAGATGCTGTACCAGATGACTGAAGCATAGCTAACCTAACACTAATTTTTAAAGACAGTTCTGGAGGTGATCCTTGCAATTACAGGCCAATAAACCTAATGTCAGTTCTAGGCAACCTGGTTGAAACTACAGAAAAGAAAGAATTATCAGACACAGAGATGAACACAATATGTTGGGGAAGAGCCAACAGGGGTTTTGTAAAGCGAAATCATGCCTCACCAATCTACTGGAATTCTTTGAGGGGGAAACAAAAATGTGGACAAGGGTGATCCAGTCAATACAGTGTTCTTGGACTTTCACAATGCCTTTGACAAGTTCCTTACCACAGGCTCTTAATGAAACTAAGCTCTCATGGATCAGTAACTGGTTAAAAGATAGAAATAAATAGTCAGTTTTCACAGTGGAGAAAGGTAAAGGGTGTCTCTCCAAGGATCTGTACTGGGACCAGTGCTATCCAACATATTCATAAATGATCTGGAAAAAGATGTAAATCGTGAAGTGGCAAAGTTTACAGACAATACAAAATTATTCAAAATAGTTAAGTCCAAAGCTGACTGCCAAAAGTTAGAAAGTGGGCTCACTAAAGGGGGTGACTGGGCAGATGAAATGTAATGTTGATAAGTGCAAAGTAATGCACATTGGAAAACATAATCCCAACTATATATACAAATAATGGGGTCTAATTTAGCTGTTACCACTCAACAAAGAGATCTTGGAATCACTGTGGATAGTTCAGATGTTTTCAGAGAACATCTGCTCAATACGCAGTCGCTGTCAAAAAATCTAAGAGAGTGATAGGAACCATTAGAAAAGGGATAGATAATAAAAGAGTAAATATCATAGTGTCACTATATCATTCCATGATATACCCACACCTTGAATACTGCATACAATACTGGTTGCCCCATCTAAAAAAAAAAAGAGGCATTAGAATTGGGAAAAGTACCCAAAGACAACAAAAATGATTTGGAGTATGGAACAGCTTGCATATGAGGAGAGATTAAAAAGGCTGGGACTGTTCATTTTAGAAAAGAAACAATTAAAGACGGGGGAGAGGGGACAATAGAGGTCTATAAAATCATGAATGATGTGGAGAAAACGAATAAAGAAATTTTATTTACTCATTCACAAGCACTAGCGGTCACCCAATAAAATGAATAGGTAGCAGGTTTAAAACAAATATAAGGAAGTATTTCTTCACACAATGCCAGCAACTCATTAGCAGAGGATGTTGTGAAGGCTCAAAGTATAACTGGGTTAAAAAAGAATTAGAAAAGTTCATGGAGGATAGGCCCATCAATGGCTATTAGCCAAGATGGTCATGGACTTAACCCCATGGATCATTTAATGTTTCCCTGTGAAGCATCTAGCACTAGCCACTCTCAGAAAACAGGAAACTGAGCTAGATGGACCACTGATCTGACACAGTATGGACACTCTTATGTTCTTAAAATGCCTGCCTAATTTAGAAGTCTGGCCCAAATGTATTAAGCCAGTACTGCCAGACTTACAACTGCAAAGAATTGGAAGGGATGGGTTTTTTTGTTTTAAATGATTGTTTTAAAAAGAGGGCTGAGAGAGATTACAGACAGCGAAACAGTGAAAGTGGTTTCTCAGTCCATCCTCAGCACATAAGGTAGGCTCAACCGCTCAGCAAACCTGAAGCAATATCATAGGACTTGCATCAAGTTGCCAGTCCAAACTGAAATTTTAAATAGAACATAAAAAACTTCCTTGAGTGCTTGCTGACATCCAGATGGTACACAGAATTTAGCTTCAGAGTAACATATGCAAGTGCAATAAAAAGGAAATACAGCTTAAATACACGAAGCGCCAGATTTCTCATCAAGAAGTACCTCTGCACAAGCCTGCTCTTTGTAAACGCCAGAATCCTTAAGGAAACAGTGATCACTGGGGCTAAACACATGCTTATTCACAGATCTAATTCTTCAGTCTGAGGTTATGTAATAGACTGTGGCCCCAGCCATCATCTTTTTTCACCACAGTAAATAAAGCACAGTTCCACCATGTTACGCGTACTCCTCTAGTAGCTGCTACATAAAAGACAAAAGCCTCCTTCTGCTGACAACTATGTTGTTAGTCCTGTAACTCAGGTACTGTCGTGATGAAGATCCATGGTTCAAACACTGATGATGATGCCTTTAAGGGAGACTGTTGCAGTTATACATAATAGAATTTGGTTTTTGTTTATAAAACCTGGGAAATTAATTTAATAAAAGTCTGAAGTTAAAAGAAAGTTATTTAAGTTTATTAAGCACTGAAAAATTAGGAAACACCATAATTAAGATGGTCCCTGTGACCTTAATTATCCCCCTCCTCCCTATACGTATTATGATACAGCCATTAGTTACATGATTAAATACTATTTTTCCCCCACAGGAGCCCTACCTCGTTCAGTGTATAAGAGGAATGGTTCTCAGAGGATTAATCAAGGTTGGGTAGTATATGAGGCTGTCGTCTCTAGGACTCCAGCCTAAATTGTTCTAGATGTTGGAAGGTTTGTAGAGAATGAGCCATGGAATCACAGGAAGAAGGCTAGTTAAGGCAGGTAAATGCCAAACACAAATATTGTTCTACCCACAGATTTCCTATATGATGTTTGGCAAGTCACGTAAACCGATATATTTGCAGGAAGCTTCTAATTGTGTGTTCCTCATTTTCTGGATGCCCAATTTGCGTCAGCTCAAGCTTAATTCTTTAAGGAAAAGCTGAGCACACTATTGCCACTGAAGCAAAAGGCTAGTTGGATATTTAGCAGCTCTGGTAGTAAAGCAGTGTAATTTGGAAGAATGAGGACAGGATTGGGACTCAAGAGGTCCTATTTTTTAATACTGGCTCCGCCACTGGTTTATTGAGTAACTTCAGGCATGTCACTGCCTTTGTCTCAGTTTCCTCACTTTTAAAATGGGACAATAATGCTCTTATTTCACAAGGAATTCTGAAGATTGATTAAATAATGTTTTTAGATTCTCAGACATTATACTGATGAGCAACAAAGACAAGACCATGAGGAAATGAATAATTCTGTATTCAGTACAGGTTTGAAAATGGTGCAGTTAATAAGGCACCGGGCACATGTGAATGATGAAGATAAAACGGAATATTGAACAGCTGCCTCATTCCCTGAGCACTAGCTAATTCTGTCCATGGAATGAAGGCAGTGAAAAGAAATAGTATATGATAAGATCATTAAAAACTGTGTCATAATCTATATACACAAGAGAGCACTATTAAGGTTGCATGGACAAACCAAATTCTGGCATTTCCTAACTTTCAAGTACTTGACTTTGCAAGCTAAATAACGTTTCCCTGAGACAGCTTTTTTGTCTGTAATATATTGTGGCAAGGCACACCCTCAGCCCTGCTGGGTTAGGGCTCACTCCTCTGGTGAAAGAGGCCTGGGTAAATCTGCCCCACCCTGATCAAGTCTTTCAGCTTCTCTCCTGAATGCTACCAGCTTAGAGCATTTGGGGTGGGCCTTGGTTCAGGCCCAAGGCATGCCCCTCTGACACATGGAGGGAGAGGGAGGTAAATCTATCCCCAAGAGGAATACCTTTCCCTAGCCTTCCTCGGTGGTGCTGCAGTTACAGCAGTGTGGCTCGAGGATGGGGTGTCAGTCTTTCACCCATGCTGGTGCTCAGTTTTGGGGTGTTTGAGAGGTCTGCCTGCCTGCTGTCACAAGCCTTCTCCAACCGCTTGTGTCTTTTCCCCCCTTCTCTCTACCAGAGACGGGGTTTTAATAGGCCTGGAGCTGACTTTGATTGGGCTCAGAGATTCTTTTTTGGAACCAAACTGACTGACAGATATGGCAGTTTCCTGCAATATTCTTGGAAGACCTTACCAAATTAAGTGTAACTATTCTTGGAATCCATTGTATTAAATGAACTGTATATATATTATGTGGGCTGGGATTGTATGTAACCTCCTAAAGTGGGGAAGTTGTGACAGATGTGAGATCTGGGGGTTCAAATAAGACTGCACTGAACAACATACCAAACAAGAATGGACTCCTGGAATGAAAAGTGTTATGTGATTTTTCTGAGGATTACCTAGGGGGAAACAAATGCAAATTCCCCACCTCCGGTTATGCAAAAATCCAGCTTTTTGACGTTATGCCCTAAAGAGTGAGCCATTGTCTACTGATCACCTGTTACATGAGGCCAAGATCAAAGGATCCAACTGTATGAAGGAAAGACTGAACTACTCATGGTGGCTCTGGTTCTGAATCTGAGATAGTGATGAACTTGTAACCACAGGGAAAACCCAGCTATGCATTTTGAAGACTGACATATATCAGAGCCTGTGGCTGGAGCTGGAGTGACCATAGATAAGCTCTTTAGCATGTGTGTGTAGTTTATTTTACTATTTTTAATATGTTTTCTCTGTAATGCTTTCAACATAAGAATAAATGTGCTTGCTTATAAACAACTGTGTGGTAACTTGTAACTGCAGGGAATTGCATGGTTTTATGGCTTGTGGAGAGAAAGCAATGTGCAGATGTTGGCCTATTTAGACAGTCTGACTTGCTGAAGGTATCACAGTGTGGACAGGAAACTGTGAAGCCTGGAAAAACCACAGTTAGCTGGGAGAGAGATGCAGATCTCTGTCTAAGAGAGGTGATGACTGAGGAGCCAGGCATGGGTGCAGTTTCTCTAGATTGTGACAAAGTATTCTAAAAAATCCTCAAACCTAGGCTTTGGATCCAAGATTTAAGAAAAGAAAGGACATGGATCTAAAGTGGAACCAATCTATAGATGTTCTAAGCCCTGCTCTCCTTCTTTCATTAGGCAAAAGAGTGGCATATCTCCAACCATTCTCCTCAAGCTCAAAAGACACACATTCTGTAACGTTCAAGGTGTTTTTGCTAGCTTGGATCCAATATTCAGCATAATATCTGTGTCTAGTTATGAAAAATATTCTGTTTAAATGGGAAAATAAAAGAGTAGATTCCACAATCCCTTGTTACTGCTCTCTTTATGAGCACATGCTCCAATGGTACGACGAGTTTATCGGCGCCTAGGTGGAGAATGTGTTGTGGGAGCCCCTCATTAAAGTAATGGCAACACATCACTGGCTTTCTCAAATCTAATGATATACAAAGGAATACTACTCTTATTCAATTATTAAGAGTTATTTATTATTTGTATTGCAGTAGAACCCAAAGGCCCAATTCAGAATTGGGGTCCCATTATATTGGGTGCCTTACTTGTGTCTAATATTCCTTCTGTATTATTCTCAAGGAATAATATTCACAAAGGAATTTCCTGATGTACAAAGCTACCGCTGGAAATCACTGGAATCCTCCCTTCTAACATCCTGTCTAAGAATGGACTAAGGCAAATTACACTGAAGCCAAGAATATGCCTGTTCTGGCTATATATTTATTCAAAGTCAAGGACATTTTAAAGAGCAGGTCTAAGCTAGTGAAGGGATGCCAGGCTATGTTATTTTGTAAAATATGTATATGAAGTAAACACAAAAACCCCAACATGTAAATAATCTTAAATCCGAGACATAAGCCTTCACACAATAGCCCTGAGCACTGTTACATACCCTGGCTGATTCTTTACAAACAGACTACAGTGCCACTATGTTCAAAATGTGTATTATCCATCCTCAGAGAGCAATCATTTGGGAAATTACAAATCGGCACCTCTTCATCAAGTGCCCTCTCCGACAGCCCTTTATATCTGATTGTTTCTTACTATTGAAGCAAATGGGACTACTGTACTCATAACAGTAAGGGTTGGGCCCTAACTAAGCAACACCCAGGGTTCCTTAAGGATCTAAAAAACCCTTGTAGTTACTAAGAATGGCATCTGATGCAGCCCCCAGAACAGCAGAGGTTCCTGAATGACAGGTGAAGAGATTGTTTTTCTTTTTCAGTGGAGAATGACTAATAAAATGCTGACTCAGCAATGAGCATTGATAGTACATTTCTAATAAAATACATAACAGAATTTATTTCTTACTGTTAGAGATGCCTATTGAAATTGCATCTCATCTTGCCTAGGACATAGGTGTTGTCACCTATACCATGCAAGATCATAATTGCAGCACTGCAAAATACCGCCTTCGCCGCATATATTAAACATCCAAATCACTCCATTTATGGCCCACACATACTTTTTGATTCAGAAAAGAGAGGTCAGGTTTGAAAAACCACATGCTCTCTCTATATTTTTATATTTATATTTTTTCTTAAATAACTGGAAACACAGTTTGCATTGAAAACATTTTGTTTAACTTTGCAACTAGACCTTTACGCACTTGGAACCTGATCCAACAAATAAGGATTGCATGGAAGCATGTGGATTTCCATGGAACAAACACACACTGAGCATTTCTCAGGTCTTTGAACAGAAACTACTATGAGAGCTTTGTGAAAGTTAATTTCTGTTTGTAAAATTCTTAATATCCTTGAATGAAAGTTACTTTCGACCCAACTCTGGGAAGTGCTGAGTACCAACAAAAGCCATTAATAAGTACAAATTGGTAGAGCTCATTGAAATAAATTGGTGGTTAGCATTATTTAAAACAGCCTTCTGAAAAATAACAATGCCACATGCTTAGAAGAAAGTGGTACAGTATTTCTCAAACAGAATTATCACAACCATGTCAAAATACAAAAAAGCCTACATGATAAAGTAACTACACTAACTGGAAATATTTTTAAAGTAAATTTACTTCTACCTTATTAAAAGGCTTATAAATAGAATTTAAATAACGTTTCTCCCATTTTATCAACACATTGCTTAGGGACTTTTTTTCTGGGCCAACATCTAATAAGATCAGTGTTTAAAAAACAAAACAATGACTCCATCCTATAAGTGGTGCTAATGTGAATTGCTATATATACACCCAACCATAATTATGTAAAATTTGTATGTCATCCACTATATGTACCTGGCATCTCATAGGAACTTTTATGAACCCTGGGCAAGCCCACTGAAGGATTTAAAAAGATATCACTTAAAATTTATTTCAGTCTATGTGGAGATCATTGTCATTTTGTACCAACGGCTCCTGGAGAAACAAGAAAAATATATTGGAACCACCTCAGCTTATCTGAGCCTTTTACTCAGCCACTAATTGACTCTATTCACTAGGTGATGTCACCTCCACAGGCATGCTCCTTAGTGACCAGGTGAGGGATAGACATACCTGTGCAGTAAGTATTAAGAGGCTGTTAAGGTCCCATCTCTCTTTTGATTTGATCTGATCAGCACATTAGAGAGTTAGCTTCATAGGTTAATTGTGCTACAGCTTTAAAGAAAAACAAAACAAAACTCACTTGTATATTCTAAATATGAGCTGGGGTTATAAATCTAGTCACTTTGAATGATATTGAGTTGCCAGTTCAAAAAACCACCTGACGTTCTCATTGACACGGTATGATTCTCTCAGGTAGAACTGTAACCCTAATTTTGAATTTAAAAATAACTTATGAAAGCATAACCTTTAATAATGATTTAGTATTGCATAATACTTTAACATTTAACTTGGTTTCATAAAAAACAAACCCAAAACAACAAACCAAACAGGCTCTGATTTTGCAATGCACATGCTTAACTTTAAGCAGTTGAGTAGTCTCAATGAAATGTGCGCTCATCTTTAAGCATGTGTTTAAATGCTTTGCTCAAAAAGGAATGGGATTACTTGCATGCTTAAAGTTAAGCACAAGCTTAGTCTTTGCTGATTTCACCCATAGTGCCTTCTTACCATGACTTACATTAGTTATTTACATAATTATATTAGTTTTAAATTAGTCTAAACCAGTACATTCAGCAAATACTAAGGAAATGACATTCTAAAGCTAGAATTGTAAACACAACCAACTTCTCTATTTGTGGGAAGCAGACAGCCACTGGTAACAAACTGAAATAAGCTGTCCCAAGACAGGAGCTTTTTTAGGGGTATAACTTCATTCACACTAGAAACTGCACCAATTTCACCATATCACTTACTAAACCAATATAGTTAAATTGGTACAAAAACTGAATGTAGTGGGGAAAGTGCTAATTAATGGTGACAATTAATTAGTTTCATAGTCAAGCTCACTCACATTCTGAAATTAGATAATTTCCATTTGAAACACAGTGTGTGCAGATTCATCTCCCTTCCAAAAAACAAAAACTCCAAGTTCAACTAATGAGAACTGTGCAGTGGTTTCATCTGTGCAAAACAGTGTGCCAGCATTAGACCACCTAGCTCATATTAATGTGCAACCTAAGTGTGGGTTTGATTGAACTTAGTGGCTAGACTTACTCACTGACTCATAGACTAGAAGGTCAGAAGGGACCATTATGATCATCCAATCTGACCTCCTGCACTGTGCAGGCCACAGAACTTCACCCACCAACTCCTGTAATAGACCTCTAACCTAAGACTGAGTTATTGAAGTTCTCAAATAATGACATGAAGACTTCAAGGCACAGAGAATTCACCAGCATGTGACCCATGCCCCTTACTACAGAGGAAGGCGAAAAACCCCCAAGGCCTAAGCCAAACTGCCCTGGGGGAAAATTCCTACCCATCCCCAAATATGGTGATCAGTTAAACCCTGAGCATGTGGGCAAAACTCACCAGCCAGACATCCAGAAAGAATTCTCTGTAATAACTCAGAACCCACCCCATCTAACATCCCTTCACAGGCCTTTGGGCATGTTTACTACTAGTAATCTAAGATCAGTCAATTGCCAAATTAGGCTGTCCCAGCATACCATCCTTTCATAACCTTATCAAGCTCAGTCTTGAAGCCAGCTAGGTTTCTTGTCCCCAGTGCTCCCCCTGGAAGGCTGTTCCAGAACTCGACTCCCCTCATGGTTAGAAACCTTCATCTAATTTCAAGTTTAGGCTTTCTGATGGCCAGTTTATATCCATTTGTTCTTGTGTCCACATTGGTGCTGAACTTAAATAACTCCTCTCCTTCCCGGATATCCCTCTGATGTATTTATGGAGATCAATCATATATATCTCCCCTCAGCCTTCTTTTGGTTAGGCTAAACAAGCCAAACTCTTTGAGTCTCCTCTTATAAGGCAGGTTTCCATTCCTTGGATCATCCTAGTAGCCCTTCTCTGTACCTGTACCAGTTTGAACTCATCTTTCTTAAACATCAGAGACCAGAATTGCACATGGTATTCCAGTTGAGGTCTCACTAAAGCCTTGTATAACGGTACTAACACCTCCATATCGCTACTGGAAAAGCCTTGCCTGATGCATCCTAGGACAGCATTAGCTTTTTTGATGGCTATATCATATTGGCGGCTCATAGTCATCCTGTGATCAATCAATACGCCCACGTCCTTCTAATTCTATCACTTCCAACTGATGCGTCCCCAGTTTATAGCAAAAGTTCTTGTTATTAGTCCCTAAGAGCATGACCTTGCACTTTCCACTATTAAATTTCATCCTATTACTTCAGTTTACAAGGTCATCCAGATCTTGTTGTATGATATCCCAGTCTTTCTCTGCATTGGCAATACCTCCCAACTTTGTATCATCCGCAAACTTTATTAGCACACACTCACTTTTTGGGTGAAGGTCAGTAATAAAAAGGTTAAATAAGATCGGTCCCAAGACCGATCCCTGAGGAACTCCACTAGTAACCTCCCTCCAGCCTGACATTCATCTTTTAGTATGACTCATTATAGTCTCCCCTTTAACCAATTCCTCATCCACCTTCCAATTTTCACATTAATCCCCATCTTTTCCAATTTAACTAATAATTCCCCATGTAGAACTGTATCAAATGCCTTACTGAAATCTAGGTAAATTAGATCCACTGCATTCCCTTTGTCTAAAAAATTTGTTATCTTCTCAAAAAAGAAGATCAGGTTGGTCTGGCACAATCTACCTTTTGTAAAGACATGTTGTACTTTGTCCCAATTACCGTTAACCTCAATGTCCTTAACCACTATCTCTCTAAAAAAAATTTCCAACACCTTGCATACTACTAAGGTCAAACTAACAGGCCTGTAATTACTCCCGATTGCTTTTTTTCCCTTTCCTAAAAATAAGAACTATGTTAGTAATTCTCCAGTTATACAGTAGATCCCCTGAAGTTTACAGTTTCATTAAAAATCCTTGGTAACAGGCTCACAATTTCATGTATCAGTTCTTTTAATATCCTTGAATGGAGATTATCTGGCCCCTCGATTTAGTCCCATTAAGATGTTCAAGTTTGGTTCCTACCTCAGATGTGATAATTTCTACCTCCATATCCTCAAACACATTAGCCCCCCTGACACTATCCCATAGCTCTTCATTAGCCTCATTAAAAACTGAGGAAAAGTATTTGTTTAGATATTGGGCCATGCCTAGATTATCCTCAATCTCTACCCCATCCTCAGTGCTTAGTGGTCCCACTTCTTCTTTGTTTTCTTCCTGTTTATACTGCTATACAACCTTTAATTATTGGTTTCAATTCCCTTTGCAAGGTCCAACTCTACTTGGCTTTTGGCATTTCTCACTTTGTCTCTAAATGTTCTGACCTCCAAGAGATACCTTTCCTTGCTGATTCCTCCCACCTTCCGCTCCTTGTAGGCTTTCTGCTTTCTCTTAATCATCTGTCTATGATTTTTTCCCATTCCTTGGGATGCAAGCTTCAGATAGTTCCTGCAACTTTGACTTGAAGTAATTCCAAGCTTCGTCCACCTTTTAGATCCATGAGTTCTTCAATCCAGTCCACTTCCCTCACTAATTCCTGTAATTTTTTTAAGTTAGCCCTTTTGAAATCAGAGACCCTAGTCACAGATCTATTTTTGTTTATCCTTTAATTTAGTTTGAACTGAATTAGCTCATGGTTGCTCGAACCAAGGTTGTCCCCTACAACCAGTTCGTCAACGATATCCTCACTACTCACCAATACCAAATCTAAACTGTCATCCCCTCTTGTTGGATCAGCAACTATTTGATGAAGGAATCTGTCAGCTATCACATCCAGGAAAATCTAAGCCCTATTATTATTATTACCATTATTATTATTATTACTAGCACTAATATCCCATAATCACACTGTTCCCAGTAATATTTACTTCATTAAAAACATTAAGGAGGTGTCTCTCCATATCCAAATCAGATCCTGGTGGTCTGTAGCACACTCCAAACTATCCCAGGGGAAGCTTTAGCAGTTTTCTTCCCCAAATTGATTTTTGCCCAGAGAGACTCTGTCCTATCCATTGCATCACTTCTAATTTCTTTACAATCTATGTTATCACTGATATACAATGCTACTCCACCACCTTTGCCTTTGTATCTGTCTTTTCTAAGCAGCTCATAGCTGTACTCCAGTCATGACTACTATTCCATGTTTCTTTTACCCCTACAAAATCTGGTTTCACTTCCTGCACCAGTAACTCTAGTTTTTCCATTTTGTTACCCAGGCTCCTCGCATTGGTGTACAAACATCTGAATTTTTGCTGTTTGGCTTCGCTCACATTCAATTCGCCACAGTCATTCTACCACCAGTATCACCTGTTAGACTGGTATCTATACCACCCTTCCTCTTCATGTCCATTCTCCTGTCCACTCTTATAACCTTTCCTATTTCATTTTCCTCCCTCTCAATGTTAAAATCAGCCATGGAGATCACCCAGGCATCACCCTCAAATTCCTAGTTTAAAACTCTCTTAATCAGTTGTGCCAGCCTCCATTCTAGAAGTCTATTTCCCTTCCTGTTCAGGTTAAATCCATCCCAAGAGAATAGTCCTCTGTCCATGAATGCCTCCCAGTGGCCATACATCCCAAAGCCCTCCTTATAGCACCACTGCCTGAGCCATCTGTTGATCATCATAATCTTGTCACACCTTTGTTGTCCTCCTCTAGGGACAGGCAGAATCCCACTAAGATCACCAGAGCCTCCAGTCTTCCCCAGCGTGGCATAGTCTTCCTTGATTCTTTCCAGTGATAATCTAGCCATATCATTTGCTACTACATGAAGAACAATCAGTGGATTCTTTCTTGCTCCTGCTAGGATCCTCTTCAGCCTCAGATCCACATCTCATATCCTAGCACTGGGCAGACAGCACACCCTTCTGTTCTTCAGAACAGCTCTGCTTACAGGCCTGTCTTTTCTTCTCAGGAGGGAGTCCCCAGTCATGTATACCTGCCTTTTCCTGGTGATGGTCCCTCCCCTGTTCTTTCTGGCTGCAAGTCCTCTCATCTTCTATTCTCCCTTTCAATCTTCTGCAACCCACCCTGGATCCCCCTTGGGCTCTTACTAATAGTGGTATCTCCACTGGCTCATCCACGCTTTGTATAGGACTAGCTGCTCTCCTCTTCTTCCTTTCCCTCCACCTTCAGTTACTGCTCGCTGCACCCCTTCTTCATTTTCCAACTCCACAAACCTGTTCCTGAGTTCTGTTTCTCCTTCACTAGCCTGTCTTTTCCTCTGCCTGGTTCTCGTAGTCACATGCTTCAACTGGCCACTTTCCTCACTCAGCAGTCTCCCCTCAGAGTTCTTTATCCTGCTTCCATCTACAAATCTGGGCTTTTCCCTTCAGCCTCCTCATGTCTTTGCTCCATCATCTGCTCGAATCCTCTTCTAAACTCAACCAGAGTTTCCACCTACATCTTCAAGCCCCAGATCTTCTCTTCCATCAGCTCTATCAGGCGGCACTTCATACAAACAAAGCTCTTTTGTGGTACACCCTCCAGGATCATGTACATCCCTCAGCTCCCACATTCAGTCATCTTCATTGTCTCTTTCACTGCTTGGGTCACTACCACTAGCACCTCTGTCTCTGGCATAGCTTCCTTACCTATGTCCTGTCAGTGAGAGAAAAAACCCAAACACACACAGAACACACAAAAAACCCAAATACACAAAAACCCAAACACACACACACAACTTCCATAAAACTCACTCATTGCCTCTAAAGACCAGGGGCTTGACTCTTCCCTTCTCCAACAGAACACCCCAGTTGTTTGCAGCTGTTTGCCGGTTCCTGTGCCACTGCCTGATTGGGTGACTCTTTATAGGCCCCCTAATTAGGGAAGCCCCACCCCAATCAGGCTCAGCTGATCTCAGTGCCCTACCCAGTACCAGTCCCTGCAACTGAACCATTTAAAAAGCTCCATATCCCCTATTTTACTCCAAATTAGTTTAAATCTGCCTTTGTAAAACTTCTCTTTGGATGTCTGATGTAGCCTCCAACAAATTTTTATAAATGGTTAAGACTTCTGTTCTAAGTCCTTCTCTCTGAAAACAAAACGGATTTGGATATCAGCATTAATACTGTCCCTTGTCTAACACATTTATTTAATTCTCTGTATCTATACCGGGTGTAGAAAACTGCAGCACATCTCTTCAGCAATACAGGTTACAAAGAACACATCACCCCTGAATGCTGCTCACTCTTCTGGCTTCCTGTGGAACACATAGCCAAGTTCAAGGTCTTGGAGGATCTGAGCCTCAGACTTATTCCTTATTTTTAAAATCCTCAAAGAGCCTATCCACAATACATAACAAGCTCTGTTCCTTCTTCCAGATGTTGACCACTCATGACAGCAATGCTCATCAGGGACAATGAACTCTCAAGGAAGAGGCATGTGTGCTCTCTCAGTAGCTTGCTTCCTCAGAAAACAACACATACCCTACTGGTATTTACATAAGGATAAGTAATAAATGGTGTACCTTACTCCTCACTTTTGCCTTTTTTATTTTTATAAAGACTCTAGAAAGTACTTGAGTACCACTGTAACAGACGAAGCATAAGAAGAATTAAAAAAGTTGAAAAAAAGCACTTGTTAAGACATCAGCATCCAGCCAGAAATTATTGAAATCCATCTGCAAATGCTATGTGCATAGTTACATAACATACTTTAAATAAAATAATTCATTATAATCCCAAAGTAATTTATTATAAAAATCCTTGTTTTTTACTTTGGCCTTGATCATTTTTAGGCATCAATGGGGAGACAAGGAGTACTGAGTATTAGCCGAATCTTTTGAAGAATACCATTGCAAAGGGTCTGGTTAGACGCAATGCTAGGTGGTACCTTACATACTATGAGAAGTGAATCTATAAATTGAATTTGTCAAGGTTGGAGAGGAAGTACATCAGGAGCATCAGGAAAAAGCTGAAGATGCCGAGATAAGTGCCAGGTGTGGGCAATATTTGCCTAATAGTAGGTTCAATGGCAGGGGTGGTTTTGAGAAGAACACCGTTTCTCCTGCGGCAAGCCAGAAGCCTGAAGGCATCCATTAAGCACAGTTTCAACATGTGAGAGAGTTAAAAAACTGTAGGAAGCAGTCAATCTTAATGAGAACTTTGAAACACCAAGGAAAGAAATCAGGCATCAAGTGTAAGGAATAAAGTGTCCACCTAAACCTTCTCCCTCTGTTGCTGTGTCAAAAGGTAGATCTTTTCAACATACAAATCCTCAGAGGAGTAAGGATTTGAAACTACTGCACAAAGCTTTAAAATGAGATATATGGCCCTTTCTTTTCAGCTACTCTGAAGTCTTTAGGGCCTTGTGTATCTGCCAGATTACAATTTGCCTCTGGCTAGGTGGCTACTATTCTATGCAATAAAACTGAAAACAGACAGAACTATACTATTTTTCACACACTAGGAATCTCGTTGAGTGATGTCTATCTTCTCAAATAAATTTCAGAGTAGCAGCAAGAATTAAAATAAAAAATGCACTGACAATTAGTCAAGTACAGATTTTCTCTTTGGTATTTCTATGGGGTGTGCTAAAGGGATGCCATAAACTTTAAATCCAATCCATTTCAGAAAAAATTATTTTAAAGTAGTTTCAGGTATTGGATATTCCCTTGAGCCAATCTGCCAATATTTGTGATTTACAATATTTTCCCATTTTTATTAAAAAAAATATTTTTTCTTTTCTGTTGCTGTGTCAAATACCCAAGCAAACAAAAGGGGAAACTGACTAAGGCCTTGTCTACTCTAGCATTTATGCTGGCAAAACATTTGTCACTCTGAGGTGTGAAAAAACACCCCCTGAGTGACATAAATTTTGCCAGCATAAGCACTTGAGTGGACAGCTCTCCTGCTGACATAGCTACTGCTGCTCATTTAGGTGGCTTTATTATGTCGGAGGAAGAGCTCTCTCCCATTGACTTAATGTGGCTACACGAGCGCTCTCACAGCAGCACACCAATACAGCTGTGCTGCTGTAAGTTTTAGGTGTAGACTAGCCCTAAGACTCTTATTGACTTCAATGGGCTTTAGATCAGGCTCCTACTATTTGTATTAGGGAAACGGTGTAATAGGCTAGAAACTAAATACTGTAAAAGGTTCACAAAATAAACAAACTGAAAAAATATAGGGTTCTTCCTCTTCTTTTTTTATAGTAAACTAACATGGAAAAACAGTAGAGGTAATATCCTCGAACAGAATTTAAGCTTGTATTATTTAAGCATTTTATTTGTTGTCCAGAAGACAGAAAGCAGATACCAGCTAGGACTGATATTACTTTAAATCTTTTTTCCAGAAGTCCTGTTTGAAAGCAGTAACTTTTAAATCCCTTACACTTCCCAGTCCAAAACAATTTATTTTAAAGTTTTAAAAAATTAATTTACAGGTCTTCTAATGTCTCTGAGCTGCTAATAAATTTAAAATTCAGTAGCAAGGTGAATAGAAAATAATGATTTTTGTATATCTATAGCTCCAAAGTAATCACAATAATAATGAAATCAATGCTATATCAATGATATTATTAAGGCATTTAGGAGTTGTCACAGTAGTCTAATGAGATGATTAGTACTTTCAAGTTTTTGGAAGAATGATCTTTTTATTATTAATTATTTATTATTATTTATAATATTATTATTATTTATTAATTAATTATTATTATTATTATTTATTATTATTATTATTAAAACATACTGGATATCAG
Source organism: Mesoclemmys tuberculata (assembly GCA_007922155.1). Taxonomy (NCBI): domain Eukaryota; kingdom Metazoa; phylum Chordata; order Testudines; family Chelidae; genus Mesoclemmys; species Mesoclemmys tuberculata. The sequence continues at coordinate 75,102,783 of ML675601.1, forward strand.
TCTTGAGATCTATGATAAATGTTGATACCTAAGTACATATTCCGTGTCCAAGTTTAGAAATCTTCAAATTTGCTGTAAACACAGAAAACACACTGAAAATCAAACAAAAAATAGTAATTTTACACAAACTGCACAATAGTCTCCAGCAGTTAGTTTTATCCCAGAAATAATAAAGGTGCTTCTTAAACTCACTAGTAGACCGGTATGAAATATTCTTTCTGAAAACACCCAGGATCAACTGGCATTTGATTCTGACTTGCATTCACAAATCAGCAGTGACTTGTTCAAATTTTGCTAGTGAAACATTTTTGAGGCTGGATACAAAACAATTAATATAAAATTTCCATCTTTCTTCCTTAGATGGGGCAAGCTTTGATTGAACATCACCTGATTCTTTAACTGTTTGATCAAATGTCTCTTCCAAAGGAGGTCTCCAACTTGTAAGGGGAGGAGTGGGATAAGAAACATGTAACAGAGAGGACATCTCTCACAGTGGGCCAAAAATCTACCACTAGATATAGTACGGTACATGCATATGTTGACTTCAGTGGCAGTTGGCTTCATTAACATCAACAAAAGACACGTGTGTATGTCCAAGATTAATATTTAGCCTCTAGACTCATCCTAAGTGCTTTACAGGCCATTATATTGCTGGCTATTCCCTAGGCTACCAGTTTAATGAAGTAATAAGCTGTATTGTTTAGGAACTCACAAGCTAAAATAGCTGCCTTATACTTTCTTTCTTTCTTACATCCTTGCTTATTGACTTTAAACTCTTTTAAACTCTGTTAGCCAAACATTAAGAGTTTTGGACACATAAAACAATGACAGCTCTCAAATTTTTGTAACATGCCTATTATCTCTTCATGAAATAACATCCATTTTTTTGTCTAAGGGATCAAAGAGATACTTTTCCATCTAAGGCAAAAAAAAGTTGTCTAACCAGGGACAGTCACAGCTTCAGAGTCACCCCCATGACTCCTCTTTCCCTTTGTTGACCATAAAACTTTAAAGATTACAAATTAAGTCAGGCAAGGTGTAATTCATCAATTTAAACTAAAATGGATACAGACAGGCCATTTGGGCTGTGTGTTGAGTTAGGCTCTGAATAGAATATGCCAGAAAATTATTAATAATAATTATCCTTATAACAGCATCAACTTCTATTGTTATGCTGCCTTAACTGTTTTCATTCTAGTGCTGTTTTCAATTTGCTCACAACTTTCACTTTCCTGCTGAAATCTCCCATGTTCGGCCTGTGCCTGAATATGAATTTTTAAAGAAAGTTTGAAAATCAACAGATCCACCATAGCTGAGTGACCTGAGAAAAAATATCATAATGAAAAAATTATGCATCCTTGTTTTGGACAGCTCTACAGTCAGACCGGATGGGGTTTCAGAGCATACATTTGGCAAGAAAATACCTCTTACTGAGAAGTGCCTTTGCTTGTTCCAGGGAAAACTGGCTTTGATTTGACAGAATGATGAGCCTTGGGAAATAATATACTGAGCATGCACAGTACATGCTTTTCACCACACTCTTAAAAGGCATGACTCAAAGTCTGCTTGAGTCAATGGGAGTCTTTCCACTGACTTCATTGGGCTTGGGATCAAGCCCAAAGTGAGTAGTTAAAGAGCAACTTGCCGCAAGTACATATGTAGCTAAATCAGCTGCTTATCAATAAACATCATGAAGTTTATTGTTGTGAAACGACAGGAATACATAAGCCTGGAGAAAGGGTGCCCATGGATCTTGCAAGGGGTTGAGGGAGAATTCCTGCCACTTTGAGAGATGCAAAGGTATGCAAAGGCTAAAGCACGGGCTCCACAGGAGTTCAGTCTACATTTTAAGCACAGAGTTACATTTAAAGTATTCTCACCTATATTAAAGATCAATTTATTTCAAAATCTCAACAACCATCTGTCCGGTACTGAATAAATACCTACTTAGTCTCTTTTTTGTTTTCTTTACTCTTTTTTTGTTGCTTTTAAAAAGCAGAACAACTTAATGGATTTCAGCCCAGAGTGAGACACTAAATTTTAATTCAAAAGGGTTTTAGTTTCCAAGATTATAATACCTTGAATGTAGAGATTCCAAAAGAACTGCTAACAAACCTCAATTACAGTGACACTATAATATTTTGAAGCCTTAACATCATGACTGCCTAGAGGGATTGCTAGGCTACAAACTTCTTAGCATTTTTGAAATCACCGCATATCAACTGTGAGACCATTCTGCCTCACGTGATCACTCATTAGACATAGTTTTACTCTACACTATAAACCCACCACCCAGATTCCCGTACACATGCCTGCAGTACTCCTGTAACAAATCACTGCAGATCAACTGAAAATACGATGCCGTGTTCAGGGCTGAATCAGGGAACTAAGAACTGTGTCAGGTGCCAAGAAAAAGCTGCCTGACAATCACTATACCTGTCACTCTCTGAAATGAACCACTCTTTAGGGGAAATTAAGGGTTACATGATGCTAATGCTCGTTTGTCTCTGGAAGACAAATATAGCATAACTCCTTTTGGGGCTACTCTTTGTTTCTCTTTATAGCAACCGGATAAGTACGTTTGTTGTAGATTTTCTTTCTAGATAGAAAGAGAGGATATGGTGCTCATGATGTTCAAGCCAAGAAATAAACCTTATCTCTAAGTGACTTATTCCTCCTGAAGAGAGAAGTCTAGAGAGGTGGTATACATTCTGAACTTTCAGGAATAATTCCATTTCATATCCCTGGGTTCTTCTGGCTATCATAACCTCATACTTTTTTCGGTCTTGAGTTTCCTTATCATATTATGTCTCCTCCTCCCCTAAACCTGTCAAACAGCCAAAAAATTGCTCTGAGAAGCAAAAAAAGTAATTGAGATATTCTTTCAAGGGAAATATTATATTTTTCCTGGTACACTAATGAAACTGGCTTTGTAAATGAGAACATCTTAAAATAACACATTCAAAACAAGAGGTGAACCTACAAATCTTTTATCAGTGTAAAAACATTTGGATCTAACGGAGTATAAATCAGCAAGTTTTTGCAATCTGCATCGCAGTATAAAAAACAAGCTGGCAAGCCCAGGAGCAGTTTTCTTACAATTAACTTAATACTGGAATGGCCCTGCCACACTAAAAGCAGTGCCTTGAATATGCTGTAATGGTTTTATAATGTTACAATGTATTAGTATTTGTTTCTGCAATAGCTTGTAATACTATCCAGACCCTGATAGAAAAAGATTTCTTTTTTGCACGTTACAACAGTGCGGAAAATGTGCTACTTTCTTTATACCAGTATATTAGGTCCAGTAATATTCAGGCACTAGAATTAAGCTAAACCTTAACTGTTTGTCAATAGTCTGAACAGAACACATACATGTGAAGTTCAGCACATGACTGTTGGTGTCATAAACAGGCACTGTACAAATTCTAGCATAATCTGAGTTAGTAATTACCATTATAAAATGCAATGTAACATACACCATAGACTTCAGTTACATAATACAGATACCTAACATGGACACAAAGCTAATTAATATGGATTGAAAGATAAGATGATCCAAAATACTGGACCAAATTCAGACTATTTGATTTCACTGACAGACATTGGTATGCATTTTGTGTTGCAAATGTGTCCACATCCTCACCCTGCAGAACGTCCAAGAAGATTATTCCTGCTAGGGCCTGCAGTAATCTCTAGAAGATGTGTGAGTGAGTGACTAGTTAGGGAGCCTATGCACTAAGCATACCTCCTAAATATTCCCTGCAATGCCTCTCTGCAGTTTCGGATGACCTGTGCAGTCCGTGGATTTTGGGGGAGTCTGGAACAGCTCCAACAGTAGTACCCTACTTGGCTCTCCATTTTCCCTTGTAGGCAAATGCAGAATGGCCTAATTTTGTCTCATGAATTTTAAGTTGACAGGTAGGAATGATACCAATACAATTTGTTGAGAAATAAACAAGGTCCATCAAGAATGTTTATTTTACAGGATAAGATAAAGATTGCAGAAGCATTCTGCCATGGGAAAGACTGCTGTAGGTATTACAACCTGTCACTGTAAATAATTATACAGATGCCGCCTAATGATGATATTACTGAAAGTCTGCCAACATTTCCATTATAGTGCCTACTTTCAGGGGAATACACCATGGCTCTAAAATGTTCCCTGGATGTATTCGTACAAGATCTGAACCACAGAGAGAGCTTTAAAGTATTTTCTCATGGTTTGAGTCCTGGTTACCTAAGAAACTCCACATTGTACTTTTGTGACAGCTCAGGTCAACTGATGCTTTTGTATTAACAACCCCTGGATTTTGAGTCTGAAACATCATCTTTAACTCATGATATTAACTATAATTATTGCAGAAGTTGATGATCATATTTATATAATCTGCTGTAAAATTTAAACATGGTAGAATTATTCTAAGAACTCGTTAAATATGTACAATTCAACAACAAATCAATGGACAGGTGTTTTTCCCTCACAGCTATGCATGCAAATGTTCCTTTGCTCTGTTTTGCCTGTTTGTTCTGGACTTGTCTGCAGGTACGAGTATCTATATGAAATTTATGAGACTTATGTTCTTTGAAATGGGATTCTTGCAAATTTGTCTGTAACTCCTGAACATTACAAGAACAAAACAAAGAAATACAACTGGTAAAAGCAAACTGTACCCAAAGTTGCCCAAAATCCAAAACAGCTTGCACAGTGAGGAAAGAGATAACGATGAGACTGTTCACATGCAAGTGTGTGTCTATTTCAAGTTAACAAATTCAGAAAGGTGCATCTACAAACTCATTCCGGCTGCCCACATTGCAAATCTGAAGTCAGCCAGTTAAACTCTGAAGTGCAAGCAGCAAAAAGCAAGGTATGTAGTTCTGTGTACAACACTCCTAATTATTACCATTAAAACAACATCAAAACTACCACAATCACCATTATCTGTGCAGATTTTTGGTAACTCAGTTTGTCTGTTAAATGAGATACCTTTAGCCTTCAAATGCCTTCTATATTCACACTTTCTGTTGGGATAGAGATGATAAACTGCATTAATTTCTTTAAACATATTCTATTTACTGAAAGCTGGGGAAGTTTCTCTTTCCGCCGCCCATTTCTTTCCATGAAGGCTGATTTGATAATGCTGTCTTGGACTCATCTTCAAATTCCTGTCCCGAGGCCTCCCAGCTACATTAATTCAAAGATCACAACCTATTCAAAACAAAATTTCTAGGCTTATGTACAAGGCAAGTTTGAACAACATATTATTCTTATCTTGGAATCTTCGCAGTGACTATCGGCTGTTCATCATATTGACTTTAAATTTTACTTCAGGACTTTAATCATTATGGTCTATATATTCCAATTTCCTTTTTCCACATACATCCTCAAAAGTGTTACAATTTTGTAATCAGAAGCTGTTGCATGTTTCTCTTCTTCAGAAATCTTTCAGCACTAGAGCTTTAAGCAGACTATGGCCCATGGTTTTAGGCTCTCTTGCCAGTTAAAACTGTAAATACCATTTTAGATAATTCACAGAAAAACTCAGCTGAAAACGCATTTCTTTATTCCTGCCTTTTTAATTTAAAATATACAGATCAGCTTAAAGTTCACTGTATAGTTTGAATAAGGCAGGCAGGATTTGGCCCTTTTTATTGTAGTACTTCCTGTGCAAGGTTGGCTGCACAAACTGTGTCTGAATTGTATTTTTCTATCCCAGTTGAATCCTAGCATTAATTCATGGTGTTGATGCATTACACAACATTCAGTAGGAGAAGTACATTCACAAGACTGCTATTTTTCTCTTACATATGCCAATAGCTTACAATAATAAATATTCTTGTCCAGAAACTGCCAAAACAGATTACCTAACATGACGCCACTCATTGGGTTGGAGAGGGGAGGACTGGCAGAACTTGTTTAATATTTTAGCCCTTTCAAAAGGTATGGGCATAAATTATACAGTCCTGGCCCTCATCTAACTTGGCCATAGACTCCAACACTCTAGAAGAAAATCAAACAAAATTAGGAGAAGCATCATATCATCACGGGCCAGATTTTCAAGTACCCAGCACCCACAATTAGGCCAGATTTTACAAAGATCTCATCTCCCATTAAGTCAACAAAAAAAAGGCCAGATTTTCATAAATGCCCAGCACCCAGCAGCTCCCACTAAGACACTTATGGCCAGATTTTCAAAAATGGTCAATACTCAATGTGAACAGCTCTTCTGAAAGTCTAAAACACACACACACGCACACGATCTGCACTCTTCACTGTAGATTCTTATATCATGCCCATCATTGCAGAATGTGAGCTTGGAGATAGAAAGAAAGAAACAGAAAGAAAGAAAGTACAGAAAATTCATAAACAGCAAAATACAAGGTATTTTAATAAATGTAATGGCTTAGAAATCATAATTAGCAGATCCTAGCACACTTATATTTTTATGTCTGATGACAAAACAAATTGCAATTACAAATTGCAGCACTTGCTCTTCCGCTAGTACACATGGAAAAAAATGAGAACAAATGATGCATTTGACCTTACCAACAGTAGCACCTAAGGGAATCCTATACTGTTTTAGGAATGGTAAACCTATTTAAAGAACTGCAATTTGTCCTTATTTTATAAAAATAAAACTCAAATAAATCTTTGCCACCAAGAATTGAGATTTAACACTAAGTGTTAATATAAACACACAGGCTCTTTCTGGTAGGAAATTAGGAATTTGCTGATACTCTGAGGATAAGTGAGGAGGAGGGCAAAAGAAACAAACCAATTTCATATCATAAACATAATATCATACATGAAATCAGAGCTGAATGATTCATGGTGAATACATGACTCACTTATGTTTTTTACCTTATGGGCACAATAATTAATCCACCAAAAGAATTAGCTCTACAGCACTAAACTTCTTTACAGAAAATAATCAAAGGCCCCTACTGCAGTAACTAAACAACATGAAAAGGTGTACCCTTTTGGTAGATGTGAGGGGCTAAACAGCAACCGGGGCATATAAAGACAGACTGTCAGTAATTTCACCCCTTCAGGTCAACAAAGGAGTGTTCCAGCTGACATATGCAGCCTCTGCTTGCCCTTTGTCATGTATGTGCTTCACCTCAAAAACTGTCAGTGACTTGTCAGAATCAATCAGAAAATCTAATGCTATTCTGCAGTGATGTACAAGTTTGGACAGCATGACATCAAATTTCTGGTAGTATGTGTCAAGTACCATATGAAAACAGATGTCCTCATTACTCTACTGCTTTGGTACAAAAGAGTACGTCTTACCTTTCTGACCCATATCTGGCAATAGTGAGACTGTAATAAAGGAAATAAACAACATAAATTGACCGGTTTGAAAATATATCATGCAAATAAAATTGGAATGTTGCTCACCTTCTAGCAAAGGGGTCAACATAACAACAGATTTCCTTGTCAAATACACTTTTTCCTAGTAGGCTGCCTTTATATTCTGAAGAGTTAACAAAATCAATTGCTTCAGACGCTAATTTTAAAGTTCAGATCTAGAGATTATAATTATAAGTGAAATTCACACTAGTAAAGAGGGCCCACATAAGGCTCTGTAAGTGGACATTGCCTACATTCCTGCAGAGTGCAATGGCATGCCTCACAACAGCTCCAAATAAGCTAGTGTGCAGGGAGGACTGAGCCAGGGAATGGACCACAGAATCAGTGACTACACACATCACATAAGCCATCCCCCACTACCCCTCCAAAAGGGTTGTGAACAGTAGCATTGGAACAGTTTTGTGTGTGTACCGAAAACCATTGAACAAAACTGTAAGCCCTGCTTATGATGGATACCACTTCAAGCCAGAGGGTGCTGCCCCACCCCCAACACTCTTAGTTCCAGCACCCCAGGGATGTGAAAGGCAGCAGCATCTTACTAGCTGGCAGAGTGGCCATAGAGAGCCTGGGGAGGCAGATCCTCTCCTCACACAGCTCCATTCACTAAAACCAATTCCTCAGGCACTGCATGAGGAGGGGTTAATTACCCCCTACCAGCATTGTAGTGGGTGCTTTCAAATTAAAAATCTTTTAGCTACTGCCTGTGGCCACCTGGAACTTCATTGTGTCACTATGCTGCACACCACATGAGAGCTTCTAGTCAAACCCAAGATGCAACACAGATCCACCTGGTCCAAAACGACAGGGTCTTGCCACGTGAGCTAACAGTGAGCCTGTATTTTATGGTTGCAATATAGTGCCTATGACACAATTGAGACTTTCTGATACTATCCAGTAGATGGCAATGGATACAAACACGCCAGCCAGCTTATCACAATATAAATACACTCTATTAAAACTAGACAAATTATTTTGGATATAATCCAAAACAAGAACAGTGAATAAATACAGTTTTACAAGCATACAGAGCCCAATCTTGAAGTGAATGAGGTCATGACTGAAGAGTGGCTTCTGGATTAATCCCATAATAATTGTACAAACAGGTTTGAAAATCTACATATTGAGGCCACTGGGTGCTCTACAAATAATCTAAGCTCTATACATAGCAAGTAGTAATGGAAATGTAGATGATAAAATGTCTAGAAAAGGAAAAAATGTAAACCTAGGATTCTTGAACTGGCATTTGTTTTTTGATTGTTTGGATGACAGTGTAGCTCAAAATTAAAGTGCATTTTTAACAGACACAGTGTGGTGAAGTGAGATTGTTTGCTAAAAGAAGAATGCCTGTAGCCACCAAGCTTTGCATTGAGAGATAATGTCTTGCCCAGGGTCCTCATGTGTCTGCTATGTGAGTGATTCATGGAATAGAACCTACAGCTGTAGACTTATTTAAATGCAGGCAATAACAGTTTCCGTTCACTTATTGCATATTTTTCTCATTAGCTAAATCTATTCTAATATCTTACTGTATTTTACTAAACCAGCTCATTAAAAAGATTGATAAACAACTGCACAGTATAGCCACCATACTCCATCTCCGAGAGTTGCACCTAAACTCTATGGTTCCTACTCAATTTAAAAGAAAATCACTGAAAAAACAGATTGTAGCACGATAGGGCTGTATCTGATTTTAAGGCCAAATCCAGTCTCCATGGCATGCCACTATGCGGAGCTGCCTAAGAGACTGAAGGCCCTAAAACCAGACAACCAGAGGCAGAATATTGAACCTCACTTTTCTGGGCACAATAGGAAGGCTCTCTAATAAGGAAAGCTGGTGTCCTCTACAGCTTTAACAAAGGAGAACTTAAAAGGGGCTGCGATGCTCCCAGGGGATATTGAAGGTTGTGAGGCAACACACTACTACGCCCCCCTGGCAGAAGCAGTCTTCTCTGTGCCCGTTGCACTCAGCTCCATGAACCCAATCGCCTCTGGCCACACGAGTACTGCCTTCCATGTCTCCACAGACCAGGCCCTCTCTGCTGATTAGGGAAAGGCACACACAACCCCAGAGTCATCCGAGAACTCCCCTGCAGCCTCCAGGCCCTAATTACTGGACACTCACCAAAATTTCCAGATAAGGTGTTCTCAAAGAAACAGTGCACACACCTGCTTGTTTAGTTCAACTGAGGATCAACTCCAATATAACATCACAGCACTGAGACGTACTCATAGTGAAAAAATCATAAATTTATAATCAAAGATTAAGATTTAAGAGATAATGAATAAAGACAATGACAGAAGTGGCTACATATAAAACAAGAGGTATAACACGCTTCTTAGCATCTCAATTTAACTTTAACAGGCTAAAAGTCTTTGTCTAAAGCTGCTTATCTCACCTAAAGCAATCTCTGAACATTTCCAAGCAACATGGCCGGGATTCCCTTTTCTGAATGCAAAAAGCACTGTCTTTTTGCCTTCTTCTTGTGGTGACAAAGGGTTAAAAAACTTTTTAGTTAATCTATTTTCCATGCCTTAGACGGGCTGGGGGCTTGGAGGAGAAAGGGAAAAAGCATGAGGGGATTTTCTTATCTTATCTACTTTCACTAATTTATGACTGTCAGTTTTACAACTTGAAATGGGACTTTCTATTTCTTGCTTAAAACAGTGGGTTTTCTAAAGAGATTAATTCTTAAGACACACACTTGCAAGAAGACATTTATACAACTTAGGTTTGACTTATTGAGGAATCCGCACCATTTCAGTTTCAGCTCGTAATACTGACGAGGTGAATGAATCCGATAACGGAACGCTTATTTAGCGGGAGGGGGGTGGAAAGGTACAGACACACATAGGGTGTTAGTCCCCTGCTGTCACAGCTCTACTGAGCAACAGAGCTGCAGGGGCTCATGTTTGGAGGGAAAAGGAATTGTCCTTTCAGTCCACACACTCTGCCTGCCCCGTTGGGTCACTAGGTTCAGACAAGCCCCCCTTGCTATTCACCCGACCAACTTGTGGATGGATGAGGGCGGCTGGAACCGGTCTTAGTCCAAGACCTGGTCAACAGTTTATAAATCTATCATTTATTTATACAACAACACACATTCTATATTCAATCTAAATCCACTATTTATTGAGAGATTTACCTTACCACAAATTATCTTCTCTTATTCTTTTACAGATTCTTAACACACAAATAAAACTTAAACAACTGATTACAATAACACATGTACACAAAACAGTTAGAATTATTACTAGTTTTACATTCACACTCACTACTCACCACATATATGAACGAACTCAGCTGCAGCAAAAAAAACAAACATACCATGGCCAGGTTATTATATTTTCATCCAGGTGGAACCTCTATCGTATTCACACCCAGGTTATCATCCGCAGGACAAAGCCCCACGGGTTATCAGCTCTGACACCCTACCCTATTATTTTGAGCGACGAGCTGGAGAGAGGTGAAATGGTTGATCAGACCCCTTGCGCAGTGCTATTCTGGTGTACTTCCTTCTTGATTCATGGCTCCCCAAAAAGCCTCGGTCTGGCAACCCCCTTTTATATCTCTACTTCAGCCAATGCATCTGCTAAGCCAATGATAGACCCTTCCTTTACCATCTTATCAGCAGCCCCTTCCTCAAAACTTTACTGCTGACTTACAAAGCTAATTTTGCAGCGACTGCAAAATTCCCATGTCTGGGTCTGGAACTGCTACATGTACCAGCCCCCGTTATCATGGGTTTACTTCTAGTTCAAGGTTTTTTTTCTTTTTTGCTGTCTCTGAGTCCCCCACACATGGATTTATAGCTTTTCTCAAAATGGACTCGGGGCACTGATTTTTCAAACATGTTTTTACCCTGTTACAACACTTCTTATACCCCGAAAGATCACTGTTTTGTCCCCAGAGTCAGGATGACTTCCCAGGGTTTATTCTCCGGTGTCTTGACTCCTGTTGTCTTCCCATCTTAGTGTTGACTTGTGTGTAAATGAGGCTTTCATTGTGTTGGCCTACAATGTTTAATCTACAAGGCTAATAGGGAGAAAGGGTGAATCCATACCTTTGCCTGACCCAAAACCTGTTTGTCAGCTCTGCCTTGGACACAGATTTTAAAACACGTTTTCAGTACATATACACAACTCCTCAAATATCATTTGTACATACATATTGCAATGATTGTGAGAAACAGCATGAAATAACATTTTATTAGATACCTCACTTGACCCTCCTTGGATAAATACTATGAAAACAATGAGTTGGGTGTGGTGAGTTTGTCAGTCCTGCCAGGATTTACTGTTACAGAATAGTGAAACCTTTACCACATGACACTGAGTGGTTCTTGTGTTCACAGAGGCCATACAGCCCGAAGACAAGTACCAACGAGTATCAGAGGGACAGGAGCATCATCCAAAAGAATGAAAAAAATCCTAACACATGGAGGCTGAGAAGAGGTGAGTAGGATGAGCCTATTCTTTTAATTTACAAATAGAGGGATAGATGCATCTCCTATGAAGGTGCAAATTGCACCTCCTGTTCCAGGGAGTTCCACCATACTCAGGAGTAGATTCATCCCTGGGTAGGCTAGGCAGTTTCCAGCACTCTCCCTTGAAGCTTCTCTTTGGGGAAGGCTTCTTTAATTTTCGTTCTCTGAGATCTCCATTTGTGACCCACTGCCAAAGAGTGCAGGCGGGATGGTCCAAGTTAGGGCATTCCCTGGCTGTCCTGTCCACATCCCCTCACATGCTAGTAGCATCTATTTTGGGGATGCACTGGTCTGCTGCAACCTTCTTAGCAGAGTGAAGGATGCAGTTGTCTTGTGTCCCTACAACCTCTCTTTGGGGAAGCTTTTAGAGTCTGGGCACTCTATATGAGGATCTGCATGGCTGGAAGTCAGAGTAGTGATCTGGTCTGTAAGGTCTAACACTGTAAATGCCTCAGGGGAAGCAATGTGCTCTGATCTACAGTTTGCACAGGGCCAAGAACAATGTTAATGTTCAACAAACAAGGAGTGAAATAATAAATAAATAATTCCCATTCATACTGGTGTGGGAATTGTGTGTCTCAAAGAAAATTCCTCTTCAAATGCTTTCTAGCTTTTGTGTGTATGTGTGGTGAGGAGGGAGAGATGAGAAGGCTAAGAATAGGATTGAAAAATAGCCCACACACAAGACTTTGGGAAGTGGTTGTGTGTATGTACAAAGTGCTTGTCTTAAGAGTTTTCAATATGTCTGTCACTATGTATTTTGAAACTTGTCTAAGCTTGCATTTGCATGATGTATTTTAACAGCTCCATGAGAGCCATTGGGGTCTATCAGTTTAATTATGCACATTTTAAAAATTCCCTAAAAATGCATAGTATTTTCACATTCCATTCTGATATACATGTAAATAAGAATTTACCGTGTTTATCTTTATGAATATCTCCGGAGTGTGTCAGTTATCAATAAGCTCATCCAAAGGCAAATCCAATAATTTACATCACTTATTACTCCATCATCATTCCTAGTACCTTTTGAGTTAAAGTATGGCTTGTGAAAACCAGACGAGACCAAGGTAGTGATGACAACTTCAGCATTTGAGACCTGTGGAGGCCATCATTCTTCTTGAATGCTGTGGATGGCACACTGGACAACAGCGCTTCCTGAGCATATAAGCGCTTCCCTAGCTCAGCCTTTTGAGTGAATGCTGGAGTCTAGGTGAGAAAGGCCACAGCCAAAAACCTGACCCTTCGGGTCTATGTGGCTTTCCAGACTGTGCTTCTACACATTACAGCTATCTCCTGTGAAGGAGCACGGAAGGGTGGGTTGAAGGAGGGGGTTGTTAGGAACACAGAAATTGCCAGCTCAGATCAGTGGAGCCACACATCTCATCTTCCCTAAGCCATCTCTCTTCACTAGCCCACCCATACTGAAAACAGACACAGCTGAACCTTTTTAATGGAAAACAGTATTTGTTTTCACCAACATCAGCATGCTGGTAAAGAGGCACTCAGGTTGTCCAGTTCAACTCTGGTGAATAATCTACTGCGCTGTTCTGACCTTGGAGTAAGTTATCTCAAATGTTGCCATTATACAATGATTTTTTTCCAGTAAATGAATAAGGTATTAGTAAACATTTCACCCACCATCACCAAGTTTGTTTTTAGTCTTACTGTACTTAAATTATCACTGCAATATAAGGATAAAACTCATTTATGCAGGAGACAGAACTTTCTCAGGGGCTGGTCTGAGACCTTGGAATGAACTTCCCCAGGATCTACGAACCATCACAAACCTCTCCACCTCCACTCCAAGTGCAAGGCGCACTTCTTCTACCTGTTTTCTCTAACAAACACAGAGCAGTGTGTGCATTTAGAAACAAACAAACAAAACCCCTACAAAAACAAAATATCACCCTGCAGGCACAATTCTTCTCCTGGGGAGAGGATGAAAGAGAATGAACCATAAGTGACAGATGTTAGTCACTTCACTTAATGCATTACTGGAAGATGCTCAGATACTACACAGGCCTGGTCTACACTGACAAGTAAATTTGGTGGCAGTCGACCAGAGTTACGCAAGCTACGCAGAGTAGCTTGTGTAACTTACATCGACTTCCTAAATTCACTTCTACGTGCTGTCTCCACTATGCTGCACTGATGTGAAATGCATACCCGTCAATGCAGCGATATGCTTTTTGGGGAGACAGTTTTATAAAATCGACTTCTGGATTGATGGAAGTGAAGACCCGCTCAATTAAATTGATCTGGATAAATGGATCTGCCTGTGGCGAATCTGCCATCGTCAGTGAAGACATACCCAGAGATGACGGTACTATAAGTATTGATAAAGAACAGAAGGCCTAGATTTTAGAAGGTCCTTGTGCAGATATACAGCTGAGGTGGGCACAAAGAGGCTTCCCTACCAATCTCCTTTTTTATCCAGACACATTTACACCCCCTGCACTTTCCCGAGGAGGCAGGAGCTAAAAACACCACGTATTGCACCATCCTTTGGGACAAGTCTGCTATGGACATGCTCCCCTGTCCCACATGAGCCATGGAGCCCCAGGATACATGATGCCTCCCTGAGGCTGAATGTCTTCCTACACTGCTGCATGCGACTCGCCCACAAGCAAGACAGTAGCTAATGGCTGCAAGCAAGCTGTCACTATTGTTGCACAAAGAATTGAGAATAAAGCAGATATTTAAAGGAATTGATTTAGTGCATAATAAAAATCAATGAGGTAACAGTACTTCATTAAACACACAGAATACCTTAACTGCATTTATACTTCCTTCGCTCTTCTTAGGGATCTATTCAATTCAAGTGACAAGTGAGTCAGATGAACTCTAGCATTGCTGTATCTACAGAAGAAACCTCATCTGTCATTAAAAAATTAGGTTAATATTATGATTTCTTGCTAAAATGAGAATTAATCCAGTTTTTAATGGGTCTTTTTCACTTGTGACTCATGTAAATGCTGTCACTAAAATATTTTACTAATTTTCTCCAAATACTAACAGGATTACAATTGCTAAATTGTTCGTTCTAGTAGTTACATCATTAAGACATTATCAAGGACAGTGCATTTTAACTTCTTCAAACATCACATTTTTATGATAAATCAACAATGCATCAGATACATGTATTAAGAAGTTAATGGGCTGTCAAGATATTAACAGTGCTGATTCCTGAAGAGAAGTCTAGAATTTTAAAGACAAAACTGGGTTTATCAGATAGGACAGATTGCTCCTTGTCTGACTGACTTAGTTTGTGTGACAGAGCTATGAGCTGCCTTTGGGTTCACAAGTCCTTCAAAACCAAAGATTCATGCTAATAGAATGCTTTTCAGCATAAAGCACCCAACAATCAGAGTTAAAGTTTTATTTATTGGCTTTGACCATCTACTTCTGTTATCAACCATAAGGGCCCATACACTTCATCAACTCCTAACAATAGCCGCAAGCTTGGACAATCTGTCTTGTGTCTTCACTGGGTACAACTTCAATGGAGCAGCATCGATTAAAGAGCAGCCCACGCATAAAATGGAAACTCATTAAATTAAACTTTTTCAAAGAGGGAAACTTCAGTTCCAATTGAATTGAACTGTTTTTATTTCAGAGATGAAAGGTCCATTACCCAGCTATACATTCATGCGCTCTTGGCTTCAGTGCTTTTTATTTGACTTAAACTTTTCGTTCCTTCCCATGTCTTTTTGGAGGCTTGAGAAACATAATAGGAATTCAGCCTTTATTGAGCCTGATTGGAACACAGTATCTGTGAACCTCATAATGATACCCCCTAGACCTTTATATTTATCATTTAATGTGGCTTCTTTTGTATTTTTGTTGTTAATTTTATTTGTTTGTTTTTTGGATTTGGGTTTTTCTTTTAAATTTAGTCTTTATTGCATGAACAATTGTATTCTTTTCACACATATTTGCAGAGAAGTTAAATTAGCATCCATTATCTAATGAATAGGAATAAAAACAAAGCAGGTGTAGTCATTTACATTATAGATGGAAGACTGCATAAGCCGCTGATGTCAAGATAGCTTTTCTAAAGTGTTTATATGAAAACTGACTTACAGCTTACTGCCTGAAAACCTCACCTTGAACTTATTATGAGGGCAATAATAATATAACAAATACAGTTGGTAACCTGTGCAGTATGGAAACTTCAGTTTAAACAGAGCATGCCTATAAATGAATAACCTATCGTATATTATCAAAGCTAAGTAATAATATTCCAAATTCTTTGATTTTTGATAACTGAACACTAAATGAAATGAACTATATTCTCAGTTACTTACATATACCGAATGTCAAGAGAAATTTAACACAGTGAAGCTAAACAGAAATATCCACTGCCTCTGCTGCTGAAACCTGAGAAAAACATGTATCTTCATGCTTTGAAATCTGTGTAACATTATAAAGAAGTGTCCCAATTAATTTTGAGGGCCGAATTCTGTCTATGGATAAAATCACATGACTGCCATTGACTTCAGTCACACACATTCACAAAAGTAGGACCTTGCCTTTGAAGTTTACATAAAACCACAAAAAAGCATGAGAAGGAATCAGGTCTACCAGTGCCCACCACCCAAAACAACAAGAAATGTTGTCTTGTATGTCTCACATTTTTTGTTTAACACTATGAAATAACAGGGCAGACTTTATAACTGGATTATTCTAAATTTTTGCATGACAACTCATTGTTTGATTGCACCTCCGTTTCTCTTATCAAATAAGAACAAGCACATTTGTAAGTTTGCTTCCTGACATTGATATGCATTAGTCTAACACCTAGTTAAGACAATGAGAGAGAGTGTGCTCTAAAGGAATAAGTACAGGTATTAGGTGTCTGGCACCCTAAATTCTAATCAAGGCTCTACTGCTTATTGTCCATAGGGTCTTAGGCAAGTGATTTAGGACTCGATTTGCAGAGATACCAAATACATACAATTCCAAGCAAAGTTAATAGGAGCCATGGGAGCTTAGCACATCTGAAAAACAGCCCCATAATACCTATGCCTCAGTTTCACCATTTGTAAAATGGGTATAATAAAACGTATCTACTTCATAGGGATGTTGTGAGAATAAAGGCGTGCACAGTGCTTTAAATGTATAAATGTGTTGTATGCAAAGACCATTATTATTCATTTCACATTTAAACTTCCATTTTAAAACTTATATTTTATGCTAAAAGTGTCAATATTATGAATAATGTTTATATATTATTTATATATAGTTTGACAAAGCTCTTCCTCTATCTCAATGGGTTCAGCGCTTCCTTCTAGCAGTAGGTCAGGGAATCACTTCACCCCTTATGTGTCTTCCACACTCTAGTGGTGGGTGAGGGTAATGCAGCCACTCTAAGACGGGTTTTTCCTCCCCCAATCTTTGTACCTGCAGGGTTCTCTCCTACCAGAATTCTGCTCCTTCTCCAAAACCCTCCTGGCTCTTACCAGTGTCTTGCCTGCTCACACATTCCCTGGTAGCTCATCTCACTCTCTCAACTCCAGCAACACGCTTACTCTGGAGGAGAGGCTTTTTAACAAGTCCTGGTCGGGACCTTCATTGACTCCAGTTGTGTTAATATTTTTAATATTATTTAAACTCTCAATTTAGGAAGCCATATGAGACGACAACTTACAAACTAAAGTCACCATCAAAGTGAATGGCAGTTCTGAGTGTGCAAGGAATGGAGGCTCAAGCTCAGACGTCAGATCACTTTGTTACTTCACAGTTCTTGTATCAAATTCTACATCCCAGGTTTAAAAAGAACAGAGATATTAAAACGTCAGAATATTAAGGTTTAAAAGGCCTTAAACATTAAGTTGCAAAATATAAAATCAAAAAACATGAGAAAATACATTATGGATATTAGGATGCTTTGCAATCTCACAGCATTTCTCTATCTACATATGTTATATAAGGCCTGTGTCATTCAAATACATTATTTATGGCTACAGTAAAGCCCACAAAGAGAACCATGGCCTAGAGAGTTCAACAACGCAGCTAAGAGCTTCCTTCCCTTGGTTTTATTTGAATTATAGCCCACTGAGATTAGCACTCCCTATCGTGCAATCTTAATCTGAATGGAGGCTGTTCCGATCAAGGTGGAACACTCTATTTTCACGGGCCTCACCATTACATTAAAGACTTCACGGGCCTCACCACTACAACAAAGATGAAGGTGGTTGCAATCTGCTCCATTTTAGGCAAGTTAGGTGTGGTTATAGTGCTTTTAGCAAGTTTCCAAAGGTGCCCTCAACAGCACAAAGTTGGGCTACGTAGTTTATAATAAATACACACTGTATTCATCAAAACGAATACAGTTTACGAAACAAATTTCAGTCTAATTCTTTCCTAAATATTTCCTAAAAATATAAAACACTAATATAAATATAAAACACTAATCGGCATTTAAAAATAAATCAGCAAATTTGCAAAGTTAGCTCACACTATTACTGTAGTCACTGGCATGGAGACACATCCCGATTAGACCTTGAAGAAAATCTGTGCAGTTCCATTATCTGAATGTGTTTTTAGAAATGGCAATCAAAGAAATTTTCCAATGCAAACAAGTGTTTCTAAGTGCTAATTATTCATGGTATATTCACTTGCTGATTGATGCCTGTAGTCATAAAAATTTATTTCTAGGCTGTATTTACAGTAAAATCAACGTGTTTAGTGGCAAGTAGCTTAATCAAATTTAAGAAAAGCAGACAGATAACTTAGGAGCTGCCTTTTTTTCCCTTAATCTTCTCATTTGGTTTTGAAACATAAGGCCCCGTTCACTTCATTTAAGTCTCACAATGACTGGAAGCCTGATCAATCTGTCTTGTGTCTTCTTAGGGTGAAACTGCAATTGAGTGGAAGCAACAGATGAACAAAGCCCACATTCAAATCTGTAGCTCATTAAAATAACGTTAAAATAGGGTAAAATCTCAATTGTAAGTGAATGGTAGTTGGCTTCTTTCAGCTATATACATTTGATTAATAAACCATACATTCATTAGCCCTCAACCAGTGATCTTTAAAGTAAATTTCAATGTTCCAGCTTCTTTAGTCTTGAAACTATTTTGAAAAACACTTAAAAAGCAAAGCTGTAAGAAAAAAAGTAGAGGGGCTCTTTCCTACAGCCTACGGAGTGCGTGGGATAGGATCTGTCAAATCCCATAATCGATTCAATATTCTGATACAGAAACTTCAGAAACTGCATGTTTATGAGGAACATATTTAAAAGTTTTTACAGGAAAGTGTATTGTTAATTTGCTTTAAAATGTTTCCAAGTACATATGAAAGAAATTACTATACAAAGGCACATTGGCAGTTAATTAAAGTTATACTGACTAGTTATTTTTAAACTGAAAACTGTCCCAGGCCTCTGAGCCCCACTCTCAAACCAGGCACCCGTCTCCTTCTGCCACACATATACCTTTATGACCATCTCCCTTTGAGATGGGCTGAATATGACTCTCTTCAGAGACCATCAATGACACAAAAGCATCAGCCACAAATGTTGCTTCAGGGAGATATAAAGTT
Source organism: Mesoclemmys tuberculata (assembly GCA_007922155.1). Classification (NCBI taxonomy): domain Eukaryota; kingdom Metazoa; phylum Chordata; order Testudines; family Chelidae; genus Mesoclemmys; species Mesoclemmys tuberculata. The sequence continues at coordinate 75,122,190 of ML675601.1, forward strand.
CTGCCTTTTGCCAGGAACTATTTCTATTGCCTCACAAGAAAACTCGGCCAATTGCCAGCTCAGGAGCCAGGGATAAAGTATTCGCCCTAAAATCGCTTAGTCACACATAAGCTACTATGGATGCAGCAGCTATTTTAACCACCTATACACATAGAGACTTCCGGATGGTGCTCTTGGCTTTTATTATTATATATGTAAAAAAGCAAGTGCACAGCTCAAAACTAGTAGTCAAAGGAGAGATTGAAAAACTTTTTGATCCCCCCGGGCACCAAGAAACTCTCTCTAGGAGCAATGAGACCAGCCTGTAGTCATGGAAAAGGGAAACCCTGCAGGCAGCTAAGAAACCAGATACTATGACAACAATAGGGATCACTGGAACTTGAATTTGAAATGCATCACAAAGAGGAGAACAAAGGTAGCACACCAAAGCATTGCTCTTGCTGATGGGGTCTTCCTTAACAGGATACCAGGATCCATGACTGTTATCCCTCCATTAGAAGTTAGACTGGGGGAAAAAGATGGTGATACGCTTCCAAGTTCCATCCACAAAATACACTCTGCCCATGTGACTTACCAAAATGAGTCGCTACTCAACATGGCTTGTGCAGATATTCAAAATATGAACGTGTATTCTCAGGGCTCTCAGTGGGCTCCTTCAGCTTGGCTTCATCTCAGAGGGACTTCAGTAAGCCCATGGCGTGACATTCCTTAGGATACAATCTGGACTGTTGAACAGCTGCGTCCCCTCAGTTCTCTAATCCAGGGTGCTTCTTACATTGCTTTGCTGTGAGAGCAACCACTCCTGACCTGCTCTCCCATACCCTCCAACATGTAAATCATTCAAAACTATATTGTATGGAGTGCTATAGTCTGCCACTCATGAATTACATTATAGGGAACACCAGCAAACTCTCAGTCCAAGACTTTGCCCCAGAAATGTGCATCTTGTGCTATCCAGCACCCTCCTAGACAATACAAGTCCCTATAAAGTCTATCATTTCATTAATAGAAAATGATATGCAAAAACTTGTTTTCTCAAATGGAATTTCCCAAACACGTCAATCCAAACACACACGGGTTCAGATAAAACAATAAGACAAGTGTATTAACTACAGAAAAGTAGATTTTAAGTGATTGCAAGTAATGAGGCATAAAATCAGGATTGGTTACAAAAAATAAAAGGCAAAACGCACACTAACTTAACAAGCTAAGTGAATTCAAAGCAAAAGTCTCTCTCATCACTTATTCTAGCAGTCTTACTGGCTGAACTCCTTTCAGACAGGATCTCTCCCCCAATCCCAAGTTGTTTCCTTTGTTCTTCAAGCATTGTGGTTACCGTGAGCGAAAATGAAAGGAGAGAGGATTGGGGGCCTCTCTTCCTCAATTATATTCTTTTCATCTTCTTTGAGAATCATCTTCAGTTGGGGCTCAAGAGACAGAAAGTCTGAGGAGAGGGGAACTTCCAGCTGCTTCTTTGCCAAGATGCAAATTTCTCACTCATACCCTTTTTCCTGCCAAAGAATGGCTGCTGAACCGGGTGATGGTCCATTTGATTTTGTTGACACCTGGCTGAGGCATCAGTTTGCCTTTCGCCTTTGAAGAACTGGTTTGTGCCTGCTTTTCCAAACTTGGAATATGTCTCAGTAACATAAGTAGACTCTTATAACTTTACATGCAACGTTGACACATATATTTTACCAGGGCAATAATGATCAGCATGTTATGGCTTTTCAGATGAGATCTCATGAGGGATACTTTGTACACAATCCTTTATAGTTTTGTAAAAAGGGTGAACATAGGGATACAGATAGTCACGCATGGGCTTTGCTAGGCTCCTTGGACTTGGCTTCTTCTTGACTGGGGAAAAATGTGATAGAGTTCACCCAAATGCCATTCACCCAGGTATGAGAATCACCAAAATGAGAATCACTCACACTAAATTGTGCAGCTCTGTGATCTTCACTATCTTTTTTTTTTACATGAGGAAGGAAACAGTTTATACCAACATTTAAATGATCAGCACTGGGCATGGAGTTCATAGCACACTGAGATAAATGGGATAGTTCACACCTCTCCGAGATATTGTTCCAAATGAGATGCAGATTCACATAGGTATCACTGAATCAGTTACATGCACTTCATATTACTGAAGTTTACTTTCAAATTGTAACAGCTAGTGACTTACTCTTTTAAATACAAGCTGAGATTCTGGAGAACAAGATGTTAGCTTCCGAGAGGTGCTAGTACAAGGCATGGAGTTGTACAAACTCTTTCCTAGCCCTGTTCCACTCAGTGATGGAGGGCTCTTCTTATTAGCAGGAGGTAATAGCTACAGAGAGGTTCTGAGGGTACATCTAGTTAACTCGAGTTATCTACATTTGTGTTAACTCCTCTTGAGGTAACCTAGCTTGAGTTAGGGCAGCCACACTGCGAAATAACATTGAACTACACAGAGGAGTTCCATTAGCAGCACAGAATGATCATGTTAGCATCTGGAAAGCTCTGTTAACTCAGACTGTAGCCTATTCCCCCAATGGACTATCTAACTTCAGTTAAAAACACCATTACACTCAAGTTTAGGGGTTTTGTGTGTCAATGGGACTTAGACCATAAGAATGGCCCAAGTGGCCCAGTATCCTGTCTCCTGATAGTGACCAATGCCAGATACTTGAAAGGGAATTAATAGAACAGGGCAATCATCAAGTGATACATCCCTGTCGTCCATTCTCCACATCTGGCAGAGAGAGGGGCATCTAGAACAGGGGATTGCATCCTGGACCATTCTGGCTAATAGCCATTGATGGACTTATCTGCCATGAATTTATCTCATTCCGTTTTTTAATCCAATTATAGTTTTGGCCTTCACAACATCCCCTGGCAATGAGTTCCACAGGTTGACTGTATGTTGCATGAAGAAGTACTTCCTTTTGTTTGTTTTAAACCTGCTACTTATTAATTTAATTGGGTGGCCCTGATTCTTGTTTTATGTGAAGGGGTAAATAACAACACTTCCTTATTCGTTTTCTCCACACCATTCAGGACTTTATAGACCTCTATTATATCCTACCTTAGTTATCTCTTTTCCAAGGTGAACAGTCCCAGTCTTTTAAAACTCTCCTCATATACAAGCTGTTCCACACTCTTAATCATTTTTGTTGCTCTTCTCTGTATCTTTTCCATTTCTAATATATCTTTTTCAGATGGGGTGACCAGAACTGCTCACAGTACAAAAGGTATGGGTGTACCATGTATTTATATAGTGGCATTATGATATTTACTATCTTATTGTCTATCCTTTTCCTAATGGTTTCTAACATTTTGTTAGCTTTTACGACTGCTTCTCCACATTGAGCGGATGTTTAAAGAGACCTATTTACAGTGACTCCAAGATCTCTTTCTTGAGTGGTAATAGCTAATTTAGACCTCATCATTTTTATGTATAGATAGGATTATGTTTTCCAATGTGCGTTGCTTTGCATTTAGGAATAGGGGCAGCACTCAAAATTACAACTCAACTGCAGTAAAGGCAAGCCCTATGTCAGTTCTGACTCATTGCTGCAGGTCCCACTTGTTAACTCCATAAGGATATAAGAAAGGAAACTAGAGAAGAGACAAGGAGGTGGTGCAGGACACCCTAGCCACAGCAAGGCTTTGGGAGAAAGTTTAGGCTGAGACATATGGTTCAGCTATTATTAAGTTGCCAATAAAGCCAAAACCCCAGAAAGCACATGTAGATGGTTTGGAGCAGGGTGAAAACACCTCCTACTCATGTAATAGTGCTGCATTCACTGCCTAAAGAAGCATCAACTTTGAATGCTTCTCTGAAAAGATTTCGACAAAGTTCTGCAATATCTCAAGAGAGATTTATCAATTTTCTTTTTTATTTTGCTCAATCAAGAAATACATCCTACCCTTGTGATTTCTTCAGTGCTAAATAATTTACGCCCATTTAGAAGAATATTGACCTATTCAGCTTTGCAGCGAGTTTGGAGTATAACTACTAGCTCTAGAATTTTCACACTGGGGCCAATACAAAGCTATGAAATAAACCCACTGGATTAACCCCCATTTAATCTTCTCATCTGATTCACAAAAAGATGACTCTGTAATTGAGGCTGAGTTAAAAACTAGGGCTCTGGAAAAAAATCTTAGTTTATTTGTTAATCATTTTTTTCAAACCCTGTGTCTTTCAGTTATATTTGTATTTGAATAATTAATATGCTGTTTCACTGTGTTTCTCGTCATCATTCTTGGCTCAGATTGTAAAGCACAGAAAACTTGTTTTGCTAAACTGAATTAACGCTCTCTTTTTAAGTAATTTTTCTTTGAAGTCTAGCTCATTGGGGCAGGGGGCAAGTGAAAGAAAGAAAGGAGAAGGGAGAACTGCATAGACAGAGCCCTGAGGGGAGGAAATCTCTGCAGCATTCACCCATTGGACAATTTTCCTAAATCATTCAGTTGGAGAAGAAGAGGAGTGGTCACCTTACAGAATGGGCTCCCCTTAGATCTAAGGGTACTCCACTACTGTTGTAGTAAGCACAGCATAACAACCTGGATTGACTGGGGACTCTGCCAGCAGCTCAGAGCCATCTACAGGAAAGCACTGTGCCCCAAAATAGGTCCCCTGTTGTGCGTAGGACCCTTAAAGAACATCTCCACAATGCAGGAAGGTGCATGCAAAAGTCACCGAGCCTGGGGAAGAAATTTTGCTCTCCCACAACCGCACTGAACTTACATCGGCTTGTTTTAATTTGAGAGACTTCTTTTTTCCACATACCACAGATGCTCATTCAAAAACATGAAATTACATTAACATTTATGGGAATAAATTATCTGCATTATCTATGTTTAGATGCAGATTCATTATAATAAAAATTCCATAGTGATGATGCTTTGAACACCCTTCTGTTGTTACATATCTTGTTTGCTGATCAGAGCAAGAGTCTAGTGACCTGCATTACCCACTGAGAATTATTGAGCTAAAATAGCTAGCTGCTTTCAGAAGACTGAAGAGCTAATCCAAGAGGACAAATAAACACAACCCACAAATACCTTCAAATGAGAGGCCTGGCCAATTGAATATATGTACAAGTGAGAAATTTCCTGCTAGTTCACCCTAGAAAAGAAATTGGCTTTTAGACAGCAGGAAAAGGGGGGCTGCGAGAGGGAGAAAATCACCCCTCAAAAAGAAGAGGATGACAGTGGAGTGTCATTTGACCTACAGCATTTTAAGATTCTGGACACTGACTTGTAATTTATAACATTTCATATTTATTTCATGCATAAACTCAGTTAATTTAGCCTTCTCTTATTGCTGTCGTTAAACTTTCATTCCCTCATTCATTGCTAGAATGAGGGAGTTTACACCTTAATCAAATAAAGCAGCCTTTAGCCTTAAGTTGGGGTTCTGTACAAAGTCTTGATTTAATACTGATGGCCATTTTGCATCCACATCAAGAAGAGAAAATGCTTCTGAGAATGCACATACTAAAGCAATTAATCGTGGGCCAAATTGTGCCATATTTACTCATTGAGCAGTACCTTACTCCATGTGCAATTTCATTGAAATCCATGGGACTGCTTATGAAAAGAGGTACTAGTCACTGGAAGGGTGCATCTTGCCAGGGAGTCCACAGGCACCAGACTCAACATGCGCATCAGTGGGCCTGGAGTTGATAGTGCCGCCTCCGATGGAACAAGAGCTTTGAGTACCTGCCCAGCATGCACTCCATTGGCTTCCTTCACTGCTGACCTCACTGTGGGCGAGCACCCTCTAACTGTCTCTTGCAAGGCACTGGTGAGTGGGAGCAGTGCCGGGACAACTCTGGTGCCTGAAGGCAGTGGTGCCTAGAGTCCTTGGGTGCCGCGGGTTTCCTCGGTGCCATTGGCTCCCTGACTGAGGACAGTTAGCTATGCACAGAGGTGCTAGGATCTAGCTGGCCTGCTGGTTGGGGCTGGAAAACCGCCTCCATGAGGAGGTGCTTTAGCCTTACCCTCCTATCCTTCTTTGTCTTGGGTTTAAAATCTCTTCAGGTTTTGCACCTGTTTGTTGTGATTCTCTGAAGCACTTTAGACAGGAATCGTGTGGGTTGCCTTTGGGCATAGATATATGGCAGGACCCACACAGCCTAAATCTCTGGAATTGGGGCATGCCCCAGTTCCCCAGGGAGGGGTAGGGAAGAAATAAGGGAAGGGCCCCCAAACTGAAACTTAGCTACTCACTTATCTAACTATTTCAATTAATCTAACTATTTTAATTATGAAAGATGACTGGCAAGGAACACTAGGAGATCACTTGCCAAAGCAAGAGAAGGAGAAGCTTCAATCACCATCACAGGCAGTAAGTAGGAACTGAAGAGACAGTGGGTTGGCAGGACTCTATATACAGCGCAGTGCGACTCCAGGAAGCACATGGGTCAACCCGATGGGTACTGCTATGGTAAAAGCTTTCTGACACAATGACTGTGCATGCTGTGCACACACGCCTACTTAGAATCGACATGAGCAAGCTCTCAAAGAAGTGTTATAATCCAATGGTATATTCCAGAACTTCAAAAATTAAAGGAAAGCTATAGTGATTAGTCATAATAATATGGATAGGGGAAAGAAATTTTTAAAAAAAAAAGTGAAAAAGGGCTATGGTCAGAACTGTACTGTGTGCCAAAAAACACACAGAGGGTCCAAGTGAAAGTAGAAATTTTCAATCCAAATGATGACTTCCTCTCATAAAACATGGAAAGGGTATTTGAAAACCTTGCACATTTTGGGCAAACAGAATCATTTTCATTTCTTTAACTATCCAGTTTTGTTTAGGGTACTGACCAGCCACTGGCCATCTCAGTCACCTTCAGAGTTGTTTCAACAGTGCATAGGAACCAACAGGTATGAAAAACACAGAAGTTGTTTCCACCCCTCACTTGTATACCACACACCAGTTTAGAACAGGAAATGAAGAATTAATCAAGGGGGAAACCTTAAACGGAGGTGGGAGGGTATTTTCTGAAACTTCTGATCTGTGTATTTCCATAAACAGTCAAACTGGCATTTGATGTGTACACTGGGGTGAACTGCCTGCCTCTTGCAGAAACCTATGTGGGATCTTTAATGGCCATAAGCAATCTTCATTTTAAATCTTCATCCAGAAGCAAGTGGGACAAATTCCATACTAATATAAAGGGGGCCAACTCCATTGGCTTACGCCTGTGGAGAATTTAGGAGCACAATGCTAACAGTGCTCAATGCAGCACAATGCCACCTACTGCCATGCTGATAAACTGATTCAGAAATAACAGCGCTACACACTAAACTACTCCACAAAGCCACTTCCTGTAAGACAGTTTCTCTTAAAGGACTGTTATAATATCCACAGGGTCTGATTTGGCTTAGCTTCCAGCATTAGATAAGATCACAACTCAAGGAGGAACGTCTGGACTAAAACAAACACTATTTATATCTTTGTTGAAACTAGCATGATTTTTAAACTGACTATGTGGATCAATGTTTTTAGACAATATCCCACTACTGCCACCTATGCCAAGTTTTATGGAAATACAATCACTTTTATCTTTCCAACTCGCAAAATCTGAAGTTTAAGCAGTCAAGATATATTTCTGAAATAAAAGGAGATTAGCTGCTGTTATTACCAAACTTACATGGCATTTTATTGAAGTCTAGACCCAACTGAAAGCTCAGATTCTTACATTTAAAACAACACTATCAAGATAAATTTTAAAGGGGTGGAGGAGATATTTAAAAAATGGTGTATACAAAACTATTTTGTCAAGGCAGCAATCTTGGATTTTTACATTTATCATCAGATTAGAAATATTGAACAGAATTTTATTTTATAAATATAAGAAATGGCTTTATATAGTAGAGCTAGAAATAGATACTGCACTGTGCTAAGATATTGTGGTGATGGGGAACAGTAAAAAACCCTTAGAGAGAAAGCCATTAACACAGAAAAAATGAAATAGGACTTAAATGGCAAACAGGCCTTGTACTAACCTAATGCACAGGGGTGAGCTCTCCTCGTGGCTTCAAAATATCTCATTGTTCATGGGAAATAGCAGCCAGAAAATTTACTTTCAAGTAGCAACAGAAATAATTTTAGTGTAATAAGCTAATGAATACTTGTAAATGATTCTCCTTGTATCTGACATTAATATAGATGAATGACAAGAAAACAAAGAAAAGAAATCTCCAAAGAAATTCCATCATATCTGCACAAGAGTTGGAACAAAAATTCCCTATGTACTGTATTTCTTTTGTCTTTGGCTTTAATTCTCCCAACCTTTGTTCCAGTAAACAATACAGAAAAACCGTATGTCACACTATTGTAAACAGCACGGCCTTGAATTTTACAATATACTTTTTACTTTTTTTGTGTTTTGGCTCCAATCAACAGCTTTACATACATGTCAACTTAAACATCCCTAAAAAAGCTTAAATATATTGAAAGCATTAAATTAAATAAAATTTTAATTTTATAAGTACTTGTAAAGTAAGTATAGTATTAAATTAATATTGTATCTGAACTGCATTAGGAAACAACATTCTACCACTGTCACAGATACACTAGATCTATCTCTAACTTCTATTGTCTATGATTACATTTATTTTTCCAGATATCCTGAACACACACTTTATTCTAACACTTGACTGAGTCATTCATATGATTGTCTTCTTACGAAGATCTACATACCAACCACTAGAGGGTCAACAAAATACTAGTGGTAACCTAAAAAACACTCTCTCAACGAACAGTACTAATGGCCATTTCTATAATGAAATAACATCTACTGTCTATCTACTGGTGTGCTAGTCTAATTATTTATGTTCAGTTATTTAAACTCTCTTCCATTTGTGGCCTCTAAATGATTTACAAACATTTAAAACACAGTATTGCCAACACAGGAGGAGTTTGACTTCTATATTTGGGGAGGCAGTTCCAGTCAGGACAACAAGGCCCTGTGTGGAGGGGAGGGACAAATTCTGCACCTGTCTTAGGCTTGCAGTTCCCCACCACCCAAACTATGCTCATGATTGCCAACCCCATGTGTTCAAAAATCATGAATCAGTATCTCCCAGCCTTCCAAAAAATCATCATATTGGCTTAAAGATCATGAGATATTTTAAAAATAATAAAAAATTGAGTTATTTTTATTGCCATCTGGTTTAGTTGCGGGGAGGAGGGTATGTGGGTCATTCATTTCTCCTCAATCATAAGTGACAGAACAATTTGGGAGTTTTTTTAAATGAAAGGTGATATTCTTATGCAACTCCTTGACTTCAGAACCTAGGGCTTTCTCCAACCCGCAATATCACAATACAATGATGAGAGTTGGCAACATTGATTAATGCAAATATATGCAATCAATTATTCAAAAAAAATTGTTCTCCTGAGAAAAAGTCCTTCCCAGCAGCAAAGCTGATTGTTGGGTCAAATTTTTCAAAACTTTTGTGCCGAAAAGGCGGGTGCCTACATACATTTTAAAACTAAGGGCTGGTCTATACAAACACTTAGTTTGTTGCAAGCTGGGGTATAAACCTACCATACACTAGCCTGCCACACACTAAAGATTTATGTAGACCCTCCTGCCATTCACTAAAAGTTCCCTGGTGTACTTTAATCTATTCTTACCCCTGGCATGGATGCACTTGATCCATCTCAATATTAATTATCAACATTATCATTTAATCTACTCCTGTTTCAAAGCTGGGGTAGACAAAGCGCATGGCAGCACGGTCCACACAGACCCGTTGTGTGCCATAGGCTAGATTTACACATCAGCTTACTGCAAATTAAGTGTTTTTAAAGACAACCCCTTGGGTACTAAAGTTGAAGTAATTAGAGGCTTTATGGCAGAGGTCCTGAGTATTTGTGGATCTCACTGAAGTCAATATGAGCTATGGGAACTCATGAACTCTGAAAGCCTACAGGTTAAAGTATCTAACTTTAGGCACCCAAGTTTAACAATTTTGCCCTTGGTCCTGTGTTGTCTAAATTTCTATAATATGCCTAGCATACTGTCTACCCTGTTAAAGGGCACTGTTCAGTCCCATTTTCAAAATTTTACTTTGGAGGGAGAGACCAATTCCAACTAGAAAGGAGGAAATGGTTCAAACCCCTTAAAAGGCTTGTGGTTGTTGGGGGAGGAGGGGAGAAGGGAATTATTTATTTGTTGATCTTGTAAAATCCTAGTGGAGACAAGGCACAAGGTAATTTTACCTCAATATATTTGTCCAAGGTAAACACTAGGTACACTGAGATAAAATTATCTTGGTCCCTTGTCTCCACTAGGATTTTACCATGAGATAGCTAATTCAACATAGCTCAGGAGGAATAATGGTTTACGGTTCAGTCACCAGCCTAGGATTTTAGAGACCTGAGTTTAATACTCTGCTCTGCCACAGACCTCCTGAGTGGGATCGTGTGCAAGTAACTTTAACTCTCTGTGCCTCAGTTCCCCATCTGTAAAATGGGGATAATAATACCTCACAGAGGTTTCATGAGGATAAATATATTAAAGACAATGAAGCATTTTGATAGTTCCTGAGGAGGAGCTATATCGCAGGTATTATTATTTCTTAGTGAAGACAGACAACGAAGTATACCAACAAAGGTTGTCCTGTATTCTGCAGCTTTCATATAGCCTCCTGCACAGATTACAACCTGGATGCCGGATTTGGGGAGACCGAGTTACCAGCTCAAATAGAGTAGCATATAGATGGACTGGAGCACAATGCAGAGCTGGATTAACAGGAATCCACAACACTTCGACAGCTCTGAATCCATATGCCAATTTCCTCCGTATGCTACTACAGTACAAAACTGAGAATAAAGCTGTAGTGGACAGAGATGCTAATTAGGTGCAACTCAACTTTCAGCCTGCATCTAAGAAGCAAGACTTGCCTGATGAGACGTGTTCTACACAGTTATGATAACCTAATCTTCAGGGAATCCTTAAAGAAAGGTGATCATGTGAGAAAGGGGAGAAACTACGGAAGTATTTTGTCTATTTAAGTGTTTATACTGTTGCTCACTGTGGTGTCAAAATGCCTTTATATGATTCCTGCTGAAGTAATTTAAATTAAAAAGGTACATAGGAGAAAGTGGATCCATGAACTGCTCTAGGCAAACCCTGCTGTTAGCTTAACCGTAAGTATATTCTTAACATTACTTGCAAATATATTTATGCTGGCCAAATTTTTCAAACCTGGGCACCTGTTATTTTGGCACCTAAAGCCACATGAAATACCACAAACAGCCTGATTTTCAGAGCCTCTCTGCTCCAATTGATCCCAGTAAAGTTGATGACAGTTGCAGGTACTCAGCATCTCTGAAAATCATGCAGTTTATTTTGGTGCCTACATATACTTAATGTTAGAGGCCCAAGTTTTCAATTTTTAGCTGTAGATTTTCTTGCCAATTTTTGCCAGAACCCAGGCATAAAGCAGCATGTATTATTTTATTTTTTTTTGTCTTATGGTAGCACCTATAGGTGCTGCACAAACACAGAACAAAAGAGACAATCCCTGCCCCATGGAGTTTGTTTGCTCATGTGTCAGAGGTTGTTTTACACAGAGCAGCAGGCAAGCATAAATTACTGAGTAGTTTATGATCCTGAATGAAATATAATATTTACAATAATCTTAAGTGAAGGGCTTGAAAAGTCCATTAAGCCACTTTCCAATGGGAACTAATAAACTTTCCCTAACAATTGTAGGGGCTCTTAAATTACTTTATGCAAAATTTAAACTTTGAACAGCAAATTAGGGAGGAAAGTATTTAGCCTTTATGGTTGGCATGTTAAGATTACATTTACTTTATTGTTTGGAAACTTATGTGATGCACTGTCGCCTCTGCATCTGACTCCTGTGACAGGGCCAGGCCTGACGGCTTTGCCAGAGTGTGGGAAGGCAGGTATATCAGCCCCAGGCTCAACAAAGCCCTGTTCCCTGGGTGACTCAGCTGGGGGCTGATTAGGCAGTTAGGCCACCTGGGGCTGCTTAACCAATCAGGCCAGCTGGGTCCAATCAGGAAGCCCCGCCCCAAACACTTAAAAGCCTGCAGGGCAGGCAGTTGTGGGTTGTGGAGTCTGGAGAGAGGAGGTGTGGAGGACGGAGGTTTGAGTTAGTTATAGTTTGGAGTCAGTTACAGTTTACAGCTTTGGAGGTTTGCAGCTCGAAAGCCTGCAGCTGGAGTTGGCGGCTTGGAGCTGGCAGGCTGCAGCCTGCGGCCGGCAGCCTACAGAGGCTTGCAGCTTCCACAGCTGTTACCGCAGCCCCGAAGGGCAGAATACCTGGCTGGAGACACAGGGAGCGGTCTACGGGCTACCCCAGAGGGAAGGTAGCAGTCCCCAGGGGCAGAGTAGGCCCTGGCTACCCCCCCGATCCTTCCCCAGCTGCACCACCGGCCAGGCCGGCAGAGCGCAAGACCCACGAGGGCGGAGTACCTTACCCCCCCTGCCCCAACCTTGCCACACTCCGTAGAGAGCTCCAGTGTCTTTGCTACTGCTTATAGCTTTGCTTTTCATTACTGCTATTCAGAATCCTATGGGCAGAAGTGAAATTGTCAAGAATCACAGTGCTGTTGTGCAGCTGATACTTAGCAAAACAGAATCGCAGCAGAGGGAGGCACTGGAATTAATTGTGGGTGAAGTCAACTAAAAAAAAAAAGATTTAGGCTGGAGGAGGAGCATAATAACAAAAATCTCTGTCCAGGAAGCTATAGAGCGGTAAACAGAGATAAAACTTCCAATATATGGAGGGCAGGTGGTGCTCTTTTGGGCAGCAACTGGACTTACTCTATGCATGTATAGCTCACAACAAAATGGAAACCTGATCCTGACTAACTCCTGTAGACACTACTAAGACAAATGCTGGATAGAGGCTGATACAAATGATGGAGCCCTGAGCAGGATTCAGGGACAGCAAGCTGACAGAAATCCCAGTATCTTCTCACCTGCTAAGATTAGCAGGAGTGATGACATCTCATCATCCTTGGACCTCGCTGGTGGGAGCCTCTGCCTTTGACTTGTATATCTACCTCTTGCTAATAGGTTTAGCCCCACAGCTAGTAGATGGCTGATAAATCTGTCAAGCCTTCATCACTCGGGACATGATGTGTTAACACTGCTAGATATACATTTTAGTTGTGAAGCTGTTTTAAGAGTAAGAAAGCTGTGCTATGAGAGTCAATGAATAGCCTTTTTTTTAAATTAAAAAATGGTTAAAAAAAAAGAAGTCAAATTGTGTGTGTTATTGCGTACCTTAATACTGATTCTGAGTGGAAAGAAGGCTGACATCTCCTAGACTTCTCTTCCCAATTTAGGTCTTACATTGCCTCATCACAGCAGTATCCGAACACCTTCCAGGAGTGCTTGAAGTGATGTGACTGACATCTGTCATCTGTGGTTCATTTTCTTGCTCATCCTCTCCCATGGAGAGAACTGTGTGTGAAGTGTAATGTTCTGTTTTGGGAGGATTTTGTTTTTCATTTTTTCCTTGCTGACTTTTTGCAGTTCATTTCTCTACAGTTTTCATTCTTTTCTTTCTTTTTCTATGGACTTTTCTCTACAGATGTATATTTGTAAGCTTATGAAAGATTTCTAAAGAATCATATTCTTTAATACTTAATAGAGGAAAGTTATCTGACAGTGTCCTAGAGGCTTAATTTTCCTCAAATAATTGAACTACATCAGAAGTATTAAAGCAAATCCATGAGTTTGTTATAATCCAACTAGCTAGCATCTACACCTCAGATGGAACAGTCTGATGTAGACTGAACCATGTTAGTTGGCAGCAAAGCAAAACAAAAAAGCATTTCTATCCGCTGTTAATAGAACAGTACTGACAAACTTAACTCCTCCAAAACTGGAAGTGTACTAGTCAGTAATGGCATATGCTCTGATAGGGACAGAAGCTACTAATTTTTACATCAACATTTTCCATTTATGGCTAGAAATAAAATTGCAAATTGGTAGAAAATGGTTTAAAGCTGACGTGTAAGAAAAGAAAGAGTAACCCAAAAATACTCAGAGCTATAAATCTTTCCCTACAGAAAGAGGAGCATGCACTTGGAAGGTATTTTAATGCTGTGTGGTGAAACAAGTTGCTGTTGGTGCATATAGTCATCTTTCAGTACACCCCATCCTTCTCTCATTCACGAACACGTGTGCACATGCACATGCAGGGACTTGTTAATATATTTTTCACATTTTCCTAAATTTATTTGTTGCACAGATTCTTCAGGACCTAATGATTTTTGTCTGTTAATATTATGGAAATATAAAAAAAAATCTGTTCCAAGGAATTGTTGTTGTTCTTCAGGACAGTACAATGATTGCAAAAGACAACAAACCTGGAAACATATACCCATTAATTAAAGTATAGTCACTGCATTATTGTGACTTGAATTTAAGTTTATATTTTGTACTATTAAAAATAAATAAAAGAAGATGTAGCTATGTGCAGTAATTGGCTGATCATACAAACACTTATTAAATATAAACACATATGCTTTTGTAGATTTGTTAGAAAGATTCGTTAATTGCTTAATGAAAGATGTCTTTCAGATACTAATTCCTTCATTTAGTTCGACAGATTAAATTTTATACAAGGAGATATTAGCATGCATGCAATGAAGTGACAAGGACAACTAAAAAGCTTAAAATGTTAATGGATGAAGTGTAGCTTTCTTAGTTACTCTAAACTAAAAGCTATAATCTTCATTACATGTACTAAAGATTATCTTTTTCTCTACTTTCTCCATAGATAATACAGTTATTTTTAACACAGAAATGAACACCACAATATGTTTTGATTTAGTTGTTATATTTGCATCATAAATTATGAAAACTGCATATGAATTGCACATGAATTATTCTGAATAAACCAAAGAAATCAGAGATTGCTTAGTTTTTGTAGAATAGAAAATTGACATTTAAAGCACCAAGCAATTTTTTTTTAACTGCAATAGTTTTAGTATTTATCTTGTTTATGAACTCTTAGTTTACAGTTTGCACATAGTAAAACCATTCAGCTGTAACTGATTAATAACTTTGGCACCATAGTGTTAATGTCCACAATTTCTGTATAACCAAATTACTAGCAATATCAACAGACCTGTGTCTTCATTTTTGCTCTAAACTGAAGTTCAATCTGGCACAATCTTTTCTTTTTTCCCCAGTAGGGTGCAGAGAGCCCTCTAGCTTCCAAGTGTGTTTCCTACTGTGGTACATATTGGCCAGCGTACAGCTGCTCTAAACAACTATTTGCATCTACAATGGGGTCATCCCACCACCTTCTTTTCAGATCAATATGATTGGTACAAACAATAGTTTGATTTTGATTGCTCTATAGTACGCTTGGGTAGAGCCTCTGAATGCAAGTGAATTGCTTAGAAACAATGGGCTGGTTCATCATCCAAAGCGTCCCTTTTCAAACAGCTGCCTCTGCCACACTCACCCTGACAAACGTCCAGAAAAACAGATGGTTTCAGCATTCATGGGTAGTTTAGTGAAAGCCCCAGAGTCAACTGTTCAGGACATTTTATCATCTATTTGATAATGGAGCATTCTGTGATGATAAAAATTAAAAATACACTTAAAAATCCTATTAATTCAAACACACACAAACCAACTTTCTTACTTCTCATAGCACTAGGGATCTGATTTAAACAAACTACAGATTGGAAATTCAGAGGTGAGGATGAAACACCATCCTTAACTTACTCTATGGAATATCCATGGTATTGTGGGAAATGCCAAGCAGTGGGTGTCACATATCATATGTACTGGAATACACGCACACACAGAAAGACAGAGATTGTGTGTGTGTTTGTTGGTTTTGGTTTTTTTAATGCTACAGATAAAATGTTTTCAGGGAAGCACATTAGAAATGGTACAGAATCTGTAGTCAAATACCTGCTCCCTCTGACACCAGGTGCTTAAGGGCCTCAAAGCATAAAAACTATTGTGGTTCCGCTGCATAGTGGAGTAGGGGTGCAAGCCATAGAGAGCACACATAATGGGATTCTGTGTTGCATAATCCACTGAGCATTGCTCTGCAACAACCAAGGGCTAGTCCACACTAGAAGTGCTACAACAGCACAGATGCACCAATGCAGCTGAGCCACTACAGCACGTCTTGTGAAGATGCTCTATGCTTTTAATGGCATAAAAAATCCACTCCATGAGACGCGGTAGCTGCATCAGTGGGAGAAGCTCTACCATCGACATAGCACTGTCCACTCCAGCACTTTGGTCAGTGTAATTTACGTTGCTTAGGGAGTGGCTTATTTACACCCTGGAGTGACACAAATTATACTAACATAAACTGTAGTGTAGACAAGCCATTAGTCTGCATCACCATGAAGGCAAGCAGAGATAAGTGTGGGCTAGGGATATGGCTATGCAGATCCACTGGGCACAAACCTCAATGGGGAAAAAGGAGCTTAAGGCAGAACAGGCATTACTCAGGCTGGGTCCAAATTGACAGCAGCAAATTCGCTGCAGTCACATTGATTGCTTTGGATCAACTGAGCGGTCTGTGTAGACCCACTCAGTCGATCCAGGAAGCGATGTAGGAAAACCACCCCGGTAAGTGGCGTAGCGCTGCGTCGAAGGGAACGCTATTCCCATTTGACGTAGCGCAGCATGGACGCCGGGCAGAGGAGACACCACAAAGTTGACGGGAGATACGCAAGTGACTTATGTCACTTGCGTATCTCCCGTCGACTGCCGCTGAATCGCAAAGGTAAGTGTAGACTGGGCCTCAGTCAATGGGCTGTATCAGCAGCTGCATAGTTGCTGTGCATGTGCTCTATGACTTTGGGGAGGATTCCATCAATGTGACCCAACATGGAATTCTTCACAAGCTATTACACAGTTAGTATGGATATGCTGATTGGGTCAAATTCCATTATCCCAGCTATCTAGGCAGACATTTAGGGGTCGATTCTGCAAGCTGTTGCATACAATGGCTCAGACCAATAGGGTACTTAAGCACTCACTCAACCTTGATTGAATGGGAAAATTCACATGCTTAAACATTAAGCTCCTAGTTAAATACTCTCTTGAAGTGACAAGAGTGCTCAGCACTGTGAAGGATCAAGCCTGATACAATGCAAAATAGTGAGGTATCTGAAGCAAAACTCCCAAAAATCTATTTAAGTGTGTAAGGGCTTCAGGATTTGGCCCACTGTAAATATAATGAAAAAGTAATGCATGGACTATATGCATTAACTGTATCACAAATGTTAAGAATTACACTTTTAGAAAGATTTTTGTTTTAAATCCAAAGGCCTAATTTGCAAGCAGTTTCATTTAAAAACATTTTTAAATTACAAAATGTGACAAATATTTCAAGATAGACCAAGGAGAAAAAACCCAACAGAAAACTATACACCCTAAATTTAAATAGTGATTTTAAAAAAATCTAATACATTTCAGTCCCATGCTCCCTGCTAAATTTCAATGGGGAAAAATGTTTAAAGTTAATTGGCTTTAAACCAATGTAAAGAGATGTAAAGACATCTACAATGGCAACTTTCATACAACCCTGGACAATAGTGCTACAAAAAGGTAGAACTTTAAATCCATACTGACATACAGCAAATATTCACTAAATCTGCAATCAGTTTTTCTCCATGCTGCCAGCGATGCCAGCCTTGAATGCTCACTTGTCCAACCCTTTGCACTTTCTTCTTACTGTTCTTTTACCTCTTACTGTTTACTTCTTATTGTTGTTCTTCTTGAATGGAAAGATCACCTTTAAGGCATTCTGAAGGTCACTACTGTCTCTTTCTTCAAATCCCTCTTTAATGACTATCAAATAATCATGGATAAATTCAGGGAATGCATGGATTCCTGATTTAAGAGATTTGTTTATATTAAATACAAAATCAACCAGAAATACCACAAAAATCTTTCAAATGATTTGGAACTACCAAATCATGCACCTAGGTAACCCACATAACTGTGATTTTATTAGTGTGGTGCACTCATCCTCCATCTTCCTTCCCTCTATTAATTTGTTGCACTTACTTGTGCCTTTCTCTAAATTCATTAGCTCTTTGAAGGTCTGAACCAAAGCGCATTGAAGTCAGTGTAAGTATTTTCATTGACTTCAACACACTTTGAATCAGGCCTGGGACAGGGACTGTATCTTTCTATTGTTTGTGTAGTGCCCAACCCCACAGGGCCCCAATCCTGACTGAGGTTTGGGGTACTACTGCAAAATAAATGAATAGGAGAGGGAAGGTTTTGAGTCCCACATCTGCGTGGGATATGCTGAGAAATCAGGGTCTCATCCAGAAGAACAGTTAAAAAGAAGTGCAATCAGGAGGCATTTTGTTGCCAAAAGATGTGACGGTGTTTGCCCTTGGTCTTTTATTTTCAGTTTTACTTTCTCTATTTTATCTCATGTTATTCATTCTCCTCTGTTTTTTCTACATTTCCCAGTGCCTGGATCAGCCCTTCTCAAGGCAGAAATTCTTGCATGTGATTGACAAGAGAGTCTGTTTTCTTCCTATTTTATGTCCCCTCTACTCAGATTTTCCTGTTATCCTTTATCCCTTTTCATCCTTCTCTCTCAAATTCTCTCTCCTTTCAACCTTTTACTTTTTTCTTCTCTCCCCAGATGACTATTCTCTCATCGTCATTCACTCCCTTCTCTCTGTGTTCACTGCACATCCTAGTTTTCTCTTCTCTATTCTCTTCTCTTCCCGAGGGCCCCAGTTCAGGAAAGCATTCTTATAGCACTTATGCATGTGCTTAACTTTAAGATTGTGTTTAAATGCTGGGGTTCAGGCCACCTCTGTCCACACTCCCTTTCCCTGTTCCTTCCATTACACTCTTCCTCCACACATCTCACCATCTTTCACCCATCCCATGTATCAGAGAGGCTGCAGAACAATCAGAAGTGCTGCAAAAAGGGCCCCAACAGCATGGAAGCGGCTACTTCGATACGCTAATATCACAAGAGGGTCAATGGGTAAGATCAAAGACAGGAAGCCAGAGCTATTGGAACACCGCTTCATGCAAGGGAAAAGTTCTTAAATACAACTCCTGCCCTACTGCGCTTATGGTTTGTTGTATGGTCTGTTTTAGGATATCGATTCTTGAATTAAGAAGTGGAACAAACAAAAGTAAAGTAATATACAGGGACACTATGTAAAAATTACAATTTTGTTTGAAAATATTTTACCTACTATTGGACAACTCATTTCAGTCCTCTCTGCTTCTGTATCTCCTCCAACCATTTGTCTGTGATATCTATTTAAATGGTAAGTTCTTTGGGGATGCAACTGTTTCTTACTATGTGTTTGTACTATGCCTAGCACAATGAGGCTGTGATCTTAGCTGAGGCCTCTAAGCACTACCATAATGCTAATAAATAACTTTTAAGAAGTTATAAACAGCAGTTAAGATTACTCTGTAAAAAGATTAGAGAATTAGAAATGTTTCTCTTGTTTTTCATTTTGTTTAGTGGGTGCATTTGGCGGCACTAGCAGAAAGTCAGTTTCACTCTTCTCGCTGGGTAAGCAGATTCCCCCGTTGTTTATGGGGCTCTTGCAAAACAACAGCGGAGGAAAAAACACTTTAAAAAGGAGGAAAATATAATTGTGAAATTACAAAAATTGGCAGGGGGACACAGAGGCAGGGATAGTTTATAAAACAACTTCCAATTCATTTTTAAAAAGGCATTAGATTTCAAATGGATGGTTTCCATTTAAGTTACCTTACATTTACACTACACAAGTTATAACTACAGTAAGTCAATGGCAGAGATTTGGGATAAAAAAGATAATTTCTGGAAGTTTACGCATTAATACTTGTAAGATAATTGCTGTCCAGATGAAAAATATCATATTATCTACAGAAACATCTGTTTCTTTCTCAGACCAATATGGTTACAAACATTTTCTGCAGTGCCATAAATTATCAGTATAAAAAGAGAACCATGTACTAGGTTTTCTTCATCTCCAGTGAAGTGCTATGAAGTCCAACAGGCCTACAGAATCAAAATTCATCAACAAGTTCTGTTTTGCAAAATCAATGTAATAAGAAGTTTAGAACTAAGCTATTCGGGGGTTAAGTGTAGGATTAGACTGAAGTATATCCTGTGGATTTTGTGCATGGTATACACTGCATATGGATAGCAGTTCCATATGGCTAGAGTAACTAGCACAAAGATATAAACAGATAACATTACAGCTAATTTAGTAACATGCACCCACATGATACCAGTAACTTCAGGTCCAGATTTGATTGAAAATGTTTACAATTGTTATCATTTGCAAATCTTCACTGAACTTTAATTTCTTGTAAAAGTTTCAATATATTAAAATCTGGACCTCACCACAGCAATCAGTGGCTTTGTGATTTCTAGAGTGGATTACTGCAATGTAACCTGTAACTACACTTGAAGACCCCTTGGAAGATACAGGTGGTGTAGAATTCAGCAAGTTAAGCCATATCATTTACAAAGAACATAATATTGCAGTTCTCAAGGAACCGCAGTGGTCACCATATTCACTTCCAAATGCAATTTAAGGAGTTTACTTTAATCTATAAAGACCTACATAGCTCAGTTCTAGCTATCTGAGCTAGTCACTCCCCTAAAGAGCCATGGTTGCAACTGAGGACAGCTGGGGCACTTATACTAAGAATCTAAAAGTCTGGATCTGGTGGCCAAGCACTCTCCAGGACCTCATCTTAGAAATTCACTTCCTCTGTCAGACCAACATAGCTAGAATCTGTTAAATTTTACAGCACGGTGCAAGTTTCTCTCTTTTCCCAAGCGCTTGCTTCAAAAGGTGGGTAGATGGGATGGGATGGAGGAAAACTGTACATTTTGGGAAATGTCGTTCTTTCTATTGACTTCTTCCAGAGATACAAAATATTATTGTGTATTTATTAAATTTTGAACATGAACCTTGAGACATGTAGGTAAATCAAATAAAGTAAGAAAAATATCTCTTATAAACCTATTCAGTTGTCAACTGCAAGGATTATATTATGTACCTCCTACCCATGGAGGTGAGAATTTACTCACATGAGCAGTCCCACTCATGAAGGCTACTCATGTGAGTGAGGGCTTACCGACATGAATAAGAGTTACATAAACTAGACCTCCATTTCCACTGTTAATATTCTTCAGGTGGCAAGAAAGAACAAATCTCACTTCAAGCCCCTTACAAATTATTTTACTTGAGCCCAAACCCTGCTGGTGATGTGTTTACATGAAGTGAGTTGAGTTTCCTGAAGGGATTATGTCAGCATTGTGTTTCAATGCTAAAATATATTTTGGGAGAGAGGAAATGAGGAAGTTCAGAATAACACTCATTTAAATCTATTCCAATTTCTCCAACTGAGTTAATCAAACGATGTTGATTTTATCCTGTATTCAAACCGGTTAGCTATTTTGTCCAGCTGAAATATAAACACTGTTTCAGTTACTGAAACAAGCAGGTAGAGATTGAAAGAAGCGTTGCTGAATCGCCTTTACCTTTATAATGGACTTTTTAATAATTACTATATATATATTGGCTGGAGATCCAAATCTTCAAAAATAATCATGACTTTTAAGAATGTAATTGTACCCCATTAGTGGCATGGGAGTTCACATCAGGAAGAACTATTACACTTTACCGAATTCAGCAGAGAGATGACTCTTCTCTATCATCAGTAGCAGCATTTCAGATTTTTTAATACTGTGGTTTTTAAAGTCTAAATAGAAATTAAATACCTGTAGTCATAATTCATCCTCCAATTGCTTTAAAATGGACATTTAGCTCCTCAGGGGGGTTGACAATGTCCTTTAAAATTGTAACTGCTCACTTATATCACTGTAATATGACAAAATAGACAAAGTTCTCAAATCTGGAGCTAGAACAACTATTCCTAGCACACACTAGTGGGCAGAGTTTTTGAGAAATAAAATGTCTGCCCTCTGCTGACCAGCTAAGAAACTATTTTCACGATATTTGTTTTGCACTCTAAAAAAAACAAACCACCAACGAGAGTTCTGTAGCACATTAAAGACTAAGAAATTTCTGTGGGTATAAGGTTTCGTGGTCTGCAAAGTGGGTTGCAGACGAAGTAGACTGCAGCCCATGAAAGCTTATGCCCACAGAAATTTGTTAGTCTTTAAGGTACTACAGGACTCTCATTGTTTTTCTGTATACAGACAAACATGGCTACCCCTCTTAAAAAAAAAGGTGTATCAGACTGCAGATTTTACCTGTTTTCCCATTTCTACTGTCACAAGACTTCATTTCTTCAAATGAGATTTCTAGTCACCATTTACTTGTTGGATCCCCCAAAAATTTCACAGGCCATTATTTGTACTTGTATGTTTTCAAATCACTCCTGGGTAAACTGGCCCATTGGGAAAGAGGCTGACGTGTTCCAGTGTTCAGAATCTGACTGTCTGCCCAGGATTGTTAATGTGAAAGATTCTTTTGTTTGTAGCGGCTGTTACAAATCAAAAAGCTATTATATTTCAGAGAATCACATGGATGATCCTAATGAGAGTTTACAAAAATAGCAGTGGGTTGTTCCAAAATATACTGGAAACCAAGATTCCGAGAATATTTTTCATCCAATTCAAAACACTGTGTACATGTGATGAAGCATGACGAGTTCTGAGAAAAATCACAAAAGGAATGAAGTTCCAGTGCTTATAATGAGATTCTGTTTATTTTAAGCATAAGGGGGAGCAGCCTTTCCTCTAGCCCACCACACGTAAAGGATATGTACAAAAGTAGCCCAAGCACCTTTAGGGGAAGGAGGAGAGACATGTGGACTGCTCCTTCCTAGCAACTTCAGACACACAAAATGCTCCAAATATGAGGAGGACGAGTGGGCAGGAAGTGCAGCCATGACGCTGCTGCCCACATACCGGCCTGCAGAGCTGACCCAACGTTCTCTAGTGAGCTGGCTACACCACCCAAGGGAATAGTAAAACACGCACAGTAGGGGTGAAAATCCAGCCCCACTGAAGTCAGTAGGAGTGTTGCCACTGACTTCAAGGGAGCCAGGATTTTACCCTGTAAATTTAGGGGAAAATGGGCTTTCCAAATCACAATCCTCCACATTGTTTCTTTTGTGCCAAAAGAAACTCTGTACAGCCTCTGGTACTAGGTAGTGCCCAAAGGTGGGATTTTCAAAAGCATTCAGTGCCAGCCTGACTCTGCTCCCATTAAAGCTATTTTTACAACTGATTTCAATGGGAACTGAACTAGACCAACTCTGAGTGCTTTAGAAAATCCAACTCTAAATGCACGATCAAGTCCTCGCTATGGTCATCAAACATTGCAGATTCTCAATCAAGTCAGGTCCTGCATAGACAGCCGTGAATGAGCTCCGTTTGTAACTTGGTTGGTTGGAGGTAACTCTCAGTTTCACCAGGATTTGACATTGAAGTATAGACAAAAAAGTTAGGGCGTTCAGAGAGTGTGGAATGAATTTAAATTCAGGGTACTAAAATAGCAAAATTAACACTATTAGGACAAATTTTGTACGGAAGGAAAATTGGGTACAAATTCTGATAATGAAATAGTTTGTTTTGCTAAATTATTACAGTATATCTGAAATTTTGATAAACTGTGCTCCAGTGCTGTAAATAATCTGGGAAGAAAAGCAACCAAGTAGCTAATGACAAACATTTTAATAAGCCATGTGATAGGTTGCCCTTTCCTTCCTGCTGGGATATAGATTTCTTTTCTGATAATAATTTTAAATAGCAACAATTAAGGAGGCATACAATGCTGATGCAAGATGACTGCCTAATGTCTATGCTCTACTGAGACCCAATGATGGCTACCATACTAAAGCAACTTATTATAGCTTAATAAAAGAAAATAAAACAACAAACCTTCCCTAGCTAATGTCAGGAACCAAGTATTCCCAAAACAGAACCACCTATTTCTGTGTCCATTTGGAAGAACACAACATTTTTAATGAACTCTCCATCTAGTCCAGGCATTTTAAATGCACCCATCACTGTAGTATCTAGGATCCCTCCTCTGGAAAATACCACCACTGGGAGACTGATACACCACTACAGCACTCCAAGTTGTAGGAGGTTCAGACTATCCAGGTCATTTGGATCTGCAGCAATCAATCCTCCAAGCCATGGAAGAAGAAACAACTAAGGTGATAGAAAGATACTGAATGCTACAAGGTGTGTGCATTTAAGGACTAAGTTTGTATCAGTGGCTGGGTCCACAGCATATATCTACCTACCATGAAAACATTTGTCGATTGACCTGGTTGATTCATAAGATAGGAAACAATGAGTAATATTTGGATTCAGTTTCTAATTCCCAAGGTTAAGCCCACTCATTCCCAAATAGTTGGAAGTAAATATATTCTGGCCAGTCTCCTGATAGTTGATGGAGTCCATGTGATCCTGTCTCACCTGCACTCTAAGAAAGGACAGACTTATCCATGTATTTTTAAGATACTTCACAGCAGACAAGTAATTAATACTAACAACAGTAAATGCAAAAGCCCTCCCGCACATGGGAGGATCAGATATCTTTTCTTCCCCCAGACCTTTCTTAAAGAACCAGTGAAGAAAAACACTCCAACTGACACCAAAGGTACCCAGAGCTCATTTGGGAATCCTGAATTCAGCAATACTGAAGAATACAATCCAGGGTCGATATGCATCTTCACAGTCCATTCTTGCTCACAAACCTGCCTGTTCATAACGCCATAGTGGAGACGCATAGGACCCAGAAAAGGAGTTATGTGGCTTGCCATTTCCAGACTTTTGGGGTCTCCAATAATACATAAAAAGTTTTATCCTGGTGCAATCTACACAGAAGATGTAGTCTCCTAAGAAACATTACACTCCCGTACCACAGAAAGGCTAACTGCTGTAATCCCTCATCGAAAGTTAAAAATATATCATGCTGGCTTTAATTTAATATTATACATTGGATTTTAGTGTTAAAATCTCATCATTTGCTGTTTTTCTCCTTTGCTTCAGCTTTCTGTTAGGACTAACTTCTTAAAATCTTGTAAGGTAGACCCTCTTGTACAGACAGCATGAGATGAATTTTCTATACAGAGGCAGATCTGTGTATGCGTGGGTGTGTTCACCTGCAACGATGTCTTCATGCAGGCATACAGCAACTGTGCACACAACCAGGGTAGTTACACTTCAGAATGGGCAACTAGGTGCCTAACTACTCATCTGTTTGCACAATTACCCAAACTGCACTAACACTTGCAGTAAATGTAGTAACACAGATTGCATGCACATTTTCTGTGCTCACAAGATCTCTCTACCTTCTGAAAACGTGGTCTCTCGTGTTGATGGATATTATAGTTGAGAGTTGTTATAATACATGCATTCTCTTCAACTCTTTCCTAGAAGTTCTATGCTTTGTCTTACTTAGTTACCCTTCCTCAGTTAAAATGAAAACACAGAACCCCTATGAAAATATTTTAAGTGTGGTAAACACAGACTGATACAGGGTTTACACAAAAAGTCTCATAAGTGATCTAGCAAACTACACGATTTGCTACTTGCTTTGTTTGTGTTGTTTCTTGTGCTTTACACAAACAGGTTGCCACATATTTGCGCAAATGGGTCAACATACCCCATTTACCTTATATTTTATAAGATGCAAAGTGTTTCTACTTATGTTGTTTTTGTTGGCTACAAATGGGTCAGGATGATTTGCAATGTAACTAAGTTAGCAATTAATCTATGTTCTACCTGTCATATTATTGTGCATGTTTAGGATAGTCTTGTAATTAAAACATAAGATTCAATCAGGAGATGAATTCCTGACTCTGCCACAGCTTTTAGTCTTACTTTGGACAAGAAACAGAGGCCCCATCTATACAATCAATACAATTGTCAGGGGACCTGGTGTGATGCTGTATGATTGAATATGACCACTATTTATTATTGATAATGCCACAGTTTTACAATTCTTGTACAACTCTTGAACAAAAAGTATGTCATGTAAGGTGTCAATGGAAACGGTATGATATGCTAAGTAGGATTCTCCTGTTTATATGCATTTATCATTTGTGTATCTAAAGTTATTAATATTGGCTATGGACTTTTATCTTATATATGCGGTATTCCTGAGTAATACCCATCAGGTAAAATTTACATTAACACCAGATAGTTTTGTGTTGATGGCCATTAAAGATGCTTCACTCTAACAATGGGCCAGGCTAACCCACTAAGCCTTCCTGTTGATGCCTCAGCAAGAATATGGGCAATGGCTGCCCCTGCGAGTCATCGAAGCTGCATGTAAGGACACGTCACATGCTTATGTGACCCTGGACCCCGTAACTTTCCACAGAGACAGTAAATTTCCAAGCACATGGCAGATGATCTAAAAGACCCCTGAGACATACATACATTTTGCCTCTTTCCTGCCCTGATTCTCTGGACTGTGGATTTACAACAAAAAGGAGCATTTTGAACTATGGACTGAGGACCTTCTCATCTTGTGGAAGTTACCAGAGAGACTTTACAAGCCAGCAGCCTATTTGATAACTGCTGCAAACCTGATATAAGGACTTGGTAATTGTTTGTATGTATATAATCTATTCATCATTATTAATGCTCTTCTTTTCTTTTATTATTCCAATTTTTGGTTTTAGTCACTAAGAATTGGCATTAGTGTGATTATTGGGTAAAATCTGGGTTACGTGGCTGATCTTTTGGGATTTGACGAACTCTACATTTGATTAAATTGGTTTTCAGTAACCACGCATCATAGTGCCCACTGTCTGGGTGGTGAGACAAGAGCTGAAACATGTAAGGAGACTGCATCTCTAACTTCCTGTTAACCAGTGTGGTAAGAAAGAAGTTTACTTTTGTTACTGGCTTGGTATAATCTAATGTTAGGATAACCCCCAGTCTGGGGCGAGTCTGCCCTATTTCTCAGAAGTTTGTCCTGAATCTGGTATTCTCAGCTGTGACCCACTGAAGCGCGGTGACGCATGGTTACCACAGGGCTCTCCCTGGCTAAAAACATGGTTCTATTATCTAGGGTTAAAACCATATGTATATATCTGTGCCCTCTGTTGCCTTATCTGTAAATTAGGGACTTAAAGAAGGAGTGTAGGACTAGAAAGGACATTGAGAAATCTTTTAGTCCAGTCCCCTGCACTCAAGGCAGGACTAAGTATTATCTAGACCAGCCCTGACAGGTGTTTGTCTAATCTGCTCTTAAAAATCTCTAATGACAGAGATTCCACAACCTCCCTTGGGAATTTATTCCAGTGCTTTACTATCCTGACAGTTAAGAATATTTTCCTAATGTCCATTCTAAACCTTCCTTGCTGCAATTTGAGCACATTGCTTTTTGTCCCATCCTCAGAGGTTAATAAGAACAATTTTTCTCCCTCCTTCTTTTAATAACCTTTTATGTTCTTGAAAACCGTTATGTCCCCTCTCAGTCTTCTCTTCTGCAGACTAAACAAACCCAATTTTTTCAATTTTCCCTCACAGGTCATGTTTTCTAGACCTTTAATCATTTGTGTTGCGCTTTGTTGGACTTCCTCCAATTTATCCACATCTTTCCTGAAATGGGGCACTCAAAACTAGACACAATACTCCAGCTGAGGCCTAATCAGTACAGAGTAGAGCAGAAGAATATATTTTGTGTTTTGCTTACAACAATCCTGCTAATACATCCCAGAATGATGTTGGCTTTTTTTGCAACAGTGTTATACTATTGACTCATATTTAGCTTGTGATCCACTATGACCCCCCAGATCCCCTTCTGCAGTATTCCTTCCTATCTCCCATTTTGTATATGTGCAACTGATTATTTCTTCCTAAGTGGAGTACTTTGCATTTGTCCTTCTTGAATTTCATCCTATTCAGATCATCTCGCCAGTTTGTCCAGATCATTCTGAATCTTATCCTCCAAAGCACCTGCAACCCATCCCGGCTCGCTGTTGTCCACAAATTTTATAAGTGTACTCTCTATGCCATTATCTCAATCACTGATGAAGATATTTAATCAGTGCCCAAAACAATAGTACTCACTGATCCCAAATTAATATTTGAAAAGTGTAATGCAGTCCTCAGATAGAAGGTGCCATATAAATGCAAAGTATTATTAAGTATTAGCATTATAACCATGATATATCTACACTCTTCCCTTGTATGCATAAGAAGTTTTAACTTTAAATGCTACAGTGACATGAGTGCACAGTCATTTGCTTCCTTCACTTTCTCACATTACCCTGGCTATGATTAAATTCTAAAGTCAGTCTTACACAAACATTAATTTACTTAAAGGATGGGAGAGTCCTATTATCAGTCACTAAGAAAAGCCTAAGTATGCCATTGGTGTCTTTCACATGATGCACACAGGAGTGGATGAAAGCCCTGATTTACCAAGGTACTTAAACACATGTCTAACTTTAAGCATGTGAATAGCCCAGTTGCAGTAAACACTTCAGGGGGACCACTCACAAGTTTAAAGAAAGGCATGTATTTAAGTACCTTGCTGAATTGTGTCCTATGAGAGGATTCATGGTCTTGGACCCTGGGCCTGAAGGAGGCAGATGGACCCTCAAAATTTGAATTTAAGAATCAACAGAGGAGGTCTACTGGAAAAAGGAGGAAGTAGCATTGCCAGGGCATAGAGTCAGAGGGCCTCAAGCACTTTAGCAAGGAGAAAGGATGGATTTTCATGTGTTGGAGTTCTGATCAGGTTGGATCTGCACTCCATTTAGTCTTAATCCATCGCTGGACGTTGTCAATTGAATCAAAAACATGGATGGACAACAAGGGAACAGAGATTATGTTACCTACTGATTGTCCATCCTTTAGTTATAACTCAAGTTATGATTTTTAGTTTATGAGACAGACGCCCAGAATACTGGATGGGTGTCTGTATTTGCATTTGAAAAATCTGAATAAATTTTGTATCCCTAACATACTATCAACCCTTTAAATGTAAAAACTGTGTTCCATTTTGGAAATGATGAAAGTAAGTGAGCTGAAAACCATCTTCTAATTTTCAGGACAGATCAGTAGTGATTGATGAGGACTTTAAATATCCCATTGCACTCATCTACAGATAGTTAAAGGCTATGGTAAATATCACCAGCCACAATTTCCTCATTAATACATTTATTCATACAGGACGAAAAGCTTCCCTGAAAGCTACTTAATCCAATGAGATCTTTGTTTTAACCCCTTCAGTTCTGCATTAAACCCAGAGGAATAAATAAATAATGCTTAGTTCTTAAAACATACATGGGGTGAAGTACATTGGTCAACCCTCAAGTGGTTAAGAGTTTAATCACAAGGCAAAGCAGCCTTCTTCACACTAAGAGTTCACTATAGAAGAGGTAAATTATATAGGTAGTTAGGATTCAAAAAGACAAATCAGAGGAAGAGGGTTAATAAATCTGTCCTCTGATGAGGATATTCTATTATAAAATCATTTGTAAGTATATTAACCTGTAAAAACAAATTGCTGATGGGTTCATGAGTTGAATGAGACTGTTATGAAGGGCCATTAAATGCAAAAGAGAATAGTTATAACCAGTTAAGGGCTTAAAGCATAAACTGGAAGTATATCTTTTTCATTATTGTTGCACCATTCACACTGCTACATAGATGTTAAGTTATGAGGGCATTTTCATCACGTTCACTCTTTTATAAAGGTTTATTACCCAGTGCCACTCTTTTCTTCTCTTTATGATGTACAAAAAGAAACCTAAACTTTTTCCTTTGTGTGGGTGTGTTTAATTTCCCCACCCCCGCGTTTGTTTTTTACAGTATAAATTCAGGTCCTATATACCCTGGAACTCTATGGATGACTGGAGAAATAGAGGAATTATGGATGACTGGAGAACTAGAGAGATTATAGTACCATAAGAAACTGAAACATGAGCAGGTAAGGGAAGGTGGGGAGACCTATTTTTAGTCAGACTCTTCTGAACTTTGTTTTTTGTTAACATCCATTTAACTCATTCATTCTGTTAATTCAAACAATAATTTTCAGTCCAGAGACAGTCTCTTATTTTGTAAACAGCACCTGCCATAAACTGAGTGCCTAATCCTGATGGGGATGTCTGGGAACCATTGTAAGACAAATATTAAAAATGAATAATAAATCAAAACCCTGAGAAACACTTGGGCGAAAAGAGCTTTGCCTTTACAAAGAGACTCACCCTCCCTAACCTCTTCCTATGACATTCCTCAGACTTAAAACAAACCGTAAAAACTTTTAAAAAACGTTTCAGAACTTTTTAAACATCACAAGGGAATGTAAACCGGGAGTCTAGCAAAGGGGAAGAACTCAGTGACAAGACTACAATGATACTAGCAAACAAACCAACCAGGTTGAGGTTTCTGTCCCTGTCCTTCCCCACCTTTTTATAACTGACCTTAGCACAAAGAGCGGGAATGTGTTAATAAAATTTGTGGATGACACGAAG
>ML675601.1:75153044-75175066 GCA_007922155.1 Mesoclemmys tuberculata
ACTAGATGATCATATTGGTCCCTTCTGACCTATGAGTCTATGAATGATAATAAAAATAATTGGAGAGCTGGGATGTATATAGGGAGATTGGCTATTCAGGCATCTTTAATATTCACAATTTATAATCATAACACATGCATCATTCCTGCTATAATAATGGAAAATGAACACCATTCTTGGTGAAGGGTTGTGGGTTTCAACGTCTGTCTTTTACTTCCATTTTGTTTTTGTCATAACTTGTCCTAAAAAAATTTACCTTGAGTCCTATCAATAAACCATGTGACCACTGGCTAAGATTTTTTTAAATTAAAGTATAACAAGAATCATGGAAAAATTAGTTCTACTGAAGCCATGAGGAAAGAAATGCTGATGAAAACCATGACAAATGACAAGAAGATTTTTATCAAGCATCAGTGATCTTATTCCAAATCTGTATAGATGGCTATTCACAGTGAGTTGCATGGCCTGATCAGACAGACCCCTCCAGTGCAGAACAGAGATGGAAGAATGCCACTTCCATGGCAAAGCCCCTATTTCAAAAACTCTACTAGTTATATATATTGGGGGGGAATTGATCATTTTTGCTATGAAAAATAATTGCTCATTAATTATGAAATTCTTGTACCACATTCCAAATTTTTACATTTTTGAAAAACAAATGCTCAGAATAAATATTTTAGAAATGGTATCAGACAAGAGACCTCTTGGACATATTTCATCATTTCAAAATATACACTTTACACATGTGAAAATGTATCAAAGCCACAAATGCTTTGGTCAAGAAACTTCACCCTTCTTGAATTGACTGATGATATCATATGTTCTAGAAATATTTTTGTCATCTGGCATGCTGCTCAGCACCATATGGCATAATACACTGACAAGTGAAAAAGGACTAGTAACATATATAAATATTAAATGTTACACTGCTATATAAGCATGAAGACATAGGCACACATTTGGTAAACTCTATTATAATACAAGGAGACCATTAGGAAAGGTAAAAATGTTGAGCCCAAAATAAAAAATTAAAATTAAACCATAAAGGTAGCTTAAACAAGCGATAAAATATCTTCGGGGGAGTCTGAACTGAATGTAATGAAATCCACCCCCAACTGGGGACAGACCCATGAAGGTACAGTGCAGTCTCTTTGAATTTACTACTCCTGCTTTTGCGTTGGAACTGAAGCCACTGCCACTGCCCCATTTGAGAAATTTGCACCATTCAAGCAACATAAGGACAAATCAAGTAGCCCTTCCTTCAAAGACCCAGATTAAGGCACAGGCACTACGGTCTAAGGTTAATTTTTTAAAAATTGTGTTTCTAGCCCTCGTGGTTTTGAAAAGCTGACCCAAGTATAATCAGCATAGGGGTGTCTGCAGAAAACCCAAAGCCATCACTCTGAGAGGTGCGGAGTTGTTCCATTCACGTTAACTTTGAAACCCATCTCTCTGGCAGACCTCCCCAATACCACCGCAGCAGAGGACTCTCTGTGTGTGCATGTGTGTGTCCTACCCCTGCTGCCACCACCCCACCGTCATTCTTCTACAACACTGACGGTAGGTGGGGGCTGGGTCTCCCACTCTTCTGGGATACACCCCACTTAAATCAGAGAGCTGTGGTCCAGGGAGCCAGGAGGCTCCAGCATGCCCAACATGGACTGAGAGTAGGCCCCCATCAGGAGGCTATTTTGTGAGTGGCCCCTGCCACTATCACTTCAAGTATGGGTGGGGCTATGGCATGGGAACAGAACCACAAGGGGGCCGCACAGTGATGAGCCAAGGTGCTTGGATTGCCTTAATCTGGCCCTATTTTTACATGGCAGTACAAACAGGCCTAGCACAAAGTCCCTCCTCTCCTCTCCCAGTGCGTAAATTCCCTTAAACCGCAATTCTGCCTGTGCCACCTTGTGGATAAGTATCATAGACCTCAAGTGACAGAGGCCCTTGTCCTGGCCCTCAGCACTGGGTGAGTCTCATCCTTTGTGAGGGTTGTTAAAACTACAGATGTATCAAACTCTCTGGAATGAATTAAGATAGTTACACTGGATGCTTCTTTATAATTTACAGATAGGTCAATATCTCTAGTTCTTTCAGCATTAGATGGGATGCGATCTGGTGCTTTAAGAAACTATACCAATTTTTAAAAAAGCATATAGTCATTTGGCCTTAATGCACATGCAGAACATCTTTCTCTTTTATCTTTCATTAATTTGAATTAAATGACATTACCAACAATGTGAAGCAGTGTACTGGATATTTATTTAAAGAAATATGACATGTTCACTCTCAAAGTAGAGAGGAGGGTTTTTCTCTTTTGACAAGGGAAAAGTGAACATTTTATTGATGAACTACAAAATAAAACTGAAAACCAAGTTAAGCACAGATTTATGTGCAGAATGCCCCTACCAACCAGGCTGTAGGGGACATTCAGAAGAGAAGTTGATTTAATTAATCTTTTCAAAATTCTCTTTTTGTTCTGTGAAATCTTCTTGGCACTTCTTGGTTCAATATATCCTAGAATGTGACATTATAAATACCAGGAATTCTCAATGCAATCCATGCACTCCATGTATAGTATTTGTAATGTGCAAAATTGAGGCATCCCAGAAATATATTTAGAGAGCCAGAAAGTATGAAATATAATTAATTATTGTATCACCACTACTATTATGCCCTTCTCTTTGTTGGTCATCTATTACTGCAATTGTTTCCTTTAACCTTAATAACTATCCATTTTAGGCAGATAATAATATGCTATACATATCTTTTGAAACCGTTAATAAATCCTTCCTATCCATTCCCTCCACCTTGATCAAGTAAACACAATTCCTCCTCTACAGAGTATTTTCAAACAACTTCATATCTATCTCTTCTTTCTAGACTCAGACCTCTTATTTGCCCCCAAAGTTTCCAATGTTTGTATCCTCATCAACTTTGAGCCCTTCTTCTGCCACATTCCACGTCTGAAAACGTATCACTACCTCCACAACACTCTTGTGCATGTATGCCAATGTTTCAACTCCTCTACAACTAAAATTCTCCTTCATACCTTCATCTCCTCTTGCCTGGATCTTGCAACTATTGAAACTTCCATGGAATTAATTCAGTGTTGTAGTGTTCCACCCATGCATAAAAGTCAGCAAGGGATGTGTGGTTAAAACTCCATGCAATGCTTTGAAAATTTTGGGTTATATATTAGTGTCACAATAACCACACCCCTCTGATTTCTAACAAAAGTTAAAAACATGGCACTAAAGGATGTTAGCTAAACAAACCCCCTCTTGTAGTTTATTTGAATGATAATTAATTTTTATAGTTAGTTTCTTGAAATACTAAAATCAAACTGACAAAGCCATTTTTTCGCTGCCATAAAGTCATATACGTCACAGATTATTCAGGTATGAAAAACTGTGTGGGATACTTACACAATAATGCTGACATTTTAACATTGAACATAGGGAAAAGTGTTCTTGTGCCGGAAAAAGAAGACCAGCCACTCCAATAAACAATGCCATTCATTAGAGGGTGTTGGTAAAGAAGGAATAAATGTTTTATAATTAATGCCTTTTCATGAAAGTTTGAGATTACAGACAGCTTTTGCATTGTATCATGTTCCCAATATCATGTATTGTCTATATTTATTGGCGGGCCATGGAAAGATAGCCATGGATGGGAATATCCACAAAGAAACTGATGAGCTGTGGAAGTAGCAGGCTGGAATAAGGGGTATCTTCCCTTAATTGAATCTAACTTAGCTTGATGTCATAGGGCACAAACTATAGATTTATCTACTTCTTGCAGTAATTTTTGTCCAGCAAAGAGAATTATAAGAAAGAGAAGGTATGACAAACCAAGGCTCTATTGAACTTCCTTGATCTAAATAATTTTTCAGCAGTAATTATTGCAAATCATTTAAAATGCCTTTGTAATGAAATGACTTAAATATTTATGTACTATAACCTTTTATTTTGGAACACTAGACTATGTCAACAATCTTCTATTCCTTCTGCTCCTTGAAAGTCCTTTATTTTTCCACTCCTGACAAAGCCCTAAAGAGTCCATCACTTTAGACACCAACACTCTGCCCAGCTTTGAGGTAAGCATCACTAGTAACATTCTCGTCACCAAGGAAGAGCTTCCTTAACCAGCCAAAGAGTGAATCACTGTTAAGCAAAGTGAGCTGTTCCCTATGCCACGGGAGATAGGTCTGAGTCTAATTACTGATATAAATCAAGCATAACTCCTGAAGTCAGTGGAGGAGTTGAGGTACACTAATGTTAAAACTGCTGTAAGCGAAATCAGAACCAGGCTTTTTGTCTCCATGGCACTCCTAACAGTAGCAAAGAGGCAAAGAGTTACCGTGATTTAGATAAGCCTTTTAGCAAGAGCTGTGTGCCAGGTACCTCTATTTGAATAATAGCAATTTGCATAGGTTGCGAGGTATCAGATTATATCTGACTTCTTTCAAGTCTTTATGAATCATCCTACACTTTAAACAAAGTTTAATAACTTCAAAGGGACATATGTAGTGATAGACAGTATATATCGTGACCTCACTTACAACCAACTAGAAACGTCAAAGAACTGAACTATCCAAGCACTTTAAATGTTAACAACTATAAACAAATGTTTTCATTAAGGCCTTCTTTATGCACTAGGGATTTCAGCTACCAGTGCATCTACAAGCACCTAGGGTACGGATGTAAAATGTGACATGCTCCAGCGTAGCTTATCCTAGTTTAAGATCATCAGCAGTGTATGTCTACAGTAGGGGTTTGCACTGATATAGTTACATCAGTGTAGCTAAAGACACCAGTGCAAACAAGGCCAAAGCTGTAAGAGTCTGGATTCTGAAACTCTTGTTTTCTCAAACAAAAAAGGCAAATCCTTTTCAACACATTTTAACAGAATCTTATGGGATTTGAAAGAGCATACTTTTGTTTACAGTTTCAACTAAAGAACTTTGAAGTATTTAAACTGCTGACAAGCTGACACTCCTGCTAGAGCTGAGACACACACAATCATACACAAATAAAAAAATAGGCATCTTCTCTAGCAGTTTGGAGAATAAACTGTGACTTCTGACCTTTTTTTCATTTAGAATTCATGAGCAACAAAACTTTTTATGGAAAAATGGCAGGGAGATAGCAGCTTCTTCAATTTGAAATTTCTGGTTCCCACAATAGGTTCATAAAAGCCATCAGTTTATATTATTAAAGGATGCATACCAAACAACATTCGTTCATTTTAGTTTCTGACTAGATGATAAAGTAGTATGGAGAATTAAATGTAAACTTTAAGCCAATTATGACTAATCTACAACAGTGCTGATTTGAGGAAACAACATTTTCTCAAACCTCGTACATACATTTATGAGCTTGCCTGATGGGTCCTTTATGGTTCAATATACTCCCATCACAAATAAAAGAGAGGTCTGTGAGTAACCCAAGTCATCTTATCTCATTTTGTCTCCTCTGCTGTTCTCTCTTCTGTTTCCCGATCTTCAATTCTGCAGTATAAGAATCCAAATGTGGATCTTTAAACTAGATCCTAGTTTAACTTTCTAGTCTAAGCTTCATCTTCTAGAACTGTACAGCCATCATCTTCTAGCTTGGCTGCAGCTCTCATGTTTCAGCTGAGCAGAGGTAAAGTTTAGATTAGAAAATAAAACTAGAAGATGATTTAAGGCTTACATTTCAGTTTCTTACATTACAAAATTAGGACAGCTGACAGACATAATTATAGAGAAAAAGTGGAGGAAGAGGATTTTTCTATCACACTGGCTGCCATCAGTAGTAGCCTTTTCTGTTGAGAAGAAAAAAACCATCACCTCTAAGAGGAAGGAAACGGGGTCTGATAAGTCCATGGAACCTTGCAAAAGAGTTTAAATATATTGTTTAACAATATATACATTCTAAGTAAAAAAGAAATGGTTCTGCCAGTTTCTTTGCTACAATTTTATCTTATCCTTGGGAACTACATTTTCATATTGGAAGGATATTTTGTACAAAATGACAAAAAGTAAGTTATTTTTGAAAATTCTATTTAAAATTGAACTATTTTCCAACAACAATCATAGATTCATAAAAATGTAGGGAGGGAAGGGACCTCAAGAGGTTATCCAGTCCCCTTGCACTGAGGCAGGACCAGGAATATCTAGAACATCATTGACAAGTGTTTGTCTAATGAACCTGGTTTAAAAAACCTCCAGTGATGGGGATTCCACAACCTCCCTTGGAAGCGTATTACAGAACTTAACTTTTCTTCAGTTAGAGATATTTTTCTAATGTCAAATCTAAATCTCCCTCACTGCACATTAAGTGGACATGGAAAACAATTGATCACAGTCATCATATAACAGTCCTTAACACATCTGAAGACTACTATTACTACCCACCCACCACCATTTTCTTTTCTCAAGACTAAACATAACCAGTTTTGTTTTTCAACTTTTCTTCATAATTCAGGTTTCTAAAACTCCTATTGCTTTTGTTACTCTCTTCTTGACTCTATTCAACTTGTCCTCATATTTCCTAAAGTGTTTCCTCCGGACCTGGACGCTTACATCTT
This sequence comes from Mesoclemmys tuberculata, assembly GCA_007922155.1. Classification (NCBI taxonomy): domain Eukaryota; kingdom Metazoa; phylum Chordata; order Testudines; family Chelidae; genus Mesoclemmys; species Mesoclemmys tuberculata. The sequence goes on from ML675601.1 coordinate 75,159,618, forward strand.
ACATAAGACATTCCTATTAATACACCCCAGAATATTAGCCTTTTCTGAAACTGCATCAACATGGTTGGCTCATATTTCATTTGTGATCCACTATCACACCCAGATCCTTTTCTGCAGTACTAATGCCTAGCCAGTTACTCCCCATTTTGTATTTGTGCATTTGATTTTTTGCTTCCTAAATGTAGTACTTCACACGTGTCTTTATTGAATTTCATCTTGTTGAATTCCAAGCAATTCTCCAATTTGTCAAGGTCGTTTTGAATTCTAATCCTGTCCTCCAAAGTGCTTGCAACACTTCCCAGCTTGGTGTCATCTGCAAATTTTATAAATACTCTCCACTTCATTATTGAAGTTATTAATGAAAATGTTGAAAAGCACCTGACTCAGGACTGAGCCCTGTGGAACCCCACAAGATAGGTCTTCCCATTTAACAGCAAACCATTGATAACTACTCTTTGAGTACAGTCTTTCAAACACCTTCTAGTAATTTTATCTAGACTGTATTTCACTAGCTTGCTTAGGAGAATGTCAGGTGGGGCTGTGTCCAAAGCCTTATTAAAATAAATATAAAGCATGTCTTCTGCTTCCCCCTTGTTCACTAAGTCAGTCATCCTGTCAAAGAAGGAAATTAGGTTGGTTTAGCATGATTTGTTCTCACAAATCCATGCTATTTCTTATCACACTCTTATCCTCTAGGTGCTTGCAAACTAATTGTTCAATAATTTGTTCCAGTATTTTTCCAGATACTGAAGTTAGACTGACTGGCCTATAATTCCCTACATCCTCTTTGTTCCCACTTTTAAAGATAGATACTATTTTGCCCTTCATCAGTTCTCAAGGACCTCCCCCATCCTCTATGAGTTCTTGAAGATAATCTTCCAAGATTGCTTTAGCTAGTTCCTTAAGTACTGTAGGCTGAATTTCATCAGGCCCTGCCAACATGAATACATCTCATTTATCTAAATATTCTTTAACCTGTTCTTTCCCTATTCTGACTTGTGTTCTTTCCCCCTTGGCATCTGGTTATGATTAGACTTCATAGTGAAGACTAAAGTAAATTAGGCATTACACACCTCTGCCATTTTGCTATCATCCTTAGCTGGCTTTCCCTGATAAATACTGGACCTATACTTTTCTTTCTCTCTCTCTAGCTCCTGTGTATTTATAGAACCTCTTCTTGCCGCCTTTTATGTCCCTTAAATAGGCAATCTAACAATAAACTCCAGGAGCTGTAAGTATTAAAAGTCTTCTGGTGAACTTCTTGGGTAATGCCTTTGTAAGAAAATATGGATCAGGAGAAACAGGATGAACTAAAATGACAAAATTAACACCTCAGTTTCCTTGCAAAACAGTTATCTGGGAAAATGAAGAATGTGATTACAATGGCACATGAACTTTCCCTGAAGAGTCATGGAGTCTACTGTTACATCATTAATTTTGTCACCATGACTTCACGGGGAAAAAAAAAATCACATTCTGTATGAGTCACAGCCAACCTATTAGAGTTATGAAATCTTGACTATCCTCCATTAACCCAGCTAGTCAGAAAAAACCAGCTGGTGGCATGGTCTTCTCTGATCTTGGATAGCAGGCTGGAAAGTGGAGACAAAAAATATTTCTTCTACGAAAAATGACGACTTACTTTACCACAGAAGTTATAGCCATGACAAAAGTCATGGTTCTAACCACTGTAAAGTAATGGCACATATTTATTGCCCCACCAGAGGAGATATTCAGGAACACCCAGAAAGCCATCTGCTTCAACGGGACAAAAAAAAGATACTTGAATGCATGTATGTTTACTGGAACATTTTGTGAAACTCTACCAGTGAAGAATAATGAGGGAATAGCACAAATATTTCTTTATTACAAGACTTTTTTATTGCTAAATATATATAAAAAATCTAAAAATTAGGTGGAAAGCATACCATGAGTTGCACCAGTACAAATCAGAAGTATCTCCATTCAAGTCAGTTACATCAGTGAAAAAACTACTGACAAGAGATAAGATTCAGGCCCTCTATTGGTAAGCAAATGCTAGTTTTTCCACCTGCCCCTTCAGATGGAGTGGTAATGCACAGTACTCTTCAGGGAGATATGCATATCCTAACTCAAACTGAATTACCCAGAGACCAGCAAAGAAAAGCCTTTTGGATAAAAACATGGGTTTTTAAGCTGACTCAGGGCCTTCTTTCCAATCCAGCAAACAGACAGGTCCCCTGGTCTATGGAGGGCCCCAAACCTTGAGGAGGATTAGAAGGATTTGGTCTATTGAGGCCTCATACGACTGTGTGACCTGAAGCTCTGATGAATCTGTTACCACAAAGAAACCCGGAAGGTGCGGTATGATGACTAGTGATCTTATTAGCATACATGTAGGTACCTTTATTGCTTTTAATGTTTTGTTTGTATAATTCTTTTTACTTTAAGAATAAAGTAGGCTTGCTTAAAATGGGATGCCTGGTAACTGGTAACTGTGGACAATCAATCATTCTGTTATCTATCTCTGAAGAGAAAGCAAACAGGTCAGTTTAGGCAGTCTCCCTTTGCTGGGAAAAGCACATTGAAGGCAGGGAACTGTTCAGCATTGAGATACTCTGGTCAGAAGGGAGAAAGACATGCATCTCCATCCAAGAGAGGTGACAGCCAGGGGAGCCAGAAGCCTGAGAGTGGTTGCCTTGTTGGACCACTGCAGGAAAATACTGGTCCAGTTGCCCTGAACTGTGACAGTACCAAAAGGGATACTGAACCATATTAAGAATAGTTAAGTAATACACAACAGCTGGCATACTAATGGATGGACCACGTTTGATGGACATGGCACCATTATTACAGTGTAAAGAATTTGAAATATTCTATCTGAGGTTCGTATAAAGCTTTAAGATCTAATTACTGGGGACTTTTCAATAACTTCAACTACACACTAAGAAGGGGTGAAATCAATACACTAAATCTGAGGTAATTAGAAGTATATTACAAAGTATAAAATCCAAGCACTTCAGAAACTTGATGATGAACAAAGACAAAGTTTACTCTAATCCAAATGAGGAGTTTTTGGAAATCATACTTACATAATAAGGTTAGTACTGAATTTTTTTAAAAAAAGAACTACTCACTGCTAGACAGTACGATCAAAAAATACTATGGTATTTTCTTTGTCATGTAATTAAATTAGAAGTTCCTATTAGCCTTGACAAACATGTCATGATCCAACAAATTATTTAAGCATTAGCTTAACTTTAAGCGCATGAGTAGTCCCACTGAATTCAGTAAGTCTATTCGAGTGCTTAAAATTAAGCAATTGCTTAAGGTAGGCAAATAATAGCCTTAGAAAGCACTTTAAAAACATATTTAGGTAGGGCTAATAATATCTCTATCAAGCAGGCAAATAGACTGACATTTTACAGATGCTGAAAATGAAGTTCAGAGAAGAAAAGTAATTTGCTCATGGTCAAACTGTGCCAAAGTCAAAAGCAAGATTAATACTCAGTTCTGTCTCTGTCCACACCTAAGCCACAAGACTATGACTCCCAATCAAGTCATTTAACATGTCAGTGTATGTGATGGTACAATTTTTAAATCCTGTATATTTTTGGCTTGAGTGAATATCAAATATATCCCCATATTGCAACATGCAAAGGATTATTGAAGTTGCTGCCTGGAAGAAGTGTCACTAGAACTCTGAAGTTCTGGCCTTCCAGATCTGTGATCATTCCTTCAAGACTTGTTGCTCTTTGGAGTTCCCTGTCTCTTTTGCAAAACCCAAAAACTTAGTTCAAAACAAACAAACAAAATTTCCATTTGTCAAAATTTTGTAAAATTGACAAATTTAGTAAAACTTACTAAAAAAAAAAAGGTGGTCTAATAAAAGATATCATCTCACCCACCTTCTCACACTGAATTTTGTAAAACAACATTTAGAATGGACTATTTCACTATTATCTATCAAGGCCTATGTATAAAATACAGGACATGGATAACGATCTGGGGAAAAATCTGGGCCCCATTGAAGTCCATAGCAAAACTCCCACTGATTTCAATGGGACCAACATTTCACCCCAATGCTGTATCTGTGGTACTGCAGTGACTGATGAGGCATTCTTAGGCACTCAGCAATTAACAAGTTATAAAAGTAAATGAAGAGAGCAAGAGGCCTAAAGATTAGGAAATGTCATTTGTCTGAGAACCACACAGTTTGTAGCAAAAACAAGGAAAGTCCTGTAGCACTTTAAAGACTAACAAATTTCTGCAGGCATAAGCTTTCTTTCATGGGCTGCAACCCACTTCCTCAGATAGATGAAATGGAAATCACAGGCGGTATATATATACATCCAAGGGTAAGAAACAACAATGGGGAGGGCAAGTGCTAACAAAGTCAATTCAGACTTAGAGTAGATGAGGTCTATTCACAATCCTTGATTAGAAGGTGAGATGTATGAACAGTGACAATTACTTCTTGTAATGAGATAACCATTCCAAGTCCTTATTCAGACTCACTCTGATTGTATCAAGTTTGCATAGGAGTTCCAGCTCTGCAGTTTCTCGCTGAGGTCTGTTTTTAAAGTTTTTTTTGTAGAAGTATGGCAACTTTCAAGTCAGCTAGAGTGTCCTGGGAGATGGAAGTGCTCTCCTGCTGGTTTATGGGTGTTTCCATTTTTAATGTCTGATTTGTGTCCATTTATTCTTTTGCATAGTGACAGTCTGGTTGGCCAATGTACATGGCAGGGGGCATTGCTGGCACATGATGGCATATATTACGTTAGTAGTCGTGCAGGTGAATGAGCTCCTGATGGAGTGGCTGATGTGGTTAGGACCTTTGATGGTGTCACTAAATTCGATGTGCGGGCAGAGTTGGCAATGGGGTTTGTTGCAGGGATAGGTTCCTGGGTTCGTGTTCTTGTTGTATGTATGGTTGCTGATGACTATTTGCTTCAGGTTGGGGGTCCATCTGTAAACAAGGGTAGGCCTACCTCCCACAGCTTGGGCGAGTGAGGGATCATCTGCTAGGATAGGTTGTAGATCCTTAATGATATTTTGGAGAGATTTTAGCTGGGTGCTTTAGGTGATGGCCAGTAGTGTTCTGTTGTTTTCTTTGTTGGGTCTGTCCTGTAGTAGGTGACTTCTGGGTACCCGTCTGGCTCTAACTGAATTTACTTTGTTAGCACTTGCCCTCTCCATTGTTGTTTCTTACCCTTGGATGTATATATATACCTCTTATCTGTGATTTCCATTTCGTGCATCTGACAAAATAGATTGCAGCCCACGAAAGCTTATGCCTGCAGAAATTTGTTAGTCTTTAAGGTGCTACAGGACTCCCGTTGTTTTTGCTGTATACAGACTAACATGGCTACCACTCTGGAACAGTTTGTAGCAACCAAGAGAAGCATGGTCCCATATAAACTGGTGTTAAAGAAATTACAAGAGTGAATGACAGGGAAGCTGCCAAAAAGATCAAGTGGTTTAAATGGCTTTTGGAGGCTTTTGATTCTATTTTAAACTGTTGAAAATCTGTCTGATCAACCAATCAATAAGATTTAGCTGATGTCAAGAAGGGCCTGCCATAAAAATTGTCAGAATTATAGAACTCAGTGGTACCATGGATGGAAGAGTGAAAGCCATACAGTAGTTAGTTGCTCTAGAAAAAGTGAGAGATCTTGAAGCTAGTCTTAATGAACTTAGAATGATAAAAAGTAATCATGAAGTGCCTCAGGTCACAATTTCTTGTCACACAAAAACAAACAAACCCCACAAAAACAAATAAACCCCACAAAAACAATGATTATATTAATGCAAAATTACATAATAAGTATTTTGGAGTACCAGCATAGAGCAATTTATAAATATGCAAATAGTAAATAAAAATTAATTGAAAGAAGATCCATTATGGTCAGATCCAAAAGTGTATTGCAACTAAACAGAGAGCACAGTTTGTTTGAAAGTGGTGGTGAGAGTGCATTCCCAGATGTACCTTGATAGATACATTAGATTAATGCTTCCCAACATCCCTCTCTTGGGGCTTAATATTCACCTATGGTTTCTTGCTAACACTACTCAAACCCCATGACCCTTTGCAGCTGAAAAAGTTGTTGAGGTAAGGGTCAAACAAGAATGCCTGGATGGATAACTGACGTGCTAGGTGATGAGCCTAATTGGTGGAGATGGTACATATTGGGAGTTGTGCAGCTGGCTGGTGCTCGGTTGTGGAAGGGAGCTTCACTATAATGAGGGATGTCTGAGTGTTGTTCTTGTGGAGGGTTGCTCCTCCATCCTCTCCTTCCCCCAACCCTGCACTCTGCTTTGGGCCAGCACTATTTTAAGAAAAAGCTGTAGTTCAGGCTTCACAACTTCTTGGAGCATCACCTCCACAGCAGGCACAAAAGGAATGACAAAAAAGTGAAGATGTGAGCATATGGAAAGGAATGGAGAACAGGCAGGGCAGAGGCAGAGGCAGCAGCCAGGAGGGAGGAGCAGGATGCAAACAGAACCCATTCTTCTCCTGGGTCTAGATCAGGGGTCGGCAACCTTACCGCGGCTGAAAAGCCGCACGCGGCTCCGGAGCCGCGGGTTGCCGACCCCTGGTCTAGATATTTGCTAATTTTTTGTTTTGTTTTCTCAGCTCATGAGATGTGCTTCTCTCATGTCCCACTTGCAGGCTGTGCCCCATCACCTGAGAAGTCCTGTAGCAGAAGACCAAATAGGAACTGAAGGAGATTAGAGGTGATGGCCATTAATGAGTCACTCATAATTTTTGACAGCTATGTTAAGATCCAAGTGGAATTATCAGGTGACTCACTAAAATGGAACTTAATTTTGTATTGTCTTGTGTCTTTAGAAAGTACCTTTACAGGTTGTAATGATAGAAGCAATTATCAGAACCCACTCAAATGGAACATAAGAGGGTCTCATTAGTCTAGCCTATCTGCTGAGCAGAGCAATGGGAATTGATGAGGACAGATCTCATATACTATAGTGAATTTGGTGAACAGTAGAGGTCTCAAAAAGGAAAGACTTACTACTCAGAAGAGAGAAAGAAAGAAAGAAAATCTCTGAATATCTAATGGCAAACATTCACACATTCTCACCTTCTGATCAACGGTTGTGAATGGGCCTCATCTACTCTAACTAAATTGACTTTGTTAGCACTTGACCTCCCTATTGTTGTTTCTTACCCTTGGATGTATATATATATACACACCTCCTATCTGTGATCTCCACTTCATGCATCTGAGGAAGTGCTGACGAAGTGGGTTGCAGCCCATGAAAGCTTATGCCCGCAGAAATTTGTTAGTCTTCCAGGTGCTATAGGACTCTCATTGTAATGGCAAACAAGTTGATGTAAAATATGGAGCCTGCTAAAAACCAAGCACTGACAGAAATTTTTAACTTTTATTGGAAAAAAAAAGTAAACTGTACATGACATATGAACTCTGTAGTCACATAATATAATTATCATTTGAATTACAGTAGCATCCAAAGGCCTAAGTAAGGATAGGAAGCCCTATTATGTTAGGCGCTATACAAACAGTCTGACTATGTTAGACAAATTAAGAATGCTATGTAATGTTTACTTGTGGGGGGGGGGGAAGACTAGAAGGATGGAGAGTGGTTCTGTCAGCAGGCCCCAGGAGGGAAAATTCAAACTCCCATATCTTGCACTGACTTGCTGTGAGCAGGGAAATTCAGTCCTCTGGTGGGATATAAATCCTCTAATACGCCTCCTTGGAGGAAATCGGCCACCAGCAGGAATGGGGAAGGGATTCCAGTACCTTAGTGCCCTCTTAGCATTAATTTGGCATAAGTCACAAGTTTATGGAAAAAGAAGCCCTCTGTTGTGTTAGTGTTTCCTGAGGCTGTAACTCATCCTATACCTGGAGCAAGTGGGTCAAAGGGAGGGATTTTGCCATCAAACAAACAGATACCCTTTGGCCCTGGCTAATCCTTTCCATGAAGAAGGGGCTGACAGAGATTTCAGCTGACAGTTATATCTCATTGGACAGGGAACACTGGGGTACTATTCCAGTTTGGAACCTACTATAGTTATTGCTGACAGTGTAACCACACCGGAGTAATGTCCCAAGCAGCAAAAGTACTGCAATTTCTAGTTTCACACAATATACAATGCTGCAGCTATTCACTTAAACCACAGCCATGGGTGGAGTCTTTATTCACCAACCTCTTACCATCAATGACCAAAATCTTATCTCTGGAGAGCACTAACATCATCAATAATCTAGCACTAAAAGAGTTACATTAAATCCATTTTACATGGTGTGGCGATATAAACAAACTGAGATATCGTATCAACTCTCTATCTTTTTTCTGTTAACATTTCCAATTGAGAAAAATCTTCCTGCTGTCTCATTCTGATTAAAAACATCTAACATCTTTTAGCTACAATATTAGTCATTTTGCCATTCACCTTCCTAGTGTAAATTGTCCATTTGCGTTTCTGTAACTGTTAAGGCATGACAGCACGAGTGTTCCTGGTTCTTAAACAGGAGTCTCGGGAGTATTTACAATAACCCAGACACACTCCAAATACTGTACAAAATAAACTGAACAGTATTTTCTAAATGTTTTCACTAAACAAAAATGAGACAGTGGGTCGTCTGGTTCATACTCACACAACCTTAAGTGTCTCTGTCTGCATGCTTCAGTTAAAACACTGGCAAATCCTAAAAAAAACCAGCCACCAGTGAAAACCTCTGCCTTACACAAAGAATAAGGAAATAAACAGACACATTGATCTAAGCTTATGTTCTTGGTGCAAGAAAGACGACAAAGAGCAAATGATACAAACTCTCGGTGATTTGACTTGGCAAGCACTGTTGAAATGAATATCTGAATTACCCAGCCTGCATCTTCCAGCAGGAGTCAGTGTAAAATCAGAAATATTCGCAACAGCAGCGTGCAATGTGTTAAACAGAATATGGCCCTGTTCGCATGCAGTGGCATCCAAAAGTATCTTTCATCGTGTTTAATTAAGTCTCTTTAGCAATTAAAAGACATATACATTCATTCCTGGAGGCTAACTACCTCCCATTCAGTGAGGGTAATTAACCACTGGAATTTCCTATCAAGACATGAGATACATTCTTTATTACATGAAGTCTTGGAAACAAGATTGGACATCTTCCTAAAAATATGCCAATGCTCAACTACAAATTACTGCACTTGATGATGAAGGAACTACCAGCAATGGCCTTTGCTATGCACAGTCAGTCTAGAGAGTCACAATGGTCTCTTTTTGGCCTTAAAATCAAAGTCTATTTCTGGTGGAAGATGTGAAAGCTGTGTCCTGTTTCTTTAAATTGTGTCAGGAAGCCAGGCAGAAAGGTAGCAGGTGATTCTTAGCTCTTTCTTTTGGGCTGTTATCCTCTCGGCTCAACAGAAGAGATGCACTTCTTTGGCTTAGGATTTTGATAGTACTAAAATTCAGTTTAAGTCTTACGGTATCTGATGTGATTCTGTACAGTATCAAAGAAAGTTCAAAAGAATAACACTTTTTTTTTTCATATTATACTATATATAAAGTACAGGCTCAGCCCTAATTTCATAGTATTTACCACACATTGGTAGTTTCCATTATGTAGAGTATGACAAACAATATCTTTCCAGATTGCAGAAATAAAAAATGTTGACTCATTTCCTCCCTTGAAAGTGAATCATATTTCTGACAAAAAAGGGGCAATGTCAAAAGTGCAGTTCTCTGCTAACCATAAGCCAGATATTGTGCAAGCAGCAGTTAATGTGAGATTATCTGGTCAAGCTGTTTAGACTTCTATGACTTTCCTGAGCACTGACAACTACCTTAACCCAATCCTAAAAAATAGTATATGCAACCTACTATGACATGAACTTTTTAATTTTCACTTGGACCTTCAAATGAGTTCTAAGTCTGAACGCAGTTTGTTGCGCATCAGTGCCCAGGGATTCATTTGTGCAAGTCACACATATTCTGAAGACATAGCTGTTTAGAAATTCTTTCTTTTTTTTTTGCACAGTCATGTACCGTGGGCTAAGCTCCTCCCTCAGACATGGACACGTAACTCCCATTGCAATCAGATTAGCAGTACATGTTACAAACTTGTATATGGAAACTAATACTGACCCCAAATATAAATCTCTCATCCCAGCAATTTCATTCCTATGCTCAATTTTGCTATGGTGCAGATTCATGTTGTTTATGTAATTAAAATATCTTAGGTCATCAAAACCCCATTCGTGACGCTTCTATGATGCCTGAATTACAAACACTGGCAATACCCATTAATTTCTCCCACATCATTATATCTACTCTCTCTAAAAGGAAGTTTATGTGAAAGAATAGACATGCAGTGCATGCTAATAGGCCATTACGCTCACACATCAAAGGCTACTAAACCTGCTTATTGGGAAAGCAGCCTTCACATTTCACCCCTAAAAACTAACTGAAATCTGAAATTTTTTTTAAAAGGAAAAACAATTCAACCGAGTGGAACAACAGCAACAAAAAAATCCCATTATATGGAATACAAACAGAACTATCTAAAGGAATAAGGAAGCAGTGCAAGGCCCACTGGAAATTCAGCACAGATATTCCAGTTCACAGAAACCAAATCAAGCCTGCTGGTGAGGCTGTTCTCTCTCTGTCTTACAAGCTCAAGCTACATGTTCCTATTTTAGAGGACAACTTCATTCATGGTCTCCATTTTTGTTAGTGTAACTCTGCACTCACAAATAACTAAGGCTGTCTCTTTGCCTCCGGAATGAATTTCATGTCTAACCAGTAATATTTGCACCATAAAAGTACAAGTACAGTCATCTGTGATACAAAGTTGTGTCTACAAAAAAAAGCATGGGGTTGGGACATGGCTGAAAATCATGGGTGAAATCCTGATCCCAATTAAGTCAATGGGATTTTTGTCATTGACTTCAGTATTGGTCAGGATTCCTCCCACCAACTTCAAAATCCATGTAAATGTACTTTTGCATTCAAACTGTGTAATTGCTTGGGGAAGTTATTGAATTAGCTTCAATCTCCAGGTACACTGACTTGCACTGGAAAAACTGCTGCAGGGAAGGAACAGTGATTCATGATGACTACAATCTACCCCTTCACCAGAGGGGCCTTCAGGGAGCTAATGAAACCCAGAAAACAGGCACCACTGGTCAGGAAGATCATCAAGCAGGACAGCTGGGGAAGTCCTCATTTAGTGCATTCCTACTGCAGCATCTACTGATGGGACCCGCAATGGAAAATACAGCTGCTTTCCCCAGCAGACATACTATGTGAGGGCAGATGATGGAATCACCATCACTTGTCCTATAATAGGTGAGCACCCATTCCTCTGCAGGTCAGGCCAGATAGATAAGGCTGCCTCAGAGATTCTGGTTTTCCTCAGGGCATTGCTAAAAAGGCAGAATTAGGATTGTTTGGCTATTGTAACTGTAAATTATCCATAATATCTCTGTTTGGGTTTAATTGAATTTCAGGATTTCTAATTTAATTTTTTTTTACACTAATTACAGTTAGAGTTGGTAAAAAGAAACCAATAATAATCAAATGGCATTTAACAAAAAATTCAAAATTTTTCAATTGATCTCATTTAAAGCGTTGAAATAGTCATTTATCATATTTTCTAAAGTTTTCACTATTTACAAATAATTATCAAAAACACTGACAAGTTTTGTTTACCAAAAGCTAGAGTTTTAGTAAATGAAAAATTGTAAATAGCCATTTTGATGTTTTTGATATCCCTTTAAAAATGAAAATTAAAAAGGCAACAAGTTTTCACAAATAATAAAAAATTTGAACGTTAACAAATTTTTGTGAGAATTTTGTTTCCAATGAAAAAAATTAGTTCCTAATATTTCAATCAAGTTTAGCTACAAAGCTGTTCTAAGGTTTTGACCCTTAATGACACTCACTATCAACCTTAACTCTAAGCTTCATAATTTTTTTTTATCCATGATATTTTAAAGTGCTCTGTTCCCTGGTTAGTGTATTTTTTAATACCATTCCACATTGTAAAGCTTTGCTCGATGTTTTTGCCCTTGTCTACACTTACCTGGAAATTCGGCGGCAGTCGACGGGAGTTACGCAAGCTAAGCAGAGTAGCTTACATAACTGCCGTCGACTACTGTGCTTCCCTTTTGTGCGCCGTCACTTCTGAGTTTCCCTCAACACAGCACTATGCCACTTGAGGAGGTGGATTACTAGCATCGACTTCCTGATCGACTGAGCAGGTCTACACTGACTGCTCAATCGATCCAGAAAGATCAACCTAACGGTAGCGACTCTGCCGCCGTCAGTATAGACATACCCTTTTTAATGAGACTTTTGCCACATTTCACTCTCCTGTGTTACAACCCTAAATGTGGAGACAGGAGAACCAAGAAAATTCTGCAACAGTCACCTAGGCTGAGCCTACACTGACGGCAGCAAATTCGCCGCCGTCAGATCGAGAGCTCTGGATCGACTGAGTGGTCTGAGTAGACCCACTCAGTCTATCCAGCAAGTGACGCAGGAAAACCACCCTGGTAAGTGGCGTAGCGCTGCGTCAAAGGGAGCGCTGTTCCCTTTGACACAGTGCAGTGTGGACGCCGCACAGACGAGACGCCGCAAAGTCAACGGGAGATACGCAAGTGATTTACGTCACTTGCATAACGTGCGTATCTCCCGTTGACTGCCGCCGAATCACAAAGATAAGTGTGGACTGGGCCTTAGTAAAGGTTTCATGATAGCTCCTATAAGGGAGGCAGGATTTGATGGGTTGCAGAAGACGCAGGAGATGCAGACTTCAAATTCTCTGTGTAACCCGTCCGTGCCCAGGGTAGCCCACTGATAATGCCAGGGTCAGGGCAGGCTGCAAAAGGAGAGCAAATTCTCCCAGCACTGGTGGGTGACACTGCAGTCAGACTTCCCAACCAGCCACAAACAGTGCTTCTAATTCCCCCACACTGGTTATCAAGAAGCCACTGTGCAAATACACACAGCCCCCTTTACTGCATTTCAGTCTCTGGCTCCCAAACTGACACTAGGTCCAGTAAAGAAACCAGTCACTTAAACTCTATAAGTTTGGCTCTTACCCGAAATACCACGCTGCCAGCCAATCCTTTAGTAACTAAAACTAAAGGTTTATTAATAACAGAAAAACAAACAATAAGAGAAGTGTTAAAGGCTTAAAGCAATCAGATCATACAAATGATTTAAAAGTCCATATACATCAGGTTTCTAGAACAATTGTGAAGTTGCAGGCTTGTATAGTTCCTCTGGTATACATCCAGTAACTGGATGGGTCTAAGTCCTTCAGTTCAGTTGCAAAGTGTGTTGATCCAGAGGTGTGTCCGCAGCTGGACAGGAGCAAAGAACAAGACAAAGACAAAATGGTTTCTGTGGTTTGATCTTATATACCCTCTGTTACTGGCCATGTGGCTTGTGGAATTTTACAGGAACCAAAATGGAGTCCATAGTCACATGGGCCAATCCTGGTAACTCTTCAGGTATGCCTTTAGTTTCTTCCTAGGCCTTTGGCTTCTGTAAAGGTCTTGATGGGCCATTAAGCAGGCTATTGTCCTGCAGCCTCTGTCTGGGGTGTGTCTTTTACAGCACATTTTGAAATGCATGTCTATCAAAGATCTCCATAGCTTTCCTCACACATATAACACATGAACACAAATATTATCATCTTATTCAGCATATCATAACCTTTCTAACAGTACCTGACATGGCATGTCTCACATGAATCACTATGATTTTGACATATTAATGTCAAATAACACAAATGCCTCCCCCCCCAATCCAGTCCGCATGACACTCTGTATCCTGGGGACCCACAAGGAATGAGAGTTCCAGCTGCAAAAAGAAGGGCTGACCTTCCATGGTGCTGCTCGGCCCAATCTCTCAAGTCATGATGGCACTGATTATCTACCAATATGTCTGCATTACAGCTGGGAGCATGGTTCCTAGCTCACGCAGACAGACACATACTAGCTCTGCTTTAGAATACTAAAAACAACAGTGTAGCAGAGCAACACCTTGGGCTAGCCACCCAAATGTGGACCGAGACAGTCCAGGCAGGTTGTACTCAGGCAACTAGCCTAAGCTGCCACCCATGCTATCCCCAGCTACACTGCTATAGTTAGCGTGCCAGGTTGAGTGGAGCAAGTATTTTTTTCTATCCGTACTGGGAAGCATGCCCCTACTTGCAGTGTAGACATACCCTATGTTTTTGAGGGGGGACTGCAGGCATGGAATACAAGGTAGTGCCTGAAGGAGTACCCTCAGCTTGTAACAAACATTCACTTGAATCTCTAACAGGTCCCCAGGACAGCATGTGTAGAACATCTGCTCTCTGATCCAACTTGTCCCAAGAGACCTGATCCTGCAAAGTTGGTGTATGTTCCCAAGGAGGGAGCAGCATATTACAAAGGTGGCCAGCCTCTCAATGCTGCCTTTTTACTCTTCTTTGCTCCCTTCTACATCTGCAAGCAAAGGGGTGGAAATGGTCATTGATCAGAGCCTGATCCAACATTCATTGAAGTCAATGGAGATATTCCTATTAAATTCAGTGGGCACTGAATCAGGCCCACAAAGAAAGAGTGTTTCAGAACATCAGAATAATGCTCAGGAAACGGCAACAAAATTTAAATACTGGAAGCACAACCATAGCAATTTTTTTCTGATTTGAATTACAAAGAAAGAGAAAGTACAAGCAGTTAAGAAGAAACAAGATATGTTGTTTAAGGGAGCCAAGATTTTAATTTTTTTTTCCTGACATGTGCCAAACAAAGCAGAAGAAACAGAAGAACTTGGCAACATTCAAAAAGCCAGTTTGTGGAGAAAGGAACTGAATATACAAAGCCAAGCTCCATGTGGTTTAGAAAACAGAAAACTTTTGTACTGCAGGACTCCTGGTCAGCCAACGTTTTCCCAGAAGTGCAAAAAAAGGCCAAAAAGAGTATATTTATCAAGAAACATCAGAGGATTATAAATAAAATAACACCAATTAAGCAATTTACCAAGGTTCATGGTGGATTTTCCATCACTGTGAATTTTTAAATCAAGACTGGATGTTTTTCTAGAGGATATGCTCTATGAATTGTTTTGGGGAAATTCTGTGGCCTTTTTATACAAGGACTAGATGATCACAGTGGTCCCTTCAGGCTTTGGAATCTATGACCACCACAGATTTAAATCAGAACTCAAAAGCCATTTCATATTTGAAAAATATACTGCTCTATTAGACCAGTAGGCTGTAATGTCACGTACATTAAGTGTGTTAGACAGGCAACATGGACAACTGTTAAAACAGGAGATTAGAAGTCAGAACTTAATTCCATTCCTGGCTCTGCCACAAAGTAGCTGTGTGACACTTATAAAAGAAAACTGGCAATTCACATTTGGGATTGCTTAAACTCATACATGAGATTTTGCCCTTAGAGTGAGAGAGCTCATAGACTCATAG
>ML675601.1:75175466-75240288 GCA_007922155.1 Mesoclemmys tuberculata
GATAATCCAAAATCAATTGCTCAAATTAAACTATCCCATCATAGCATTTATGGTAGTCACTGCTTTTAGCTTCTACATTTCCCACATCAATATACACTGGACTGAACCAGTGACAACATACAGAACTGGGAACAGTCTTTTGCTATATTTCATAGAAACACACAGAAATAAGATGAGCAGGGTTTGAGACATGCTCACTTGGCCTGGTGCTCTGTCCCCCTCTGGTGGTGGCAAGGTCACTTAGAAATTTATGAGCCTGCTACAGCCTTGGTTAAGAGAGATGAGTCTTTTCACTCAGGTAGCAGTCACTGAAGCATTGAGATCCAGAGATTCCAGATTCAATCCCTGCTGCCAATGATTCACCCAGAGTGAGATATTATATATGCAAATATCTGCATGATTAAGGTAAGCAGCTTTAACTAAATAGAGCATTTATGCTAGACTCTATTTCCCATAACGGCACACACATGGGGGCAAAAGGAGTAGTGCAACATCACAAGGCAAATTACTCACCCTTAACATCATACAGCTTGATTCAATTTGTTCCTAGAACTGGTATGTTGTGGGTCTTTCCCCCAGAAATATGTGATTATGCAATTCAGTACACAGATCATTGATGGTCAGGGATCTGCTGCTATACGTATCGTCTTGTCCTCCCACTTGAAGGAGAGGTGTGACATAAAGGGGTTATTCTAGCAATTGTGAAGGATAGCTTGGCTGGTTGGTTTTTTTAAAAACAGAGCTTTCTAGAGTACTTTGTGAGTCATTCAGATACCTGAATCAATACATTGTTAGGTAGGAAAGCATTATTATCCCCATGTTACAGATGGGGAACTGAGGCACAGAGAGACTAAATGACCTGCCCACGATGACACAGGATATTTGTGACAGAACCAACAGCAAACCCAGATCTTCCAATTCCCAGCCCAATACCTTGACCAGCTGCAAGACCATCCTTCCTAGACTATCCCAGGGAGAAGTACAACAGGAGATGACATTTCCTGGGACCTCAGATAAGAAACAGCCAAGTCACATTGCTAGCGCTTAAGCAGCTGACGTGACCATTTCCACCATTATGCCTCTAGAAGAAGAGGCAAATTTGTCTCCTTGTATCTGCCCATGGGCATGACGCTTAAGATTTGTCCCTTTCTGCCATCTTTCATACCATCCCTTACACTTCAAATATCCACCCATTTACAGTTTGTCAAGTACCATCCAGCTCTTCCTTCAAAAAGTTAATGAAGGCCAATCTATTCTACGAGGCATTCTACCCTGTGCTGTTTGTTTGTTCTGACTCATGCTTTAAGAATACCAATCCTTAGGGGGCAGGAACAGCTATTTGTTCAACACATTCTGCACACTGTATAATATGGTGTACTATAGGATGGAGGCACCAGTCACAGCTCCATACTGAAGGCTGAATTAATTTTGTACTGAAATAATAATAAATTAAAACAATTACCCTTTTATTTATTTAATTTTATTTAATTATTTAATTTATTTTATTTAATTAATTTTCTCCAATAAATAACTAATAAAAGATTAAAGCAAAATAAAGTTCTATTAGCATTTCTTAAAGGATGGCAGAAGTTTCCTATCCAAATTTTGGAAAGACAAAAACAGAATATTGATTTTAAAGAGAAAAAAACATTTACAATGAGAAGCTAATAATTCTTTGAGCCTTATTTGCACTGAAAATTACCACAATTCTTTTTTTGTTTGTTTCCATGGCATTTCCTGTACAAAAATTGATAAAGCATATATGGATAACTTCTTGAGGTTAACAAAGACAAGACCAAGTACAATTTAAAGTCAAACAAAGTAGGTCAAACGAAGTGGGAGGGAAAAAAAATAACTGTTGCTAGGTGGCAGTGTACCTTAAGCAAAGAATACTTTAGATCATAGATTCTTGTGATATTTGTTACTTACTAAGATGTGTGTAGCTTTTCCCATAATGCCATTCTCCACACCTTGATGAAAAATACAAATCTAGATACATAATAGGCACAGATCTTTTTTGAGCAGGCTGAGAAGCAGAACTGAAACACTGTTTATGAGGCAGGCTGTTACGCAATATCCTCAGAGAATAGCTCCAGTCCTTTTCTAGTTGTTTGAGAACTGAAAACCCAGTGAACTGAACACTGTACAGCTTGAAAAGATCAGAGATTTGCTTATTGCCTTTCACCCAACCATTGCTGAACTCTTAACAGAAAAAGAACACAGAGAAATACATTTCAACCACAAATTACCACTTTTTAACAATATAATAAATGCATTATTTAAAACTAAACCAAATTATTTCATAGTTATTTAAGTGATTAAAATGTTTCTCTTCCCTTCTTAAAACAGAGTTAATTAGTCATTAGTTCTATTAATTTTAGAGTGGAGATGGATAAGACAATAAGAGAGGAGGATGAAACTAACACACAGGTCATGAAAAGGTCTATGCATTCAGTACTCTTGCAATAAATAACATACAAAGCAAGTTGTTAGAAGAAAGAGATTAGAGAGCAGAGGACAGATTTTCTGGTTTCCTTCTATCTGTCCTTCCTGATGTTTCTTCAAACAGAAAACTACCTTAACATATTGCCTAAATTAGCAGAGTGGTAAAAACAGACAGGCTGATGACATCTCGTGAACTACAATTCATTTGGTAAGAAAGCTGTTAACAGGCTCACAACTTGTCACAAAGAAGGATAGGAAGTTCTGAAGACAACATGAAATCTATCTTCTTTTCAGAAATATCTGTCTGGGTTCAAGAGTGTGATCTCCTGAAAAAAGATTTTAGATAAATTTCAAGGCTCCCCCCCCATTTTGCTTTTTTGGCTGAACTAATGAAGAGATAAAAAGTTGAACACACATGATTCCGGGCACAGTCAAGTTCCAATTGAGGGGGTTAGGAAGAAATGTGCCTTAAGGCAAATATATTCCATAATCACCCACATTAGGGTTCTTTGAACCACTGCTTCTGGCCATCACCAGAGACAGGATGCTGAATGGGAAAGATCACTGGTCTACTCCAGCATGACAATTCTTATATTGCTATATAGTTAAGTTCATGTGAGTTACATTTGATGTACATTTTTCCATTCATTGCATAGCGTTAACTCTGAAGCCTACTGCTGTCTATTAAAATGTTAACCTTGTTAACTACTTCACAGCTGATCATTTTAGCAAAACATATACATCTACCATTCTTATCCATCATAACATTTCAGGATATCATGGTAGTTAGCATGATCTTGTCATATTTGCAGCATCAGACTCTTAGGTAAGAAATGTTCCTTGTCTCAAAGATTTAAAAGTTTACATCACTAAAGGCCAGATTCTGTTTACCTTATTGAGGACAGTAATCCCACTGGACTTCAGTGTCACTATGCCATGAGTGAGGCAAGCAAACTTTTCAACCTCTTACTCTAACAATCCATTTGCAATCAGAGGGGAGCCATTGGAGAAGAAAGAATTAGAAAACCAAGTTGATTCAACAATTTTATGAATATAAATGGGAATAATCTTCACAATAAACTGCCAAGCAAATGCTGTCAGGTTTTTTCATGTTAGAAATCTTTCTGAATGGAGACAAATGAAGAAAGAAAAGACAAAAGTAATCCCTGCAGATTAAAACATTCCTTCCCCAGCAAACTTTCCAGTCCTTCAAGAGCAGCCTTTCTTCCTTACCCAACATGAGAGAGATCTTTTTGTTGCACACAGGAGGTAATGAACATCATTGGACGTTGAAGTTTAACCTAAAATAACATTTTCTCTGATTGAGGAAAAACCTTTGTTCTTGGTTCTTTCTTCACCATCCCTGATATTAAGCCTTGGCAAACACTGTAAGAAATTGGCTTTCCCTTTGTATCGTTAATTATTATTATTGCCAGCAATCAAAAGACAAACATTTATAAAAAGGAAAATGCTTCTTCCTTCCTTTGCAATCCCCAAATAATGGAGTTAAAAGAGTGCCCTTTTTGCCAAGAAGGCTAACGGCATATAGGGCTGCATTAGTAGAAGCATTGCCAGTAGATCGAGGAAAGTGATTATTCCCCCTCTATTCGGCACTAGTGAAGCCACATTTGGAGTACAGTGTCCAGTTTTGGGCCCCCACTACAGAAAGGTTGTGGACAAATTGAAGAGAGTCCAGTGGAAGGGAACAAAAATTATTAGAGGGCTGGAACACATGACTTATGGTGAGAGGCTGAGGGAACTAGGCTTGTTTAATCTGCAGCAGAGAAGAATGAGGGGGGAATTTGATAGCAGCCTTTAACTACCTGAAAGGGAGGATGGAGCTAGGCTGATCTCAGTGGTAGTAGATGACAGAACAAGGAGCAACAGTCTCCAGTTGCAGTGGGGTAGGTGTAGGTTAGATATTAGGAATAACTTTTTCACTAGGAGGGTGGTGAAGCACTGGAATGGGTTACCTAGAGAGGTAGTGGAATCTCTAACCTTGGAGGTTTTTAAGGTGTGGCTTGAAAAAGCCCTGGCTGGGATGATTTACTTGGGGTTGGTCCTGCTCTGAGCAGGGGGTTGGACTAGTTGACCTCCTAGGGGCCTTTCCAACCCTGATCTTCTATGATTCTATTTAAGTAATTTAACAGAGAAGCTACATTTACCTCATCCTGAAATCTGATTACGGCTAATGCACACCTATGACACTATAGAAATCACAGCAAAACAATTAAATCCAGGAACATTCAAGACCAAAATCTTGCAGACTAGTTTTTTGGGGGGGTTTTATAAGCCACTCCAAATAATGGGTCCCAATTCAGCAAGCCACACCATGCCAGCAAAGCACTTAAGTCCCTTTGATTTTTATAGTATTTGCATTAAGCATGGTTTTAGGCTGAACTAGGGCGCATGCTCCATCACCTTTGAACAAAAACTACAGCTTCACATGAAGGTGACCCCCGCAATATCTCCTTATGAGAGTTATAGAGATTAAAGAAAATTCTCTAAATTGTTAGGATATTTTAACTCCTGTTCTGTGCTCTGAAGTACAATAGCAATGGTCAATTAAGAAACTTAATAAAATATGAACCATTTTTCAGTCAATCAATTCAATAAGGCTTCACTGGCATGACAAGCTATACATGTGTTGCCAAAGGGCAGGAGCTGGTCTATATTTATGAGTTTTACCAGTATAAATACATTGGTTAGATGTGTATTTTTTGTGACACATATACTGGCTGGTAAAAGCCCTACTGTAGATTCAGTTATACAGGTGTCTTATACTTGTATAGCGTATAAGCATTTTTGTACTTGCACAAGTATGTCCGCATTAGAGTGGTTTGGCCACTTCAACAATATCAGTACAGTTAAAGCAGCAAAATGTTCTACCATAGACAAGACTTTTTTGGGGTATTTGTCAGATGAGTGTGATTCACCCAAGATAGGGCTACACACTGTGTTTGAGGTCTGATCCTACGTCCATTTGTCAGTAGCATCCATTCCTAATCCAGGGGCAAGCTGCTGTAGTATAATGCCATCTTTGTCATGTCTGTTCTTCTCAGTGTGGTATAATTTCTCATCATTTTTTTATACAAAAAAAAAATCTTTACATTTGCCTTAATGTTGTACATTTTACTGTAGCGAGGTAGTCTGCTGGAATGAAAGCTCCATGTCGGGATCTGCAGTATTTTAGCCGGATAATGTTTTAATTTGTTCTTTTCAGTGAGAGATATGTTGGTGTTTTTAGACACTGGTTTAAATATTGAAGAATTCAGTTCATATAAAGTTAGTTAACCAAACAATTCAGCAATTTGGTTTGCTGGGCGTAATAGTGAGCTTACCAGGTCTCGTTTATAATGTAATTCTGTTGTAGTACAATGGCCATACACTTCTGCTCCAGAAACTAGGCTTTTGTTAGGCCCTACAGCTATGAAAATAACCTTCAGAATATGTTCTTTACTTTTATTGTGCCTGCAATTCACGTCTGGGTGTACATTTTATGGGCACAGCTTTTGCATTTGGTGCCAAGAAAACCTGGTGTGACATAGAAGGGAGGGACATGGGACAATACTTCCCAACAACTATTCATGCATCACACAGCTATTTTCATCATTTTCTCAAAATAGCACATTCAGAAATATGGCCACATACCATCTTTGAAGTCACCAGTTCTCTAGTTGGAACTAAAACTAACATAATGGGAGAAAATAACAAGAAACACAGAAATCCCCACAACTTATCTTCTCTGTTTCAACATTATATCAGCACACTCTGTAAATAAAAGAGGGCAAAGAACAGGTGAACGCCAGTAGTATAACCAAACAACATAGGTGTGCATGTAACTCCAGCATGACACACAACTTCACTGCTGACAGTGAGAGGTCACTAAAGTCTGTATTGTTTATTTGTTGTGAATTGTGAAACTCATTAAACTCATTAAACTCAGCTTTTCCTGCTGGGATATTGACAAAGCTTAAGTACCATACAGAATCACTTAACTTTACATGCTAGCATGCCACAGTCCAGACCCTGCATGCCTTTTACACCTTAAATACCCATTGACGCCACAAGAAATCAACCCTCAATATCAGTTCAGCACATTCTTGCATATAATGCATGTGCCTGCATGTTGCCCAAATATTTCAGGTAGAAATTATAGGCCTAAGGCTTCTCCCAGCCCTCCAGCGCCCGCCTGCGTACGTTTGAGTTCTCAAAAACCTTTCAAACTTTTCTTTGGATCCTGCCTCACATCAGTGCGTGGAACCTGGTGTATGTAGACAACACACCCAAGGCACAGCTAGTAAAATCTTTCATGGTTTTTTTCCCCATCACTACAACGGGAATGGGCGGTCTCTGTTCACCTCGCTGGTTTTGATTAAGCCAGGCGTCCTGGGGTTTGTCCCTCACCGTGTATTTCACACCCACCCACCACGGCTGGCTCCCAAAACACAATGCGATGGGCTCGGGGCTCTCCAAAAGCTGCACGCCTGGGACCTTAGCGGGCTGCTCCCGCCGCTCAGCTGCGCGGACGGGGTAGCTTCGGCGGTTCCCTGCCCGGGAGGGGGGGCGGAGTACAACGGAGCAACCTCCCCCAAGCAACCCATTGCGCCCCCCTGCCGGGGCCACGGCTCCCAAAAGTGCCTGAGGAGGGGGGAGGCGGGCGTTTACCCCTCCCCCCACACCGCCGGTAACCGGCCGGAGAAACACCCCCTGCGGGCAGCGCGCAGCTCTGCCCCCCTTACCTTCGCCTCCCGCCGCAGGCGCACGCCGCCCAGAGGAGCAGAGCCGTGGCCAGGGCCAGGCCGTACAAGGTGCAGAGCGGCAGCATCTCCCCGCGGCCCCGGCGACGGAGCGCGCGCGCCGTCCTTTCCCTTCCCTGCCCCGCGCCGCCGCCTCGCGCGCTCGGAGGGGAAAGTTTGTGTCTGTTGCAAAGCCCGGCCCGCTGCAGCTCCCGGCCGAGCCCGGCCCGCTCCGGCGCGGGGGCTGGGTTTGGCAGCGGCGTCCGCCGCCGCTGAACTTTGGCTCGCCCCTGGCTGCCGGACGGGAGGCAGGCAGGCAGACAGACAGACCGACCGACCTGGAGCAGGCATCCCGCGCTCCCTCCCCGCCGCCCCCGGGCGCAGTTACGTGTTTGCAGGGGGCGAGGGGGAGCGGCCCGCCGGGCCCATGGGGGGATGGAAACGACGTTCCCGGGAAGCTCGGAAATAAAGCCGCAGGGCGAGGAAACGGCTGCCCCAGAAAGTCCCAAGGATGAGTCAGTGGGGCCGGGAACGTCCCTTCTGGGAACGACCCACATAATGGCCCCTTAGCCATGCTACCTAGCCGGGGCTTGCCCAACTCACTGACCCCCCTGGCAGGATCCTCTCGCCCACGGGTTCTCAAACGGGGGCTTCTGGGGGTCGTGAGGTCATTGGAGGGGGCGCCGCCAGCTGTCAGCCCCCCTGCCTTCCGGTGAGGATGGGGGAGGGTCATCACTTGGGGGGGGAGTTGTCATCGCCTGAAATATTTTCAAGGGGGGTCCCAGCCAAAAGAAGTTTGAGAACCCCTGCCCCAGCGCGCCTGCCCTGCTGCAGGGCAGGAGCTCCGAGCTCCCCATCCCGCTGGTAGGTGGAGAATGGGGGCATTGGAGGCTCTGCCTGCCGCACTTTAACTGAAAAAGAGCCACATGCAGCTCACGATCCACAGTTTGGCCGCCCCTGCTATATAGTGAGAGCAGTGTGATCCTGCCCCAGTGTGAACACAGTTACATGTGCATGAAGGTGCTTAAACTGCTGTTCGTTCCCATAAGATAGGCTATACCAAGATATCGTCACAGTACCTCCCAATCGTTAATAGAGTTATCCTCCCAGCACCCCTTCACAGCACCTGAGCTGCATCCATGCTAGGTGATTGTAACCCCCACCTTTCATTTGGTACAAAAACAATGTCCTCTAGACCAAGCTTGGAGTGCCAATTACAGTATCATATTATCTTGGCACTTCCTCCAGGTGCCTTACTCTGCCTAGGCTAAGTGGTGTGTGAATTTACAGTGCTTTAGAGTTTTTGGTAACAATGTAATCAGAAGCATTTTGACTACATCTCCTTTTTGTGGGGTGAGATGAAAAATGCAGGGGTTTAACACGTGTTGCTCCCATAGGAGAGATGGCATATATTACATAGTAGATGTGCAGGTGAATGAGCTCCTTATAGTGTGACTGATGTGATTATATAATGTAATATATTCCATCATGTGTCAGCAATGCCCCCCTGCCATGTACATTGGTCGAACCGGACTATCACTACACAAAAGAATAAATGGACGCAAATCAGACATAAAAACGGTAACATCCATAAACCAGTCAGAGAGCACTTCAGTCTCCCAGGACACTCTGTAGCTGACATGAAAGTTGCCATACTTCTACAAAAAAAACAATCAACTTCAAAAACAGACGTCAGAGAGAAACTGCAGACCTGGAACTCATATGCAAAGTTGACACAATCAGACTGGGTCTGAATAGGGACTTGGAATGGTTATCTCATTACAAGAAGTAATTGTCACTGTTCACACATTCTCACCTTCTAATCAATGGTTGTGAGTAGGCCTCAGCTGCTGTAACTGAATGGACTTTGCTAATACCTACCATCCCCATGGTTGTTCCTTACCCTTGGCAGTATATATATATATATATACACACACACCCACCCCTATATGATTTTTATTCCTTGTATCTGACAAAGGGGGTTACAGCCACAAAAGGTTATGCCTGCAGAAATTAAATTTGTTAGTCTTTAAAGTGCTAAAGGACTCTTGTTTTTGCTGGTTACAGACTAACACAGCTACTCCTCTGGAACTTTAAAGCATGTGAGCTATCTTCAGATAAAAACACAGTGAAGACAAGGCACTTTAGTTTACCATGAGATAAACTCAGTGAGGTCCCAGGCAGAGAAACAGGGCTGACCTCAGCAAATTTGTCTCATGGTAAAATACTGGATACATCTCAGGGCTGGTCTTCCCTGTGTTTTTACCTGAGGACAGCTCACCTGTTAGTTATCCTGAGGTAAAAAACTCAGTTCTTTTTTAAAGGAAGACATGAGTGTTGCCTACTTTCCTGATTTTACCATGTTTCCCAATATTTGACATTTTATTTATACTCCTGTTCATGGAAATAAAGGATTATATGAAAACCTCAGCTACCATTTTTTAAAAAAAGTAAGACCCTGGCCCTCCTAGTTATAGGAAAAGGCTTGCAGATGTGACCCAAATGCACCACAAATCCAGAAGGCACATAAAAAGCACCTAACATTTATTTATAAACTCATGACTTTTAAGCCAGCTCTTGTTACTGGGAGACCTGACTCATGAGTTTTAAATGTTTAGGGTTGGCAATACTTGTCTTGCTTTTCAGGTAGTCCAACTGATTTCAATGGACTGCTCAAGGAATTACTAAGGTACTACTCAATGCAAATCAAGGTCTCTGGCCCATAATTCCTGTACCTGTGAGTAGTCCCACTGAAGTCAAGGGACAGAAATCATTACTATAGAGTGCCAGGATCAGGCCCGTCTTACTGAAAGAGAAACTGAATTTTTCTGCATATTGAGAAGCAGAGTTTAAACTTCCTCTCTAGGGAATTTTTTTTTTTTTTTTTTGCAATGGTATGGATTTTAAATCATTTTGGAAATCCCAAGGGATTTCCAAGAGTCATTAGTTCATTTGGTCTTTTAGATAATCCATTGTGAATGCAGCAAATTAAAAACTGAAAAGCACTGCATTGCAAAACATTATTACAGACTGTTAAATACCTTCCAACCCACAAATGATCTCTGTCATGAAAATCCAGTATTTAACACTTTCTTACTGGGAGAGCTCATAATCTGCATACAGTTTTTATAGCCTATGAAAGCTAAAATAATAAGCAAGTTGAAATATCAGACATGGAACAGATTACTGGATATGGGAGATGGGATAAAGAGGGATACAATGGTGTTTTATAATTATTAACACTATTGACATTGTTCATATCTACTGGCCACAGTAAAGCACAGGCAAGGTCACATTTTTGCAGTACCATGGGCCTGATCCTGCTAGGTGCTGAGCACCATCAAATCCCATTGGGTAATGTTGCTGAGAACTTTGCAGGATCAGACCGTACAAAATGTCTAATAGCACAGATTCTTTCAACTCCAAGGCACTGGTTATGTCATTACTATCTGATTGCTATTGGGTGATATACATGCAAAATGGGCCATTTCAGTCAAATTCTCATTGGACAGAAGTTTCACATAAAACACACCGTTACAATTATTATTCATGTAGCACCACAGATGTAAATACTGGCATCCTAAAGAGGTAAATTGGCAGGAAGACTTAACAACCTGACCCTTAAAGTTGGTCCCTCTAGGTCAAAGTCATCTGATAACACAAACTTCCGCAGTGGAGAGGCTGATATAAGACACTGAACTCTGGTCCTGAGTTTTACAATGTTTTTTACTTCTCCAGCTTTCCCCCTCCCCTACACTAAAGCCTGATTACTTGACACTTTTGCAGAAGAAATGGATTTCCCCATCAGCAAGTATAATTTTAGATAACCATGTTTCTTTCACTATCAGATTTGGCCTGCAGGATTTGACCTTACTCTGAAAAAGCTCTTTTTTTTCAGATGCAGGGTGTCATGAGAGTATTATAGAGCTGCTGATTAATCGTGATCATGAATAGGAGATGGGTGCACATTATAGTATTTATTAAAAATTAACAATACAATTCTAGTTGTATAAAGTAGGGTCCATTTCTCCTAAATTGTTCTGTGGTGCTGCTATATTCTGTTAAATGGCAGCAGAATTGGGTCTTAAGTATATCGAAAAACTCCACTGAATTCAGAACAGATCTCTAGAAAGCTGGTGGAGGTGGCGGTAGTACAATGATAGAGGAAGAGATTTGTGCGTATATCTGCCTTATGAAATGCTTTGAGAACCTTCAGATTGAAAGTCACTTATATAACATGTAATATTATATGTAGATGTTCACATACCATGCTGGTGAGCATGGCAAGATAGGTAAATAGATAAATAGATGTTCAGTTAAATTTCTCCTGTTTAAACTGTGACTATTTGGTACATATGCTACAATTCAAAATGCATACTGTGTGTATACTGCATATTGCCAATGTTGTAAGATATCGATCATATTTTTTGTCTTATGAATGTAGAAGACTTAAAATAAACTTAGTACATAATGTACAATAATCTGTACAGTATGTTACTTTTCACAGGGTGATTTTGCTGTATAATGTTGTAATCAGTGTCACTGCAGATAGCAGGAGTAACAATGAAGTACATGGAGTAGCCAGTGCTCCACTGGCTTGCTTCCTTGAGCACCAGAATTTAAATGTAAGTATCCTGCTGTGGCATACAGCATAGGTCAACATCTATATCAGTAAGATATCAAAGAGATCTATATTGTATGTGGGGCTGATAGCGCTGCCTATAATTAAAGTTGCCTGAACACTTCCCATTATAAGACTCTGTTTTCATTGACTTATAGCTTTTGTCAAATGTCAACTATTTGGCTAGAAATTCTTCATGTGGGTTGCTTGTCTCAGGCTGGATTTACTTTGAAATTTTCAGCCAAAACAGCCCAGCTGTTTCTGAGAATGAAGCTAGCAAAAAATACACTGTTTTGCCCATGTTAAATAGTGCTGGTGACATTTTCTTCGAGAACATCTAGCACCCTCATGCTTTGAAGTAGGGATTGAAATTTGGCAGGGGAGCGGCCTTTGTGTCAGGAATGTGCCTTGGGCTCAAACTTGGCTAGATTCCACACTGAAAAATTGCAGTTTGCACATGCTTAGTAGAAACTTGCTAGAGCTTTGGCACCAAATCCCCCAATCCATCTGCCCTGGGCATGGTCCAGGTCAGGGACAGTCAGGACTTTTTGTGCAACTGCAGTTGTGGGCGGCTGCAGGCCAGGTCAGGCCAGGAACAAAAACCAGGGAGTCTGTCAATCCAACCCCCACTGGTCCAAGGAAGAGGAAGTTGTTTGATTTAAAAGCAGGGGAGCGACAAGAGCCAAACCTGGGGACTGACAGGGGAGTAGATTGGCACAAGAAGCTGACTGGGGAGGAGAGACTGGGAATGAAAGCTATTGGGGGAGGGACACTAGGGCTGGGAATTGGTGAGGGAAACAGCAAGGGGACTGATAAGCTTTAGGGATTGGTTCTCAAACAAGAGGTTGCAATCCCTCAGGGGGCTGTCGCATGGTTATGTAGGGGTCATGAGCTGTGAGCCCTGATCCTGGCCAGGCACGGGACTGTAAGCCTCCCTGCTTCTTCCTGTTGGAGGAACATGGGGGGAGGGCAGGAGTGGTGTTACACAGATACTGCTCACCCCCATCCCACAGCATTCCTTCATACCCCCTAGGGAACTGGGCAGGGGGGAATGAGAAGCAATACCAGGGGTCCCTGCATCCTGGTCACTTTCCCCACCTGGGCAGTGCTGCGATGTGAGCATCAGGAGCTGCTGCTCTCTGCCCTCCCCTAACACAGCCCAAGTGGGGAATATGACCTGGATGCAGGGAGCCTTGATGTTGTTCTTCACTCCCCACCCCCACACACAATCCCCTAGAGGTGCATGGAGGAGCAGTTTTCGAGATGGGAGCAAGCAGCAATACCAGCTGCTCTGTGCATGCAGGTCTATTTCCCCAGGTGGGTACAGAAGGGAGTGGTATGAATTAGGGGTGAAGAGAGCACAGTGCAGGGGTTAGAGGCGAAGGGGGAGTAGGGAACCCATAGGGGCCAGGGGCAGGCACCCACAGGGATGAGGGGGTGAACTCAAAGGCTTGCTACGTGAAAGGGGTCACCAATACAAAGAGGTTGAGAACAACTGCTTTAGGGGGTAGGGACTGAGATCAGATGAGAAGCTGAGGATGGAAACTGGGACTGGTCTGGGCAAGGAGATTGGGGTTGGCAACCCATAGGCTGGGGCCAAAGAGGTGGTAAAAGAGGAAAGACAGATCTGATGACAAGTTGGCATGCAGAGGGAGAACTGGGACCAGCTGGGCAAAGAGACTTGGACAAGTAGCCAAGCGAGGACAGTGAATTCAGGTGAAGAGTCTGGTGAGGAAGACTGGGCCTCGGAGCCAGTGGGACATAGGAAACACCAGGGGGGAAAGAGACAGATCAAACTAGAAGCAGGTAGGGGAAGAACAGGGACTGGCTGGACAAGGAGACTGGGCTGGGGAGTCTGGAGAGGTGAGACTACAATTAGCTGGTAAGGAGATAGGGACGCAGTGTCCAGAGAGATCACAATAGGCCTGGCCAGGCAATAAAACAACAAATGGTTGAGAAGCCTATATGTCAGCGTCAGTGCAATATGCCCAGCCATTCAATGGCATTATCATCAGCCCAGTGGAGAGCTGGTAAGCCACAGTCAAAATAAGGCAGTGGGCACTTGACAATAAATATGTGACATCGTCCAGAGCTGCTCACAGCTGCATGGTGGGTCATTAGAAAAAACTCATTTACAGAGATTGGCTGCACAGTTGCCCTGTCCTGTTCGAAAACGGTTCAGAGATGACCACAGGTGCCTTGGCAGATCAAAATCTGGTGGACAGATGGCTAGATCAGTGACGAGAGCATGATTAACAACTGTCATTATTGACCACTTGTTGCACCAAGCAGATTCCACCATCATGTCCTGTGCTGACATAAATGACCATAATGGGTGTCTCGAATGCAGGTGAGCTGGTGGGTGATTGAAGAGGTCTGCGTACAACAGCAGGTCACTATTCTCACGGATCTTTGCCAAACGTGTGATAGAGGTCTTCTCATGGCAAATATGGGGCAGTGCTATGTTGCAAAGTATCAGTAGCCATGGCAACAGGGTGGGCCATAAAGTCCCAGTAACAATACAAATAGCTTTGTTAAGCTCTACATTGACCAGCCGTGTGTGAGACAAGCAACACCAGACAATAGCAAAGTACTCTGCTGTTGAACAGCAGAGGGCAGGGCTGATGTTCTAAGTGTCCAGGTTCTCACACCCCAGGTTGAACCGGCCAATTTTCTGAACGGGTTGTTCCGAGTGCTGACTTTGACTGCCATCTTCCTCAAGTGGTTATGGTACATAAAATGACCTATCCAACGTCACACCAACGTAAACTGAGTTTGGATCATGCTGCAAGCGTTGGCCATTGAGGAAGATGTTCAACTCATGAGAAGCCTGAAAAGGGCAGGGACTGGCTAGTTGATGAGACCAGGACTGGGACAAAGAGCAAGGGGTGGGGAAGAGATAGGAGTGAGACAGATATTGGAGAGCCAGAAGGTGTCAAGCTTGTGGAGAATGAGCAGAAGAGTCTGTGTCCATAAAGCATACTCCTGTCCAAAGTCTTAATGAAACCCACAGTTCCTGAGTCTTACTATTCCTTTGTTGTTAGCAAATATGTGTGACATCCATTTGTAAAGTGTATGTTTCATCCCTCTCTGGTGCTGGTCCACATGGAGGATGACAACCTACTACTGATATAAATTACTCTGTTAGCTCAAGTGGCAGAGGTTTGTGCAGGGGATATGAAGGTTCCAACCCTGCTGAAGAGCCAGGTGAGTGTCAATGCTATGTCATGATGAAATTTCTGTTTTTTCAATTAATTTTCTTTTTCTAATAAACCTAGGAGACTACACACACTCAAATTACATTAAAAGAATATTAAGGTTGCAAAGTCAAGCACTTAAAAGTTAGGAACGGATAGACCTATGCTGGGGATAAATCAGGGTGGAGTAGCAAAGGAGACTGTTGTTTATGGGACCCCTACTTCATTTATTGCAGAAGTAGAAAGGTATGTAATGAATAAGGCAGGGGATTGCAGGAAGAGAAAGCAGGGTCTCCTAGTTAAGGCAGCTAAATTCTGCCCTGAAGAAATCTCACACACACACACGCACAGTTTAAAACCGGAAGACTTCTGAGGCGCAGTCTGAACACAGTGAAGAGAAAGTGCACAGTGGCCTGGCCAGCACCTGGGTTCCACTCTCCATCACAACCGTGTGCCAGCCAGATCCCATTCCATAGGCCCAATTCTGGCAGTTGGGCCCTCACCTGTTGCTGGCTGCCAAAATGGTGGTGGCAGCTCATCTTGGCACCAGGGAGAACTGGGTTTGGGAAGCAGGATGGTCTAGACCCATAAACGGAAGGCCTCAGGTCTGCCAGCAGGGAAGATAAGGCAAGGGCAAAGGGAAGCAGGGGCTCCAAGAAGGATGGGCTTGTGGGGTGGGGAGATGGAGCAGGGGATGTGGGATAGACAGGCGGGGGCGGGGGGGAAGGGAAGCGCGGACTCCAGGATGGTGGGACTGGGCAGGGAGGAAGAGGCTGGCTCAGGGAGGTTATACTGGCTATACTTCTGGCAAAATGAAATTTTGAGAAAATGAGGCACCAGTATATCTCCCATTATTGGTAACTAACCTAACTTCTTATCAAGACCCATGACATAAATCTATGGCAGTTTAGATGGATTTACCCTGCACGGATGACCTTTTCTGCACTCGCCTCAAAGACGGATGTGTGTCAGTTTAATATGGATTTTAAATCAATTTAGTTAAATCAGTTAAACTTTTCTAAACTAGAGAAGCCCTGATTTACCAATGATAAATATCTTCTCAATACCATACATGGTAGTGAGAGAGAGGGGGAAATCAACTATGAAATCATATTATTGTTCAGCTGCTGTTGAAAATGGGCTGATTTTTGCTACTTCAAACACTGCTTGTTTAATGCCTTTAAAAAAAACCAAAAACTGAATGAAATAATTTCTACCATTTTACACTTATTTTTATTGTATGTGATGTTCTTTTTTCAACTAAGCACTTGACTGTGCTATAAAATGATGAAACTTTTATGAGCAGTATCTGTCAGGGTTTTTAATCTTCTGTGTTGCGTTTATGATAAAACTGTGACTATGATGGGTTTCCAAAGAAGCATTGTAACCATTTCCGATGTTCACAGGCCTGGCTCACGGGGGTGTGTGTGTGTGTGTCTGTGTGGCCGCTGCCAGATGCTTCAGAGGGCATGAACAGCAATTATCAAGTGATCCATCCCTTGTCATCCCATCCCAGCTTCTGTCATTCCCAGATTTAGGGACACCGGGAGCATGGGGTTATGTTCCTTACCAGCTTGGCTAATAGCCATTGATGGACTTATCATCCATGATCCTGTCTAATTATGTTTAAACCCAGTCATACTGGGAGGAAATTAGTCCATTGGCCATTTATGGCAGTGACCTCTGAAAGGCATTGACATTCTCCTGTAGCATAAGAATCTAGATAGATAATAAAATATAAAAATAAACAGAGAAAAGATACAAAAAATCCCAAATTTAGGGCTAGATCGTAATAATACCATCTGTCTTGTGCTGTACCAGGTATAGACCAGGGAATTAACTGCAACTCTGAAAGTTATAATCCAGCCCCTGCTTCTCCCCTTGCACTAGTGAGGAAGTAATCTGTGTCAGCCCTTAACCAGGTCCAAATTACTTCTTCTCCCCTGTCAGTTCAGCTATGATGGCTGGGACACTGGTGGGGGAAAGCAAGGGCTATACTCAGCCGTCACCTCTGCCCTCCTGCATAGCAAGGTGAATAAGAGCCCTAAGAAGGCTGCTCTCCCTGCCTGTGCTGTGACTTTCAGTGTGAGTAGTTAGTACAGGTACTAAAAGGATTCTTGCGCCACATTCACTCCCCTTTGCCATCATGTTGGGCAAGTGCCAAACTTACACTTGATTTAAATAGTGGATCGGAGGAGACCGGTTTCTACTGTTGCATCACTTTCTTGTATCACAGGGCACAATAAGAAAGCAGCACCTTCCTGCGGGGCTTGTTAGAGTACTGAACTGATCCAGACGAAGCCCAGAACCTCCAAATGCCTCTCCTCTATATCTAGGGTTACCAGCTATCCACAGATTGACGATTTGTATTTGATGGCACTGTTCTGCATCCAGAAGCTTAGGCCTTCAGGATATGAAATATTCCCCCAGATATATATGTGGGGTTAACACATCACCATTTTGTGATGTTGCATCATGTCATTTCTACTTGACAATGACAAGATGTCAAGCACTGGAATATAAAGAACTGATTTTGGAGGACAAACTTTAATAGGTGGAAATCTTATATGCTGTATATCTTAAATTTTATGAAAGTTCAGTTAAGAAACCAAATGTACTTTATTGGACATTCTGTCCACCTATTTTTCTTAACTTTGTAGACTGGACTTTTAGACCAGTCCTCCTTATTGCCTAGCTTCTCCCTTGGTTTTTACTTTTGAAGGGACATGTGCTGTTCCACGTTATCACTATCCTTTCTGTCAGCCCATGTATTAAAATGTAGAGGTCAGTCTTAACATTTCTAGTTGTTTTTTTACTCATTTCTTAGTCAAGCAAAATACTCATTCACTTCAAGTGATAGTTGATCTGGCTCACAATCAAAATATAAGCCTTCATATTGTTTTGAGAATTTAATGTTCTCAAGTAATTTCCTCCTTATCTAAATCATCATTCAAAATATCTCCTCTAAGGCTACAGCTGGCTGCCATCACAATGCTTCATGCATTTATGGCTGTCCTTCAGATCTCTGGAGTATAAATCTAGTGCTGAGTAAACTTGTTAAGCCCTCATTGAGTCTGAGTGTATTTCCTCTCTCGTTTTTTTTTTTTTTTTTTTTGGTGTGTATTTCCTCATTCTTTCTTTTCCCATAAAACTCTTTTTAGCAGCTATCACCATCTGTACAATGAGTGAGTTAGCCCCAGTCTTACAGTTAATCCACAAGACTCTAGACTCTGAAGATACAATTCTATGCCCACACACTGAATTTTTAGCCTATGATTGTTTCAGAACATTGTTGGTGTGGCTGAAAGTATTCAAGTACAGCAGTATTCTTCTTTAAGTATGAAGCTGTATAGGAATAATTAAAAAGTAAACAGTGCCAGTAAAACTGTTTACATTTATTGCACTGAGATTTCCTGCCTATCCTTCACTTTCTTTTTAATTACTTTTCCATATGGCAATAGTCATACATGGTTTCACTGTAATACAGTGGTTTTCATTGGGTGATCTGTGGACTGCTGTGGTCCACGAAAGGTGACTATGAAAATAAAGTTTCAGATCCTAGAAAAGGCATTCAGTTTTTCTGATCAGTCAAAAGTATGCGAGTATGTCCACTACCGCTCATAATCCAGAATCCATAGAATCCCACAGTGTAGCTCCCCTTCTCACGCTGCGTCAAATGCTGTGTTGAGCAAGTGCAACATTTAGAGTTTAATTCTAAGTCAGTTTTCAGTCAAAGACTTCTATAGGTAGGTGTCAGCGGACAAGAGGTTGAATTTCCAAAGGGGTCTGCACTGCCATTTGAAAATTTTAGTGGTCCACAAATGAAAAAAAGAGAGAGATTGAAAACCATGGCTATAGCACACACAAAAAAAAATGAAAAGAAAAGAAAAGAAAAGAAAAGAAAAGAAAAGAGTTCACATTTCAGTACGTTTTTAGATGTTTTAGTTGCTTGGCTCTGTCCCCCCTTTTGCAGTTCTCCTGGTGCCCATGAAATGGATTCTATCCCTTCCTTTGCCACAGAGTTCTTGGGTCATGCTAGGCAAGAGACTTAAGGCAAACTTTTAACAGGTGGTCAATAACTGTGTCTTCCTCATTTAATAGGTGTCAAACTTGAGTCCCTTGGGTCTGATTTTCAGAAGTGCTGAGCGCTCTCAGCTGCAACTGAAGTCAATGGGAGTTGTGCTTGGAACATATACAGTGCTATATAATAATAATAGTAAGTGCTATGAAAAATCAGGTCTGCAGCTCTCCACTACTACTGATAAGCATCACAGACAAGCCCAAGAAGAAATTAATCACTCTGTATGAAGAACAGTGTTTGAATAGTTTGCATTAAATAAGATATGGGGCCACGCATTGAACAATGAGAAAATGAAAAATTGCATAATTGCTTATTATGTGAGCACCATCCTTCCTGTGCACTAAATGAGGTAGGGGTTCTGTGGGGAAAAAAAAGTATGTGATGATGTAATATAGCCATATCATAATGCTTATACACAAGGGGACCAAATTAAGGTTTCACAATCAACCTTAATTCTGGCATTTCCAACTTTTTCATGCTCAAATTTTTTAACCTTAAAAATTTTCTTTTAAATTCCCTTTTTGGGGAATTTCTCCTGATTTGAAGCCAACTTGGGGGTGGTCTGATTCTCAAAATAGGAAATAAGTATAGTAAATTTGAATAAAAAGTTGTGGTTTGCCAATGTGTGCCTTGCTCTGACCTATAGGTGTTTCTATTAAAGAAATTTGCGCAAGACTATCTCAGCATAATTTTATAGTCTGTGTTGCTGAATAATATTTTTTAATTCCCTCTTGTCTTCTGGGAGTGGAGTGAGGAGGGCAGAAGGAGCTTCCTTTCCTCAGCATAGAACCTAACATACAGGAGCAGGGGAAAAAGACAGACTTAGGGCCAGATTCTCCATTGAGCTGTACTGTATATCTGTGAAGTGGGAGTTGAAAGGCTACCAAATCAGAATGGTGTAAACACCATCACAAAGAGCAGGGGTATGGAGAATCAGGCTCCAATGCTGCCTTGAACACAAGGAATAGAGGTGGGCTAAATAAATGAACAGATGAATAGTAAATTCTCTGAAAAATGTATTTTTCAGGTCTCCAAAACTATTCACAAATCCAGGTCAAATTTGTCAAATAGACAATTCTGTTTGTTTGGTTGAACTGTTTCTGACATTTTTACAACACATCATTTTGACATTTTGTTTCATAGTGACATTTTTATTCAAAATATTTATTCAAATCAATGTTTGAAATATTTCATTTGACTAAAATGAATTTTTTTTTCAGTTTTTTCATCCAATGAGAAAAACCCCAAACAATCAGTTTTGATTTGAAACAAAATTGATTTTTTCCCTAGATATTTTGGGTGGGCCACACTGAACCAAAAAAAAAATCAATTATTTGCTTAGCTCTGACTAGGACAGGTGTCTGACTGATGTGCCTAGAGGCATTCCATCCTCCCAACCAACTTGAAGGAATAGACCAAAGGCCAATTTGATGCTGGGCTGAAAAATCAGTTCTCAAATGTTCCCTCAAATGTTACCTGTATTTCTTACAGAACTACTGACTGGAGTAAGCATGGAGCCTTCAGAAACAAAGCTGGAAAACACTGCTAGCATAAAATTGCCATTTCTCATGCTGGTCACTGAGAGCCTATGCACAGTGCTTTTAATGTTCTCTTTCAGCTAACTTCCAGTTAATTAAATGTGAAAAAAATTGAATCAATGTGAGCAGCAAAGCTTGAGCAAATTCTGGGATCTGGAATGCTGGAGGGAGTTCTTGAAAGTTATTCTGCTTTATGAGTATAGCACAGTGATTTCATAAAAGCTTAGATGATTTTTTTTTCAAAATATGAATTTTGGGACAAATTTAGGCCTGGATCCAATAAAGCACCTAAGCACATTCTTAGATTTAAACATGTGATAGTCTTATTAAAGTCAAACTGACAGTGCCCATTTATGGAAAGTTCAGTGGAGGTGTGAGTAACAGCTTCTGGGAATTTTGTGCTTTTAGAACTGATGCCTTTTAAGATCTCAATGCAAAACTCAGAACTGGATTCTCTAAGTCCTCCATTGTTAGAACTCCTTTGAAAGTCAGAGGTAGTCTTCATGAGGCAGAAATGTGTAATTTTACTCCTAGTGCAGTTATCCAGATGCTGGAAGATGGCAAGTATTCCATCCCCTATTATAATAAAATTGATACCTTTACACATTTTTATCTCAACAATTTTGAGAGCACTGCAGTAAAATCTGAGCTGGAATTGTGACGCTTTCTTTCTGAATCTTAAAACTTTCTGCTTATACTATATTGACATTGCCTCCCACAGACTGTTTTTGTTATTAAAATTCAGAGAGAGACACAAGTGATAAAATAGTAAATAAAATTCAAGAGATTCATTTCACCTTTTATTTCAAAAACCATTTTAAACAGCAGTAAACTAAAGTGCGTTTTACATTGTGATTTCTCTGTAATGACGATTTAGTAAGCTCTGATTGTGTCGATATCTTTTGGCTTAAAGAGCATTTGCAAGAATACCCCAAGAACATGAATACTCCCAGCAGACTTCATTCAGTCAATGTTTAACAGTTACAGTATAAGCCTCAGTTATCATAACTGCAGCGTAAGAATAAAAACATATTTAAAGTGTTAGATAAAGTGATTTCCCTCTTACCTGGTTAAAGTTCTGACTCCAGATCAAGACCTCAAAAGGCTAGCATTCCAGACACAGGGTCAGCTGATGTCTTAGGCCTGATCTACACTACAAGATAGATTGATATAAGCTGCCTTGTGTTGATCTATTTGTGCATCTGTCTATTTTTAAATGTCTCCCACTGATGACACCAGTTCTCCTTTACGCTGACATAGTAACACCACCTCTTCAAGTGGTGTCAAGCCATGGTCAATGTATTCAAGTTGACATAACATGAATGTAGACACT
The DNA here is from genome assembly GCA_007922155.1 of Mesoclemmys tuberculata. NCBI lineage: Eukaryota > Metazoa > Chordata > Testudines > Chelidae > Mesoclemmys > Mesoclemmys tuberculata. Next base: position 75,197,421 of record ML675601.1, read on the forward strand.
GCATTACCTATGTCAACCTGAATAGTCCTCCAGCAGTTGTCCCGAAACTAACCACTCTGGCCACAATTGTGAACTTCACTGCCCAAGGGTCATGGAGACCGGAAGTCATCTCCTCCTCTCCCCTTTAAGGAGCCCCACAAATTTTTTAAATGCCTTTTCCTGATTGTTGAGGATGACAAGCACACCTAGCAGCTCTCCATTGTTGTATGCAATGGTCCAGCTGACTATGCCAGCTACATGCTTCACACATGCTCTGGCTTGGAATAGAGAGGCAATATTGGTCCTGTGGGGAGAAGAGGCTGTGTAAGCACAGCTATGGACCAGCCATAGAAATATGGACATCTATGATCAAATTGCACAGGGGATGCTGGATAAGGTATGACAGGGATAAACAGCAGTACCACATGAAAGCCAAGGAGCTGTGGCACGCATTCCAGCAGGTTAGTGAGGCCAACAATCAATTGGATGCTGAACTGAAGACCTGCTGCTTTTACAAAGAGCTGCACGCCACACATTAGGGGCAGGTGACTCAGGCGACCACCTGAGGTGCCAGTGTTGGGGGCTCCTGGGCTTGGGGTGCTTTTTTGTTGTTAGCTTATCCATGGCATGAATAAATACAGATTTACAGATCCTAGTGTGCAAATTTATCATCTTACATGACAGGGATAAATCATGCATGCAAATCATGCATCGAAGTCATGAAATGGGCTACAAATGTAATAAAAATAGGTATTCAAAAGTTTAAGAAATGAGAAGGGGGGGACTGCCGAAGACACTCCCTGCCTGGGGCACCATTTGGTCTAGGACCATCCCTGCCCTGACATGAAAAGCCAGGATAAGGAGGAGATGGAAGAGGTGGAGAATGGCAGAGATGCGACGTGGGTCCAGCTATGTTGTGAGACAGGACCTGTTTGGAACTCCACTGTAGCCCAGTTTGTCCCAGCAATTGAGCATGTGCAAGCCCAATGAAGGGGAAGGAACCTTGGGTAAGTGGGCAAACTTATTTTGCATTACAGTGATGGCACCCCCCAACTTAACAGGACACAACTATTGACGTTTTATTAGTTTACAACTACTAGAAGAGGTAGTGGTACAACAAAAAGTGATAGGGTTGTAATTTGCTTTTTGGACCCCATTTTTATCTGTAACTGCTGCCAATGCAGCCTTGAAAAGTTCCCTCTGCACACTTGTGGAATTCCTGAGCAGGGGGAGAAAAAAAGAGGACTCAAGATGACATATCCAGCGAGATCCTGCAAGCCAGCACTGTATCAGACTGTTAGCAAAAGGCCTGGAGGATGAATACTGCAAACTGTGTGAAGAAGGAAAGAACAGACTGGAGAAAGGCCCAGGAGTCAGAGAAGGAGATGCACCAGGAAATAATGGGGCTTCTATCGCAGCAAAAGCACAGATGCTGCAGACTCTTATGGACCTGCAGGTTCAACAATCATGGGCTTGCCTCTCTTTGCAGTCCAGGAAGAACTGCAGTATAACAACACCCTACACCACCCCTCAATATTTCACATGGCATCAGGATCCACTGCCCTATCCTTTCCTTTCCACACCAGGGTACATTAAAGACAACCACAGCTGCACATACACTGACTGGGGAGAGCCACCATTGATTTACATGAAGCTAAACTGGCCATGCATGTTTCTTCCCCCTCTTTAAGCTCAGTTCCATAAATTCATTAAGGATTTAATGTATTTGCTTTTATTTTGCACAGAATTTTTCTGAAGTGTTTTTGTTACTCAATAAAACTCCATGTTTTGGAAAATAATTTATCTGTATTAGTTCCCAACATAGGCTGCAGAATGGCTGGCAGTATTGAAAGCACCCACTTGCTTGTGATTATATGGTTTGACACAACTCATGGGATCAATGACAAACAGTGTAATAATCATACATGTGCAGCAAGTACCACGAATTAATAGGTGCATTGTCAGTGTTATAGTCACAGATGTGCACCAAGCAGGGCCAGGTAGAGCACCTGCCACCAAAACCCATTATTTTAGCTCACAGTTAAAATGCTCTTTGAAAGCATCCCTTAGCTGTATAGTTCCACAGGGAGCTCTTCTCATAGATTTTATGTCTGGCTGTTCAAACTCAGCAGCCAACCACTCCACATCCACCCTCTCAGCATCTTTTCCCCCTTTGCTTCACAGATATTATGCAGGACACAGCAGGTAATTATAACCTATTTTTCTCACTGAGATCCACTCTTGGGATTCAACAATGCCAGTGCCCCTTCAGTCTACAAAAAGCACATTCAACTGTCATTCTGTATCCACCAAGCAGTTGAATCTTTCCTGGGTTCTGTCAAAGTGTCCAGTGTATGGCTTCATGAGCTAGGGGAGCAAGGGGTAGGTCGGGTCCTCCAGGATCACTATTGTTATTTCAACATTGCCAGTGGTAATGTGCCAGTCAGGAAAGAAAGTCCCTGATTGTAGCTTTCTAAAAAATCCTGTTTTTTTAAAGAGACAACCTCTTGCACCTTCCCTAACCAGCCAACATTGATGTTGGTGAAGGGTCCCCGATGAGCCACTAGAGCTTGCATAACCATAGAAAAATAGCCCTTTCTGTTGATGTACTCTGTGGCAAGGTGGGCTGGTGCCAAAATAAGGATATGGGCACCATCTATCACTCTACCACATTTCTGGAACCCCACTGCTGCAAATCCAACCTTTATGTCCTGCGCATTGCTGAGAGTCACAGTCTCATAGACTCTAAGGTTAAAAGGGACCATTATGATCACCCAGTCTGACCTCCTGCACAATGAACTTCACCCACTCATGCCTGTAATAGACCCTTAACCTAAGACTCAGTTATTGAAGTCCTCAAATAATGATTTAAAGACTTCAAGGTACAAAGAATCCACCAGCAAGTGATCTGTGCCCCATGCTACAGAGGAAGGCAAAAAACCTCCAGCGCCTCTGCCAATTTGCCCAGGGGGAAAATTCCTTTCCGACCCCAAATATGGAGATCAGTTAAACCCTGAACATGTGGGCAAGATTCACCAGCCAGACACCCAGAAAGAATTCTCTGTAATAACTCAGAACCAACCCCATCTAACATCTCTTCACAGGCCATTGGGCATGTTTACCGCTAGTAATCTAAGATCAGTCAATTGCCAAATTAGGCTGTCCCATCATGCCATCCCTTCCATAACCTTATCAAGCTCAGTCTTGAAACCAGCTAGGTTCCTTGTCCCCACCACTGCCCCTGGAAGGCTGTTCCAGAACTTCTCTCTCCTACAGTCCTAGGTAGCAAGAAACTATTAATGGTCCTGCCCACTTGCATGAGAACAGGCTCTGCAGTGGATATTCCAATTCCAAAATGATTTCCCACTGCCTGTGGCAATCTGCCTTTGCAAGTTTTTCACAGTGCAATTGCCACTTGTTTCTCCACTGTCAGAACAGCTCTCATTCTGGTGTCTCTGCTCTGGAGAGCTGGGGTCAGTTCAGCACACAGATCTAGGAATGTGGCCCTATGCATCTGAAAGGGCTGCAGTCACTGCTCATCATCCCAACCTTGCATTATGATGTGATTCCACCAGTCAGTGCTTGTTTCTTGGGCCCAGAAGTGGCACACCACCATTTGCAACTGCTCCATGAACGTCACCAACAATCTTAAATCAGTTCTTGCTATGTCCCACAGTAATCTGACCTCTAAGGAATAGTCATGTTCTCCGGGGCTCTTCTTGCAGCTCTGTAAATACTGAAGCATCATGTGCCCTGTGCTTGCAACATTCCTCATGACAATAGTGCAGTGCTGCACAGACTCCATGCTTCTGTCAGAGATGGCAGATGGTGACAAGCCCCACATGGTTCCTGGCATTTTCAAAACAGGTGTGAACATTATAGGACATTATGGTGTGGGAAAAGTTGCATGATGAGAACTTGACCGTGCAGTCCCAGGCACCCCTGCATGACTTGTTTCTGCTCCAGCATGCATTGCCAAAATGTCCCAAAAGTCAGTGTTCTGCAATGGTGATAAATTGCACACTGGGATATCTAACCAAGGTGCACCACACTATCCATCAAAATAAGTGCTCTTGGTGAATACGAGCAGCGCCGACATAAGGAGCCAAGTATGCACATGCACAACTGAGTTATTATCTGTGGTGGCTTTATGCTGACATAACTTATATTGACAAAAATTTGTAGTGTAAGCATGCCTTTAGAGTATGTCTACACTGCAATGTAAGCCCAGGGTTAGTGCAACTTGAGTCAGCAGGCCTTGGGTTTGAGAATCCAGGGCTTGAGTATCTACAATGATTGCCAACTGTAGGTTAAGAATTTTTTAACCTGGGACTCAAGCATCCACACTGCAGTAGGCAGACCCCAGTCCAACCAACCATATTCCAGACTTCCTAGATCCCTTCCAAAAATGTGGCCTCTCTAGCCTTTCATTCATGGTGCAGTGTGGGAAAACTTGTCTGTCTGTGCCCCATGTTACAGGAAGTTTGAACAGCCCACCAACACATCCTGCCAAGCCATCATTTTGGTCTATTGCAACTGTCTCAGCCACAGCTGAGCTGGAGGCCCTGTCTTTTATACTTCCTGTTCTGCCTACCCACTGCCAGTGGAAGGGGCAAAGTTGATTTGGCTCAGCCCACTTGGATAGGGAGGTTGGCTCCTCCCCCTCTGTCTCAAAGGGAGGCCACACTCCCTCAGTACAAACATTGTCCCTTTCCATCCCAGTGCACATACCACCAATGCCTGTGTTAGCTTTAATCTAGGTAGCAGAGGTAATAAGAGTAGTGTAGACATGGTGGTTGGGCTTCAGCACAGGCTAGCAACTTGCATAAAAGCCCTCCAGGATATCTCAACACTGAAGCTGTGAGGTGTGATTCCCAGCACAGGTAGACAGACTTGCGCTAGTTCAGCTCTAGCTAGCATGCTAAAACCGTATGGATGTTGCAGCACTAGAGGCGGCTCAGGCTACCAACCCAAGTCCAAGCCCACTTGACCATCTCATGCTGGTCTTGACTTGACTACAAGCTACTCTCAGCCTTGGGCTGAGTCTGGCTGGCTAGCTCAAACCACCACCTAGGTATCAGGATCCTGACAAGGGCCATCGAGACTGAGGGTCAGAGGCAGGCCGAACCCAAGGCTGAGAGTAGCTTGTAGTCAAGTTCTGTTCCAGGGTTGATACCAAGGATCAGAATCAGGGTCAGGAGGCAAAGTCCAAATCAAGCCAAGGTCAAAGCCAGGCATTCAGGAGCATGAATGGTCATGGCACCTATAAAGGATTGCCTGAGCACTTTCTGGAATGCCCCTTGGGTTTATATAGGGCAGGGAGCCAATCAGGAGCCAGGAGGTTGCTGCCTATCAAACCCCTTAAGGCCCAATGTCTGTGTCCACAGAAGGTCATGAGCAGTGGAGCACAGCCTAGTTACACCTGCTATTGGGTGGCAGCATGGCGATGCCAGCTACCTAGCAGTTCTATAATCCTGAGTTCTAGGTCCATGGGGCCTTGCCTGCCCACGCTGCTATTTTTAGTGCTCTAGCTAATCATAAGCTAGCACAAGTCCGTCTACATATTCTGGGAATCATATCTCCCAGCTGCCGTGTAGCTATACCCCCAGGAATCCTGGGTATGTACTTGGTTTCACTGAAATCTGTGCCACCACATCTATGCTGCTATTGTTACCCATACTAGCTAGATTAAAGTTAGCATGTTTGTTGTGCTATACTCACACCTTTAACTTGCAGTGTAGACATACCCATAGAGGCATAGAGTATAAGGCCAGAAGGGACCATCAGGCCATCTAACCTTACTTCCTGTATATTACAGGCCACCAGCACTACCCAGCCACCCACACACTAACCTCAACAATAGAGCTATGCCAGTTTATAGCCACTGATGATCTGGCCCAGAATTTTTGAAACACAGGAATTGCCACACAGGATCACATCAGTGGTCCATCTAGTCTTCTATCCTTTCTGACAGCTGCCAGCATCAGATACTTTGGAAGAAGGCGTAAAGCCTCTGCCATAGGCAATTTTGCAATAATCTGCCCATAGGGAAAGTTTCTTCCTAATCCCATTAGAGGTTCGCTTATGCTCTGAAGACTGAGGGTTATTATACCCCTCCCAAAAATCTTGGAGTTATTTTAATCCTTGTTGTTATCCATAATAATTACTACTAGCACTTACATAAATGTCCAATCCTCTTTTGGATCCTGCTAAACTCTTGGTCCTTTTCAGCCCTGATTCTGGAAGGATTTATCCATGTGCTGAATTTTAAGCATATGACTAGTCCATTGCTTTCAACAGAACTGCTCATATGCTTACAGTTAAGCATATACATAATTGTGTGCAGGATCTAGGCTTTGGTCTAATTTTCCTATACAAAATTCAAAATTTAAGGAAAGTCCAACAATAGGATGATAATATATCTTTTTGTCATATTCCCCACAATAAAACTAGAAACTTTGTTTGTAAAAATCTCACTTCTAATAATACTTAAACCTTAGTTGGGCTAGGATCAAAATATGAAATGATGAGATGCTTTAAAATAGGAAAAGTAGACTAAAGAATATATCCTTTTACTTTTAAGGAATAAAATTAAACGCTCAATCTTTTCATCACATTTAATAAAAAGTTAATCTTATATCTCAGAATCAGTGGCACAGTAGATGTATTTTTTTAATATATTTTCGTATCCATTTTTATCTATCTAGCTTCATTGGTGTCTTTGGCCTTAAATTCCATAAAGACCATAGCTAATGGTGCTGAGCGGAAGTGACGCAGAATCCCATCATGTCACATATGGTATATTATAAAGTGACCAGCACATCATTTAAAAGGCAGAAAGTCATCTGAATGCTCTCTTGTTGACTTTTTAGTTCCCTTAGCCAGCAATCATTCTAACCTTCATCCCTTGATAGTTCAACAACTTTGCCAACAACTTATTGACTACATTGCTGCTATTTGTTCAGTTAATAAGTTTATGATTCCACAACCAGAAGGACACTGATGGCCCTATTATTTTTTTTTATTTTTCATGTGAATTTAGTGCTTGTGAAAGGTGTCAGATTAATAGTCCTGGAGACTGAAGTCCTCTTTTTATTACAGAACAATTATAGCAGTGCAAGATTTCTTGTGCTGCCTAGCAAACATACCTCAACCTTGAACTGGAGAAACCACTGTTAGCAAAGAGAAGGAAGTTTAGTCTTCATACCCATTCAGCCCTTGACTTTTCTGCTGAGATTGACAGCCAATGTGCCAGTGAATGCTAATTGTATTTACTTATTTATTTTGATATATACCTCCAAAAATATGCCTATCCTAGGTTCTAAGTTCTTTTACTATAAAGTTATCATACAGATCCAGACAAAAATTAACAACCCTTACTAGATCCAAAATATAACCAGCCAAAACTTCCTCCATCTTACCCCCAAAATTCCCACCCACAATGCACTCCCTGCATCCCAGAGGGCCGAGACAATATGCAGGTTTTGCAACATGCCTTGACAGTAAACACATTTGGTCTTTTTCAGGCTAAGTGAGAATGATTTCATGGATTTAATAATGTCAGCATGAACAGCTGATTTTCATCCAGTGCTAGGCGATCAACCAACAACACACATGCCATTTCTGGGCCCTCTGCAGCTCTGTACCAAACTGATAAGGGTTGAGATCTGAGGCAGCTACAGTAGATATTGTAGCAGTTGTCAGGTCAAAACCTTCAGTGTAAGCTTAACTAAAAATAGAAGTTTAGACACAAGCTAATAATTGGCCATTGACAAATGATGGCTTCTTGAGCAGAAGCTGACTTATTACTTTCTTAAAGTATGCTGGCCAGCTGTCTTGCCTAAGGTAGCTAATGATAACCCCCATCAATAACAGATTCTGTTCTTCCCTGCTGACCTTCCCCAGTCAAGCAGGACATGAGACCAAAGAACAGAAGTGCTGTAGACAGAAGTGTTCTCAACACCTCCATTACCTCAGGGAGCGATAAAGGCAGAGAGCTGAATTGCTCCTGATGATCATCTCCCAGATCATTTTCAATGCAACGACAGGACTGTGTGCACGAGATCATTAACTTGGTGCTGTAGTTGAGACATGAACATTTCAGTTGGCTGCCAGTCTGTCTGCATTCCTCTGTAGTGGCAGAATGGTTTCTCTCAAACTCTGTCTCTGGTTTCCTGCTCTGAAACAGCCTCACTCCAGTCCTTCCAGGGCTTAATTGGTAATGAAAGAGGTGCCAGGGCTCAAGCAATTTTTTTTACTGTGTGGCAAGCCCAGAGATGCCAGGGCTATGAACTGCCAAATCTCGAGGTGCCGGGGCTCAGCCCTGGCAAGCCCCAGCATAAATTAAGCACCGAGTCCTTCCCTGTAGCTCCTTCTCACTTATATCAAAACCAGGCCTTAAATGCACCACTTAAATTGTACCCATCTCCTCAAAGTAGGGCTAAAGCAACACTTGGTGCATAGGCCTGGACTGTCCCTTTGCATCACACAATTTCAGCCTCAGTGCTTGTCCTCGTCATGTCCTTTTTATTCCCAAAACCAAAACTCTATTAGACTTGTTTTAAAAATAGTATTAAAATTGTGTATTTGGAGTGAGAGATTACTTAGAAATTTTCACTATTGATTAGCAATATATATTTATATTTCGAAACAATATACAAGTGAGCACGCACATTGCAATATTCAGAGAGTTACAAAGGGAAGCACGACCCTGTCCACCACAGGGGTCATGCACATACAATAACTCCCTGCGTACCACTTTTGAAACTTTATCCCACCATTAACAAAAAGTCATTTGTGTTTTGGGACATTAATTCATCTTTTAGAAAAAAAAAATTTATTTGCCGCTAGCAATGAGTTGAAGCCAGTTGTGTCTGAAATAGAATAAAAAACCTCCAGAGCAGATGGCCTAGCATGTTCAGGGAAAGTCCTATCTGGAAATGTGAGGTATTCTTCACTAATGAAGAAACTGGAGGACTATCCTCTTTGTTTATCCTCACCCTTTAAATGGGTACCATTCCCTTATTCTCACAGGCACTGTAGCAACTGAGAAAGAACAAGCAGGAATAATACTTGGATTTGAAAATAATATCATATTTACATTTTTGTCCTTTGTTAGATTTGTGTTTTGCTAATATACAGCATTACAAGTACTTTTAACAATTAATGTATCCACATACATAAGAAATTACCGGAATATACGTATATACACACCACAGTAGTTTCACAGATAGAAATGTAAAGCTACTGATATCACATTCAGCTCCTTTGGCTTCTGTAATCTCTCCTGAGTTCCTTCCTACTTGGCTGACTGGTCCTTCACTGTTTCTTTTGGAAGTTCTCCCTCATTCCCTCTCTGCCAGTTTCTTTCAGGGCTCTAGGCTTAGTCTCCTTCTCTTCTCCATCTACCACCTTTCTCTGATTGACCTCATGGTTGCCTGACCTCAGCTAACATCTCTACATGGATTACTTAAACATTTGCCTCTACACGTCTCCTGTCCAATCACAAGCCCCTAGCTGCCTTTTCAACCCGCCATGACGGATGACTCACCACCAGATGAAGATGGTGACAATCTAGCTCGTCATCTTTCCTCATTAATCCTCTCTTCCTTCCTCCATTGTTGTTTATTACACCACCTTCCTACACGTCCCAAAGCTTTAATGTTCTCTTTGGATAGGTCTACGCTGCAATTAAAAGCCCACGGCTGTACTGTGCCAGCGGACTTGGGCTCGGACTCTGGGATTCTTTCATTGCATGGTAGATGTGCAGGCTTAGGCCTGCTGCAAGACCTAAGTTCTAGGAGCCATGTGAGATGGGTGGGTTCCCGACTTCAGGCTGCAACTGCAGCCTGAAAGTCTACACTGCAGTGAAACAGCCCCTCAGCCCGAGCCAGCAGGCACAGGCCAGCTGCAAGTTTTTAATAGCAGTGTAGACATACCCTTTAACTCTGTTCTCACCCTGCTCAGCTAGATCAGTGTTTCTCAACCTTACGTAGCAAGTACCCCCTAACTTCTGAAAAATGTAAGAAGTACCCGAGCACTCAATATTCCACGGGATTTTATGTTTACAGACTAATGTGAGCCATATGTTGGAAGAAGTCTGAGTATATAAGGGCGTGATATGACAGATGTCAGATCTAGAATGGGTAGGGTTACCACCTTTGCACCAGGGGTGCACAACTCAAGTATGTACCTGGGCTAGAGAGGATGTTGGCCAAAGCGAGGAGGCTTTGAGCAGCATGCCAATGCTGGGGAATATAAAGTGCCGTGCCAAATTTTTTGCCATAGATTTTGAGAGGAGGAAGGAGTGAGAGAGAGAGAGGAAAAGAGGGTAACTGGTGAAATCTGGGGCTGTCAGAGTCGTCAATTTCACTGCTGAGCTAGGGCAGTGACATTGAAACGTTTTCTGGGCACTAGGCTTTGAACCAGGGTGGGGGGCTGCCACCTCGACAAGTTGCAGGTGGCTTCTGCCCTGGCTGCCAGGCCAGGAGGTGGGCAACTACCACCCAGTCTGAGCTGGGGCACAGGAGGCTTCCACACAGCTAGAAGCCAGTGATGTGGGCAGGCAGCTGCTGCCCATCTTCAAGCCGGGGAACTGGAGGCTGTCCCTCAGCTTGGAGCTGGGGTGCAGGTGGCTGCCACCCAGCGGTGAGTCCAGCTCGCAAGATGCGGGAGGCTGCCACCGGTTTCCCACCTGGGAGCTGGGACCCAGCGGGAAGTGAGGGGCTGCCGCCCGCCTCCCCCAGGAGCCAGTGGCTGCCACCCACCTTGGATCTGGGACCTGGCAGGAAGTGGGCGGCTGCCGCCCGCCTCCCCCAAGAGCCGGCAGCTGCTACTCACTTCCCAGCTGGGAGCTGGAACCTGTGACCGGGTGGCTGCAGCCTGGCTTTCCAGGCCTATGGCAGCTGCCGCCCACCTCCCAGCCAGGAGCTGGGACCGGGTGGGGAGTGGGTTGCTGACGCCCGCATTCCCCAGAAGTCAGCAGCTGCTGTCCACCTCCCCTTCACTTAGTTTTTCCCTGCCTGTGTCCGGGGGTACGTGTACCACAGGTTGAGAAACTATGAGCTAGACAGATTCTGCTGTTTCCTCGTCAGCATATTCAAAACTATCCCTCCTGCTAAAGCATTTGTTCATGCCTGAAATACTGTAGCTTCCTCCTCTCCATAAGAAGTTTGTATCTTCTCCTATACTACCAACAAACTCCTTTTACCCTATTTTCATATTTAATGCATTATACCATTTCTTTTGCTAGACTCAGGTTCTGCATCATACCTGTTAAATGCTTTAAGTACCTATGAAATGCCTATTTAAAAATAGGCATTTACTTGATATTGGCGGAACTGAATTACTTATTTCCCAGAAGCACCACTTACAAATGTTGTGATTTCCAATCTTTGTATTACATTGTGAGTCTGCACCCGAGAGGTACTACTTCTCATGGACATTGAAGTCAGTGAGAATTGTGGGTGCTCAGTCCTTCTCAGGATAAGAAATCTTCAAGAGATTAGTTTATGGCAGTTTTCTGGGACGATGACACAGTGAGATTTAAAGCCAAAAGAACAGACAAAACTAGTGTTATGCAGAAAATGAAAAGAGTGTCTCCACACTCCAATGCCTAAAGGTACCAAAAATTATACTATTGTCTATTAGCTTTAACTAGGAAGCACACAGGTATATTTACAGCCTAAAGCCAAATAGATTTCCAAGTACAAGAAAACTAGTTGGATTAGAACACATTGTGGGCTAGATTCTGATCTGTTACACTAGTGTAAATTCAGAGTAACTCAATTGACATGAGCGGAGTTATTCTGGATTTACACCAGTGTAAGAGATCAGAATCTGTCTCTTGGTCCAAATGGTCGGTAAGGCAGGCACATTGACCCAAAGCTTACGTAAATAAATAAATACTGTCACAAACAGTTCATTCTCAACAAAAGAGACAAAAACACCCAACTTTAAACAGACTTTAAAAAAAAGAAACATCTCTTATGAAATCTCTTGGGAGCAGTAGTTCTTTCAGTCTCCCAGGGCATAACTAGGAGTGCAAGATAAGTTATGTTGACACAAATTCCTCGAGCAGCAGATCTTTTGGGAAGTGAACAAAGTGCTCTGTGGAGCCAGACTGGCTCAGGATGAAGTCAGTACCTACTGTATATCCTTGAAAAGTGCAGCTGAGATTAGGGAAGTTATGAAGAACGCCTTTTTATATTTATGTGCCTCCCAGAACAAAGTAATTGGAATGATTGTAAGACACATTGTAAATAATTTTAGTGTTCCGTCTTCCTGAGGGGGTTTCTAGCATAACCCATTGATACCTATTGAATTTTGTGGGTTTTTTGCTTAGAAAAAGAGAGGGAGAGCGTGTATAAAAGGGATTTTACATTTTTCAAAAATCTCTTCACTTTAATGTTAAACTCCTTTTCATGGCAACCCTTGACTTCAAACTGGAAATCCATATAGGATTATCATGTACTCATATTCTTGCAATAGATACATTGTAGATGTAGAATTCTCAGAAACATTTCTTTCCTTCCTTTTGAGCATCTTAAGTCATTCTTTGACACCCCTGGAGTCATATGACTGAACCAAAACAATACCCAGTTGACCAGTCTGTCAGGGGAAATAAGTCTGTATTGCAAAAAGGGAAGCAGTCTTTTTTTTTTCTAGGAGTTTATATTTCTCATTAAATAGTAAGGTACTTTTGACAGATGTGCTGTAATTGTATTCATTTTTAATCCCAGCCATATGGAGGCACAGTGTAACAATATTTCAGACATCCTACCAATCCAGTATTATTAATGGACAGAGGCATCAAAGTCCATGATACTTTATTATCACATATAGATTCTTGACAGAGGAGCAACAACAACAAAAAGACTTCTTAAATTATTACCTTACATTATTATTATTACAAAATCCATCTCAAGATGGACTCCAATCTTTTGTCTCCTAAAGAAACTTTTGAAACACTGTGATGGGTCATTAGGATTTCTGGTATTTTTTTATTTAAATCAAATGGGAGTCCTATTATTTGCGATATGGATTGAAACAGGCATAGAGGTACACCAGTACTGCTCAGAAGCAGCCCACCTTGCAAGATCAGCATATGAAACAAGAAGGTTGCCAACTCTTACAGTTTTATCACAAGCCTCATGACAGTTGGTGTTTTCCTTAAAGCCCCAGATCTTGGAAGTAGGTAATTCTGTGAAAATCTGAATTTCCATTTAAAAAAATAGGTTTCTAGCCTAGGCTGCAAAAAAAGCTTGACAGGGAAGACTCTAAAGTCTAAAAAAACAAGGCAAATAAAAAGATCCAACATTTAAGCCAGACTTATGATTTTGGGGGGGGACTGGTTCATGACTTTTTAACACTTGGGGATGGCAACATGGGAATTAGCCTCTTCTCCAAAAAGTCCATGTGGATTGATAAGAAAAAGGGGTTTAGGATATTATGATATGTACGCTCACCAATGCCCCATCCCAGTGTTCACAGGTTAGTACACTTGGAAGAGCATTAACAATTCTCAACCCAAAAATTCTGGTTTGTTTATGACCTTCAAGAGACCAGTTCTCAGTTGTTTGTAGAATGAAACAGCTGTCTCCAAAACAGCTATTTAAAAAAATAGCAGATTGTGCAATAACAGACTAGGAAAGCTATTTAAATTTAGAAAGAGCTAATGGGCTAGATTTATGTAACGGATAAGTGAAAGGGTTCCCCCTTCTCCTTTTGAATAGTGCAGCTTTCCAAAATCATTTCTTTATGTTAATTTTCTATTTCTGAATGTAATGAATATTTTTAGTGGTTTCTACACAGACACTGTGATCTAGCAAGCTAAGCATATGATCTGGAGTCATGATGCCTAAATTCTAATCCTGACTATGCTACTAACTCACTGTTGGGCCTTCAGTTTGTCAGGGTCTTCTCACAGTTTCTTCATATGTAAACGAAGGCAAATATTTCCTCCCTTCCAGGTTATGGTACCATGATAACTAATGTTCGTAAACTGCTTTGAAGAGGCAAAGCACTATGAACTGAGATCCTTCACAATCCCTGTAAACATTGGCGGGGGCTTGTCACACAGCTTCCTATCTCCTAGTGTGTATAAATATACTGCTGACTAATTAGAAGAGTTATTTTATTATCCAAGAAATGAAACTCATCACCTCTGTCATGGAAAATTCCCCCAAATTCACATTTCCCAAGGGGAATTCCTAGCACATCAAATAAAAATTCCTAAAAAGAACATCTATTTAGTTTTACAAACCATATGATAACATTTTAATATCAACCCAGAACTACAGCATCTACTTTTGTGTTTTCTAACCATTAATTACGGAGATTAGTCTCATTTTCCTGTACTTTAAACATGAAAAGTGAAACATGAAAAGAAACCGGGGGAGGGGGAGAGCATGACTATATTGTCAGGCTTAATAGTTCAGAAATATTAATCAGCTTTCATAATCGTCAGTGGCATTCCATGTGTAATTGGCCCTGATGTGCATTTTTTCCCTAAAGTCACTTTTTCGATCTCATACCAAACATATTTAAAGAACAAACATTTAATCAGCAATGTAGATTTGCACTATTCGACAGTGCTCTTTAATAGATATGCATTTACAATTGTTAACAAAGGCTTATTATGATCCAAGATGAACCAAGTAGCTTGTTAGTGCATTTGATTTTAAAAGCCAATGCTGCTTGGACAGCCTGATGACCTAATTAGAATCCTTTACTCTGCATGAAAGAAAGCTAAAAATTTAATTTCTTAAGTCAGCTCTTGGTTTGTCATGGGCTGAATAAAAGTCAGAGGCAGAATAACATGCTCTGAGAGGAAAGGGGTGATTGTTATACTAAGAGTGACCACGGCCAGCCAGTCAAGCAACATTAATAGGTAATGGTGGGACTGACAGCTTTGTCCAGAACCAATGGCTCAAGCTGGTTGCTGCAGTAAAAATCTTGTCTGCATTCAAGGTAGAAAAGCAAGAGCCAAAGGTTCCTTTATTTGAAAAGAAGCTAGCTTCAAGTTCCAGTATCTGGTTTTTTATGTTTTAAATTACCTCAAGTAGTTTCTTCATTTTGGGAACTACACTACCTTAAAACGCCTCCTACTACACTGTTATATTTTACTGTGCATTAAACATCTGGTATCAATAAACCAAACAACAAAAAAACCATGATTATGCTGTCAGACTTAATAATTCAGCAATATTAACCAGATTTCATAGTATAAGGAGATTTTCATGTGTAATTGGCCCAGGATGTGTATTTTGTACTCTCTGCATACCAGGGTAAGATAATAGTGTTCAATCTTTCATGTAACTAACAGAGTTAATTTGGCTAAATTAAATCAGTTCATCAGCAATCGTCTCATCTTGTAAAAAAAAAAATCATAGTTTGTTCAAAGTGCTATTTAGAAAATGGGAGGAGGCGGGAAACTCTTTCTGTGCAGTAATAGATTAGGAAAGCTATTTAGCCTTAAGCAAACTTGAGAGCTATGGAGGCTGAACCATGTGTAAGAAGACCATAAACCTACTTGCCTGTTCAGTAACCAAATGACTGCTGCTTGGTTAGCCGTAAGCTTCAGTTTGAGACCTTTTGCTCCCATATTTAATTAAAACATCATTGTCATCTTCTGTGAATATTGAGCTGTAATACTGCAGGCCTATTCAAGATATGTTTCTTAATTGGTCTTAAATAGGTTAATTGCAATTCAAAGAACAAGTCATTACCAGTGGAAAGCAAGTGTATGATGCAATGGGACAGAGCAGTAGCTATTGGCCAAATTGTCTCAAACAATTTTATTTTAGGGTTACAATTGAAAAGAAAATCTGTTACAAAAGGTGTCTAGATGGGTCTTCCTTTGGAAGACCTATTTTTTGAACACAGGCTAATTAAATTTAGTAAATTATTGCTCATACAGGGCTTGAAAAAAGCATTGGCTTCATTGTTCAAAATGTGCATAGCCTTCTTCCATGAGGCAGTGTTAAGCTGCACTACCAGAGGGTGAACTCGAGGAGGCTTTGTTTCTCTTAGAAGTGGCGTGCAAGGGGAGCATGCACACTGCTCTGTGCCTTCATGGATGTAGCACGTTTTCCATTCTGCTGGCTGGCATCTGAGTGGGCGGAGTCATGGTCCTATCACCTCTCCTCTCCGGGAGAAGAGTAGAGGAGACACCCTACGCTCTGTGTAGAGTGGATTCTGCTCAGCCTGAACCACAAGAGTGGCACTGGGGAGGAGCTAAACTCCTCATTCCTTCCCATTATGCTCCTGCATAAGGGCCAGGTAAGAATCTGACCCTCCCTTAAGTACTAAAGGTGAAATGATGGCCCCATTGAAATCAATGGGACTTTTTCCTCATTGGTGTCAGGATTTCACCCTAAATACTTTTTGTAATCAAAGCATTACAAGGATATTTTTCAGGCGTTTTTTTCTAATTGATCCACTATACCAAAACACTGAATTAAGCGTCCATGTAGAATGCTAAATTAGCAATCATACAAATGGATGTTTTTAAAATGTAACACTACCATGTTGTGGCTTTGGGTACCTTTTCCATTTATGTTCCGTTAAAACATTACATATATGAAGAAATATAGTTATATAATTTTAAAGTCAAATTAATTAAAGCATTCAGTGAGGTACATGCAGATTTCACATGAATGTTTTCAAGAGAGTTGCATTTTTAATCCTCCAATTTACGTGATTCACCTGATGTACTCTGGAAGATTGGTCCACAGAGAATGATTTCTCCCTGACTCTCACGTGCATTGTTCTGGGCTTTGAGATCTGCAGTGTCCAGAGAAACACAGCTGTCAGGGGAGTCAGAGCAAAAATTGGTTTTTGATGTAGCTGAGTTTTGTTCCATTAATTTCTTTGAAAATTAAGACCCGCATCAGAAACTGATTGGAGGGAGTAGGGCAACTTGAACATAGGCCTGATGTGCTCACGGCAGCCAGAGCCATCAAAGAGGTGAGTATCTGCATTGTATACTGGCTGGAGCCTGTGCTTTGTCTTTACATTCAGCTTCAGATACAATGAGTTACAGTAATCCAAAATGAAGGTGAAAACTGCATGGATCACTGTAGCCAGATCTTGTCCAGGAGGAAGGGATGAAGTTTCCTAGTAAGCTGGAAGTGAAAGAAGGCATTTTTGCAAACCGATGCTGCCTGGTCAGCCAAGCTTACCAAGAAATCAAACAGACCCCAAAACTTCACACCACTTTATTGAATGGGGCTTGTATGCCTTCAATGGAAGTTGGAGACAACATCTTGTTCACTTCATCAGTGCATTTCCCTCTCTGACCAGCATCACTTCAGTCTTGCCTGGGTTCAGCTTGAGCCAGCTGCTTGTCATCCAAGAGCTAATTTCTTGTAGGCACTTTGACATTTTAGTAGTGGTGGTGGTTGCAACCGTTAAGATATATAGTTGAGTGCCATTGGCATACTATTGGCAGCTATGCTCATGGTATTTCATTTATTCCCAGTGGTCTTATGTAGATATAGAAGAGAAAAGGGTAGCATGGGCCCCCTGAAGGAGTAGGAGGAACAGTTACCCATCACAACTCTGAAGTCCTCCAGAGAGGAACAGTTGGACGTGGGCCTTTTATTCTTGCTATATTATGTAGGACTGTTAGCAGTACATTGTGGTCAACTGTGTCTGAGACAGCAGAGAGGTCCAACAGCATGAGCCTAGAGCGCTTGCTCATGTCCATGACCATGAAGAGGTCATCTTGTAGTGCCATTAGAGCTATCTCTGTGCTGTGCCTTCACCTGCACCATGATTGTGTGGCATGAAGGTTGCTGCCTGATGTCACTTATTGTTGGAGCTTGACGGTTAATACTTTCTCAACTACTCTGCCAGGAATGGGAAACAGAATGATAATTGGAGAGATCTTCAGAGCTGAGTGTTGGCTTCTTGAGGATTGAACAACCTATTACATTTTTCAAGGAGTTGGTAGGTGTGCTTCTCTGAAGGGGCATTAATTTTCCATTAGTAGCAGGCATAGTTGTTCTCCACTGGCATTTACCATGCAGCATAAGCATTTAAGCCACGACCAGTGAAATGGATGTTCTTACATGTGATGAGTATGATGTGCTAAATGCTCCAAATAAACTTAGTAAGCAGCGAAATAATATTTTAAACTTACCTTTTTGTCCATGTGACCAAATGCACCCTGTATTCACTCTACACACTATTATAATAATTTTTGTACAAAATACACCTTTTATAAGATATCATTTGAAAACTAATAACTCAATGATTGATAATATCAGGGTAAATGTATGTAGCCACATTATATGTAAAGTTATTAATTCCCCCTGAATGATGTTGGTAGCGCATGCTCACACTCATATACCCATGATTAGGCAGGAGTGGTAAAGTATATCTATCTTAAACAAAGGAACATGTGTTTACTTCAGTTTACATATAAGTAGCAAACAAGGTCCTTGAGACAGCAAGGGAGAAACAAGGCAAATTGGCATTTTCTGCATACACAGAGGAGAAGTAAGAGCATGGGGGCACCTTCGCCTCCCAATTCCCATCTTGCCTTCTTTAGTGTTAGAATAAACAGCTTTGAGGGATAATCCTCAGAAGAATCCACTTCAAAGGAGGATCGGACTATAAAAGTAAGGGACACAAACAGAGAATATCCCCTCTCTCTTTCTCTCCCCCCCCGAAGACAAAAATAAAACAAAACAAAAAAAACAAAGAAACCCCAAAACTGAGCCCTTTGGATTTGGGGGGCAGATCTTGACTTGAGAATTTGGTCAGCCATGTTGCTGGGAGCCTGTGGTAAGAATTTAACTTTGAACCAAGTCTAGTTTGTTAAGTTTCAGGTGCTAGAAAGCTTTTGATCTTTATTTTTCTTATAACCATTTCTGACTTTAATGCCTTATACTTGTACTCACTTAAAATCTCTCTCTTTTTATAGTTAAACAAACTTGTTTTATTCTTTAATCAAAATGAATCCAGTGTTGTCTTTAAACTGAGCCATGTGAGTAACTCCATTTAAGGTAACTGTTGAATAGTCTCCCTTCCTAAGGGCAATGGATCTAAAATATCTGAGCTGTCCAGGAGAGGGCTGGACATTGCAGAACATACATTTTTTGGAAAATTCAGGACTGGGAGTGTGTTGGGGTCACTGTGCAAGTAATAACCAAGCCTGGTGGAAGCCAGAACATGGCTGATGTGTGGCTGGCAGGCTGCAGCTATGCATAAACACTCAGGGTGTTACCAGCACACTGTGTGTGGGTGTTTGTGAGCAGCCCAGGTGGGGGTTACAGCAACAAAGCATTCTGAGGCACCTCAGGTTGCAGGGCAGGTGGTGACACAACCCCTCACTGGTCTGGATTGTACCCCAGAATGTCATAGTCTATCTGTTGTAAGCCCACAACATTTTTCTGAAATTCCTGACTCCTAGGCAGCAAGATACCCTAACTTGCACTTTGCTGGTATCTTTGCACACATTGGTGATCAGTGACAGAGAATGAAGCCTGCATGTAGGGATTAGGTAAATTCCTCCCCCCACCCGGATTTGCATTTGTGTTTGGTGCAATAGTTATTAAAGGCCTGATTTTCAAAGATGGTCATATACAATTGCACGCAGTGTAAACATTTCCACATGGAAATGACCACTTGGAATATCTAATTGGTCATGCACGTACACACATTCTCAATTGGTAAGCAAATTCACAGAGTTTGCATGAACGCATTAGGTGCATGCCTGCCCCTCTTAGTGGTGAACCCTGCCCCCATAAGTAGGCTATTGTATAGCAACCAAAGAAACACAATGGAAGCATTATGTCATCAGAACAGCCCCACTGACTGACTCAGCAATCTTTAGGGTAGGTCACTCTTATCTACCAAAAACGCTGATTAACGTTTTTTCCTCCTGTGTTTCATGCACATACCACAATTTGTAAAAATGTATCATGCCTATGTTATACAAACTGTGTCTGGCTTCCTAAACGCATCTGATTCCTAAGAGTGCTTCTAGCCTCTTCCACAGGATGCTCAAGAAAATCCAGTCAAATGGGAACAAACAGACAAGCTTTTTTAGAATTTAGGATTTAGCAAAACCAAAATCTAGGATTCAAGACATTTCATATAGGCCACTGAACAAGCGTCAGATTGTAACAATCTCCAGTCATTAGCGACCCAGCCTGGATTCAAACCAGAAAACTAGAGGTAAAAGAAGACATTTTCCAGCTGTGTGTGTTCTTTCAAAGGTGTTTGATTTTAATTACATTTTTTATATCTCAGAGGGCCTGTCTCTGATCACACTTCATGCCTGTGTAAGTGTGATCAGAATCAGGTCCAAATTTGTTTAGATTTCTCAGATCACAGACAAAAGACAGCATAAACAACCTCTCCAACAGTGCACAAATGTGTCTGGTGGGCCTGATATACCTCTCACACTAGTTTCACACTTTGCACCAGGCTCAATAACTATATTCTTCCTTACTATCTCTGCACCGGTAACATTCCATTTATTTTACTGCAATTACTCCTGCTTATACTAGTGAAGATCCAATTATGCCTGCTTATACTAGTGAAGATCAAAGAAGAGAATCAGGCCCATGCATTCCAAAAGAGCTGGACAAACAATAAAACTGTCTCATGTACTAGATGAGTTTGCACTGGTCAGAGCTTTCCACTATTAAGAGTGCCACCAATCTGCCTACACTATCATCAAACAACCCCTCCCCCCAAACACCTCAATCCTCCAATCCCTGTCATCAAAAAACAAAACAAAACCAACCCTGCAGAGATGTAATATGACCTTTTCATTGCCAAACCACCACCCTGAACTGGCAGATATATAGTATCTATGTTTTCAAGTAGGCAAATCCAAGGCATAATTATGTTCTCTTTTGCTCTCTTCCCTTTATCTCATTTCCTCCAGAGTGCGGCAGCATTTATGGTGGTGTTGCCTACTAGAGTTCCTTGTCATGGTGTTTTAGCTGTAACTTAGCTCGCTTGCAGCTGTTGTGACTGTACAAAGCAATTCACTCTTCCACTGTCTAAACTGATCCTTGTACTTCTAATTACAGAATGAAGCTTAAAGGAGTGCCCTGCCTACAAAGACCCACACTAAATCAAAACTAGTGTAAAGGCCCTGAAGGCCTAGACAAGAATCAAATTGCTTTAGTACTGCATTCAGAGCCTTTTAAAGATTTCCCCACCACTAGTTTAATTTAGACCTCTTTACTAGGACTTAATAAAGACAGTTTCTGTCTGACAATGTTGTGTATGAGGCTGTAAAGAGGACGTCTAGTGGCTGAATAACTTATTATAGTTTCCTGCATTTGTGTAGTATGGACACAAAGAGAGGGCTTACAGCGAAGACAATGATGCTTAATGTGAATGCCACTGATTTCAGTTTGTGGGGGATGGTTTAGGTAAGACTCAAAAAATGGGAATTTTTGCTCCAGTGATGCACTCCCACTTCAACACAGCAGTAAGTCCTAGGCTTTAAGTTGTGCAGTTTACCAGTCTCCAGAAAGGGCCACAACCATCTCTCTCAATCTCCCCCCGTTCTGAGCAACATTTTTCAATTCAGACATACATTTTGTTCGGTTTTGTTTGCAATAATGTCATAAATATTATCTCAGGCTTATTTCTGTAAAACAGTTTGCAACAGGAATGGTGAAACAAAGCAAGCAGAAAACATTACACTTAAAGAAATTAAACCAACATAGTCCTGAAGACTCCTGCAGTAGTAATTTTCTTGTGTCCCCTATTTGGGGTCTTTGTGCCATATTATATCTCACATCTTGGCATTGGCAGGTGGAGAGGTACATTTAACATCCTTCAGCTCTGTGCCATTACATTGTATTTGTTTTCATTGTTTGCACAGATGTAACTGTAAAAACTTTACTCTAATGAGAGCTGTGAGAGCTTGGGAAAACCCACCTGGAAAACCAGCTTGTTTTTTATTTATGTTGTTCAGAAAAGCTCAAACTTGCTGGCTTGGGGAGAGCTTAAATAAAAGTCAATGGAGAATTTTAAAGTAAGAGGGGGAGTCATAACACAAATACTAGATGAGGTGAAATACAGTTAAAGAGGAGCCAAGAGTGGATGGTGCCAGTCATCATCCATTTGGTGGATGAGATGTGTAAGGAATGGAGAAAGGCAAATAGGCTACATGGAAGGGAATGAGAACCCTTCACACTTATCCATTCTTAAACAATCCTCTTCTCTTGTTGTGAGTTGAAAGTTTTGGCACCATGAAATATAGTGAAAAATGTCTGTAAAATGGCAATGAGGTTGGATGTTCATTGTGTCCCATTGATTCTATATTAACATTTGCTTATATTTACAAATAAAAAGATGTTCTTTCTAACTGCTAGCCCGGCAAACTACTGGGGGCTCTGAAAGTCAAAAGTTCTTTCCTTCTCATGTATCACTTCCAGAAATATAGTTTCCTTAGGCCAAACAATGGCTTCAGAGGTACCTGTGAAATCCCACTGAAAATTAATGGGTTGCAGGAGTGTCTGTAAGTACGTAATCTGAAATATCTTTATTACTGGTGATGATGTGCGAAAACGGAAAAAGCCTAGAATGAGTTTCAGAGCTTAGATTGAGTTTGCAGAACTGACAGTTAGGGAAAAAAACAACCCACCTTTTTACTTTTCAGTAAGAGACCACAAAATTCTCCCAGTGCTGCACATAGAGTCACTTTTCAGCGTACAGTGGCATCAGAGTACAATATTTGGAGATGTAGATCACACTTGTTTTTCGTCACAAATTTTGATATAAACTGAGACGAGAATACTTGTATTGTGGTGGGTAATCAGTCTTAGCACCACTTTTGCCCTTGTTTGATCTGGGACATCAAAGCTTTGAAATGCACTGCAGATCTGAACAGGCTTCTCATCTGCCTGTGTGCTCATGACTCTTGGGTGAAGCAACAGTTGTACTGAAGCTCTGTAGAATATTGAACCAGGCTGCCTTATGGAAGAGTGGATAGGGGGCTTTTGCAGCAATTTAGCAAAAAAAATGTGCTTTTGGAGACTGGAAATGTAAACATCTTGTTCTCACCCTGTTTTGGACAATGAAAAATGTTGTAAATTAAGAGCAGTCAAAGAACCAAACGTGAACATGTAATTTTTTTAAGGATTTATTAATATTTTTTAGAATGTTTAAGTTGGGTTCACTGTGATCTGTAGGATCCTGGTATCTGGTAACTAAGAAATGTTCATGAATCCTGAAAGTGTCACAAATTTTACAGTCATTGAACTGAGGACAAAAGTGCTCCCTTAAGTCACAATAGATTGTTGTTACTTATGTCACAGTAGTACCCCAAATGCGGAAGGCACTACACGAACATCTAGAAAGGCATGATCCCTGTCCTGAAAACATGCAAGGGAAAATTAGCATGATAATGAGCGGTCAGGAATTGATCATTTTAGTTTTTTTTCTATTTAATATATCCCTAACTGCCCCTTTGCTGGACCACTATTAGTTGACTAATTTCTTCTACTACACCAATTTACACCACCTGAGGATCTGTCCCTAAGTGTTAATTAAGCAGGTACCTGCCCACCTCTGTAAAGACCATGCTAACCATGTAGGTTTTCAACTTTCTATGCCCCCATTTTGAAAATTTGGGCAGTTCTATCTTTTTTTCTCCCTCCATACTTATCTGGGGGTTTTAGTATGTGTTTTTCTACAGAGGTCTTTACAAATTAAACAGTGCTGGACAATTTCCTCCTGTTCAGATACAAGTCACCCCTCAATCTCTGTCTCTCCTGGCATCTCTGTGACAATCAAACTCTTTCATTTTTGTGGTAGCTTTGAATTATTGATACAATTGATTTAGAATGCAGCATACTAGGGATTTTGTTCTATTGGTTACCTGGATTTATTGGTGCACTTCCATGAAACAATTCTCTATATGGCCTGGAGATTGTGTTGGTTGTATCTTGAAAAGTGTCACAGAGAACAGAACTGAATTTGGAGAAAGAAGGTGCAAGCAACTCCCATGGAAGTTTGCAAGCCAAATTTCTGTGGTAACATAAATGAAGATGTAGGTTAATTAGTGGGTAAATGTTGGTCAGGAAACAGGAGATAAATTAATACAACTTGCACTAGTTTGGCATTCACTGATGTGCAACTTGAGTGTCGCTTACATGCCAAGGATGGAAGGTGTAGCAAGAAAAGCAATTAACAGGCATCTGTAAGATAATATGGGCCTAATACTATTGCTCATACCAAGGTTAACTCAGCTGAAGTCAATGAAGTTACACCCATGTAAAATCTGTGTAAGTGATATCAGGATCCAATCCCTTGACTTGACCTGTGTTACCCTTGATTTACATTGGTGTATGTTAATAGAATTAAGCACAACGTGTAACTTACACTCAAGTTCAGTACACACTAAATTTGGCCCAGCATTTAATTCAGCATTAAAGAATATAGATGTTTTCCAGCCAAACATTTTATGATATTAATGAATCAGTTGTAAAATAATGCATTACATTACATAAGTAACTGTGATACAATATGCAATGTTACTAAGAACCACTGTCCTTCTACAGTCAAAAAGGGCATTAATGTCTTTGGTATTCTACCACAGAATGGGTCATACTTCGCAAACAACTTTTCCTTTCATCTAATTTATCTGTCGCTGCCTAAGATAGGGTTTTATTATGATTTTATTTCTAGATGCCAATTAAATGATGAATACGAGTTAAGGGGGAAAGAAAGACAGTTGGTAGTACAATACAAATTATAATGGAAAATATCCTGTTAATATAACATCGCACCAGACATTTAAAAGGATTTGCAAGACTCCAAAGAGTTCCACGATAATATGACTTTTTAACACACTGTTCGCGAGTTAAAGGGTATTCAACCTGATCTGTCTTTGTTGATAGCTGATATTAGTTGACATTTTAACAAGGTTCTGTATTTGCAACAGCATCTTATGGCACCACTTCCAACATCAGAGTCTATCACAAAAACATTTTAACTGTTTTGCAAACAAACTTTCTTTCAGTTAATTATTAAACAGAAGAACAGCTTGTGGTATATGCTTGGAACTAATTTTACTATATATAGTTGGAAATGACAAGAGCACATGAAGATGTGACTGAAAGCTGGTAACATTTAAATACTCAGTACTTCCTCTGTTACCTTGACTAGTGTAAAGTTGGTTCCCAAGGTAAAAACTAAGTGGTCTGCTGGCATATGGTATAACCTCCGTTTGAGCGCTAAAAGCTGGATACTGTTTTTGTGAAACAGATGTTGTTGAGTGCAGCAATGCACAACTGACTCTATCTAACAGCTGGGAATCCTTCGTGACCCATATAGCTAGAAATAAACATGGTCCTATGCTTGGCAAAAGTGTAAGAAAGCAAATTTTCATTTGTTAAGGGCTTATCAAAATGAAGAATAAATGTTTTTAGCCATAAACTAATTTTATTCACAAGAGTAATCTTTACAGCAGCTTATGTGATGGCCTCATAATATTATAGGCACCCTTTGCCAGATGAAGGCTGCAGTTGCACTGACATATAGTGCAGATGGAAAATAAACATCTGCCTCAATCAAGAGAGAAGACCAAAGACAAGGTTGACAAATATTATCTGGCATGACTATCTTTGCAGGAAAGCATCTAAATGCTACAGAACCAAAACCACTGGCATCGTCTGGTGTTGTCCTTATGTGGTTACTGACCATGAAGAGAGATGATTAGTATGCACTCTCCAAGGAGGAGTGGTGCAGATGCTCAGAATGATACGATTCCAACTCACTAGTATGTGTTTTGCTAGAGCCGCACTACACTAGTAGCAGAGCAGTTTGCTATTTTTTCAAATGGATCAATGACATTGAGTGTCCACACCATTTCTCTCTCTTTTTGGGGGTGGGTGTAGAAGGAAAGGCGGGGGTTATTAAACATAATTAAAAAATGAATATAGCTCCAATTTGGAAAAACATTCCTTTAAATAACTTTAGGAAAATATCTCTGTTCTGCTGTCTAACTACAGTGAGTTTATTTAGAAGGAATTCTATGCGAAAATTTCATTCAATATACACCAAGCTATTAAATATAGTCCAGTTTTACCTTTGGCAGAGACTGAGGAGCATATGTTTAAAGCAACTCTGAACACACCCACCCACACACACAGAGCTGAGAGGGAGTTACTTTTCACTCTTCCACACACAAAGGATTATACGATGCAAGACTGATAAAACTTAAAAGGTTTTATTCTTCTACTAGGATTTATTTGACAAATGAACTAAAACTTTCTGATTTTCTCAAAGTTTTGCTGGTATCTTATCTTTACACTTAATTTTCCTAATGCTCATGATACAGTCTCCTTTTGTCCCCAAACCACCTCTCCCAAGTCACTCTCTTCTCTAGGGTATTCACTGATGCTTTTCTTCCTGGGTTTCTGACTTAGAATTAAATACATGGTCCTGTTAAAGCATATCTCTGCACTAGATAACTGGGGGGTACATTTTCAAGGTCTCATATTAGAGCCACAATTGCATATTCCGTGCAAACCAGGCAGAAGTACAATGGTAAGTTGCAGGTTCTTTGGAAATGTGTGGTCGCAGTTCTAACAAAATGAAGACACAATATAGACAACATGCCCAACACATCAAAATATTGCTTTTAAGCTGAAGGCAGATGTTTTGAGCAGCATGTGGGTGAAAAATATTAGCTCATGTTCTTCTGCTTGGACCAACGTTTTGTAGCGGGTGCACACAAATCATGTGTGTATGCAATTTCTTCATTAGGAAAAGTGGTCACTCCTATTTGCACCTGAAATTGCACTCAAGAGCAAACTTGCACTCCTATGTACACAACGTCATCAGAAACAAGGAGAGGCCATAAGAAAGGACAGAGGAAGGGAAATGCTGATAGCTGGTGTGGTGTACAGTCTCCTAAATACCCTTGGAGGACGTGTGAGGATTTGGAACAGCCATCACTAGCTGTTTTTTTGTTATTGAGACAATAGCATTGTCACCTGTAATCTAGACAGGCATTTCTATTGGAAAAACTTTGTTAGGTAGTGTCCCAGACACTCATTCTGTAACTGCACCTTACTACTTACCTAGTATCCTGCAGAAGTTTTTTCTTGCAAATGCCTGTGGTTGAGGGTCACCACTTTGGGTGAGGGAGGGTGAAGATGCTTTCTGGAATTGGGAAGCTGAGGCACAGCTATGCTGTCTGTAGAATGCTTCCTTCAGGACCATACTGCTTTCCATGCATAAACTCTGGCACAGAGTTTATATTAGATGAAGCAGCAGTAGCTCTCCTCCACACCAACTCTGCCTCTCAGGCAGATGAGCAGGGTAGCTGATGGAAATCGTGGATGGAGGTAATGGCCTGGGACCAGGCTGTTCTCAGTAAACCCACTGTGCTTGACATTGGCAGCTCTCACAATTTTTATTGTGACCTTCACAATGGTTGATGTTTTTTCCTAAAACTCTAGATCCTGGAGTTAGCTTTCATTAAAAAAAAAAAAAAGGTTTGATAGTTGAGAATCTTGGAAACATGAGTCCTGAAGGCTCAAAAACCAAAAGGCAAATAAAAAGAACCTCAAATGTCATCTCTCAGGATTTAAACTAGTCTCAAATTTTGGAGGGGCCTGATTCATGATTTTTTCGTGTTGGAATGGCAGCACTGCCTCTCTGCCCCCTTCTTTCCACTGAATAAAGCATCTCCCATTTCAGAGGACAATTTGCCAATAACTATGACTTCTCTGGGCACAGCTCAGGGTGCATGTCTACCCTTGGACAGGCAACATGTACTGGTAGCGCGTCAGAGGTTGTAACTTTTCCCCACCCACTTCTTAAAAGGCAATGATGTGTTAAGTAAGGTATATGGAGACAGCCACTTCAGCCAGAGTTTGAAATTTTAAACAAACCCGGAGCCTTTTTAAAAATGTTTGAAAGTGGTGATTACACCTTGTGGGGGCCTATCCACCCCATCCCTCACCTCCCTGTTCAAATACAAGTATTTTTCCTTTTAGCAGTCTCTTTCCCTTATATTATTTTTATTTTCTGGCCTAGTCCTCAGACCTGCCTCTCTTAATCTAGCCTCAGCAGTCACACTCTTTAATGTGCCACTCTTAAAAAATTAATTTGAAATAATAGACTAAAGTAAGCCTGTGAAGGATGGAGCCAGTCCAGCCAGTGACTTGAAGCTCCTTGAGGATCATGGGAAAATATGTTTTTTTAAATGATTTTAACAAGTGGGACAGTGGAAACTTGCTCTCTAAAGATTCTGCATGTTAACGTCAACCTGCACAGACTCACATCGAGGACAAAGCCCAAAATGAAAGGCAAAGAAAGACAATAATAGTGCAAGGACATTTCATCATTTGGGGCTGCATTTCTTTAGCCTTATTAATATTGTCTGAAACATCTGTTTCATCAGTCTGCATTGCTGATGCATACAATTTCCAACAATAAAAGTGAGATCACTCTAAATTGAAGTGAAACAGAGAAAAATTTCAGTATGAAATGAAAGAAAGTTGAGTCATATTCTGATCTCGGTAACATCAGGGGTTAAGTCAGAATAACTCTTATGACTTAAAGGAGTATCTCTAGCTTTATACTGGTGCAAGTGAAACTCGCCTTTGTATAACTCTATCCAAAATAGCCCTAAGCATGTTCAGAAGTAAGGTATTCTGTAGCACAAAGCCACTTGATTTCCTTCTAGCCAGATTGGTTTCTCATTTGGTGCTTTATCACTGCAATTGAACTACAAATGAGGGAATTTGCCTTTTGGCTTTTTACCAGCCCTCTTAAACCTATTTTGGGCCTGGGTCTATTTGCCATTTCAATCCCAGGCCAGGGCTGCCGTTCCTTACCATTCTCAAACTCAGTGCAGAGTAACAGAGTACAACAATACATGTATTCAGTGTTGTAGCCATGTCAGTTCCAAGATATTAGAGAGGGACAAGATGGGTGATGTAATATCGTTTATTGGACTAGCTTCTGTTAGTGAGAGAGCCAAGCTTTCAAGCTTGCTCAGAGCTCTTCTTCAGGACTCTATTCTGAGTTGTGTATGTAGTGGTTACAGGGCTACAGCGGGTAAGACTTCTGGGGATGATGTTTTGTTTCTTGCATTTGTGCAGGAAGTAGATATCGCTATAAAGCTTTGTTTCTTTTTTCTTCATGTTGTGGAGTTTCCATTTAGATGGCAAAACTGGATATCTTCCATTGTTATATGCAGTGTCTTTGCAGCCATGTCGATCCCAGGGTAAGAGAGACAAAGTAAAACTCCAGACTGAGACACATGAAGAAGAGCTCTGTGTAAGCTTGAAAACTTGTTTCTCTCACCAACAGAAATTGGTCCAATAAAAAAATTCCCTCACCCACTTTGTTTCTACAACAATCCATGTATCATGGCAAAAATTCGACAGCAAAAAAGTAAAATGCAATGTCACTTATAACCCAATTCTTCAGTCCTCGCTCAGGCAAAATTGCCATTGACTGGAATGTCTGAGTACAGGCTATAGGATTAAGTCCATCGTAAAACCAATAAATACATTTTAAAAAACATTTTTCCCTTTTTAATTCTAAATTTTAAAATATTTTGACCAACTCTATAGTTGTTTGGAGAATGGGGGAAAATTTCATCACCATTTTGCCTGATATCTTTTTTAATTGAAATGTCATCATTTTAAAATTTTAAAAGTTTCAGCCTGCCTAATCCTCTGAATTGTATTAGTTAAGTATCAAACTAATTAAAACTATGTGACACTTAAATAGGGGCCATACATAGATATTGTTCTCACCCCAACATGTTAACATGCTACCAATGCATAATTATTTTAGTCTAATAAATGCATTTCTGCATAGAATAGCAGTCTGTTGAATTACAAGCCTTTTATTGTGGCACATCCCATGATAGAAAATCACCACACGTCATCCTCTCACTCTTATATTTATAATCCACATAAGCAATAAAATTTTCGACTCAGGAACTGATATTAAAATTCCCCGTTTGTATGCTTTTTTGTTTCAATATAATGGCCTGGTGCTTTGTTTAAGTGGGTAGAAGTTAGTTATGTATTTTGAAAAGCATGGATATGTTGGGTATTTATAGCTTGTACATTCTCTTCACATCTTCAATATTTTCATACTGCCAAAGATGAGCGTCCATCTGGACAAAATGTAACAGATATCTGTGGCAGTAGGAAAAGTAGGTCCTTCAATCCTTCTACAGCAAATGCTGAAGAAATCCTTTTGATTATTTTTTAATCATTCTTTACCTTTAAACAAAGAAAAGCTTCTTTTTTGTTATGTATATTCAATATACTTATGTGCACACTGGTGCACACATGCACAATCACACAGATACTTCTTATAAAGGAGAAGCTGTAAAAAGGGATTATTGATAAATTATGCTGCTATGCTCCAGGTCTACATTTTTATGTTGGATTGTTTAAAAAATTGGTGTGGATTCATGAGTTCATTAAAACTATTCGATATTTGTATTATGGTAAAGCCAATCAGGATCTATGCCTCCTTGCCCTAGGTACTGTACAAACATAGGAGACAGACACAGTCTCTGCCACAAAGAGCTTCAATTGACACCATAGTCTCCCTTACACCTTTGCACATAATTTACTTTATCATCAGTGGATATTCTATGCTTGAAATAAGGGGAGAATATAACCTTTGGTTCTGGAAGGAAGCACTATGACAATAAAAAAACCTTAGCATTTTTATAGCCCTCAGATGTTCAAAGCACCATATACACATTAACTAATTAACCCTCAGACTTCCCTGTGAGGTAGATGGATCAATATTATTTTTCCTGTTTACAGATAAGGAAACAGAGGGAAAGGTGAAATGACATGCCCAAAGCAATGCAGTGAGTTAATGACTGAGCTAGAACCCTGAGCTCAGGGTTTCCTCACTCAGGACGTCTTGCCCTTAATTCTTCCAGCTCACACTGCTTTACAACATAATGGTTTGCGTGGTTCATATGCAATCATGAATAATGATTTCTGTGTTTTTGTCAATTAAAACGTGTCAGTCCAAATGGCAAGAATCATATTATTAGATCAAATAAATAGTTTATTATCTGAACATTTGTGAGTGAAATACAAAAGCTAAAACACACAATGCCTTCAGTGAAATAATGCCAGAACTATACCGGATTCAGAAAGGAGAAGCAAAAAAAGCTAGTAGCACACATGGAAACAATCTTTTATTTTTAGAAGAACGGTAATATTTCTCCATAAGTAACACCTGATTAAGCAAACTTATTGAATAAGGTCCATTATGTCTGCTTGGAAAAGCTATAAGTTGAGACATTTTTAACATAATCAGATTATAAAAGTGCACTAAATCCTCACCATTAAGCTACTGCACCTTCATTGAATCCTAAATTCTCATTATAACTAATCACATTCCATGGAAAGTAAAAATAATTCAGGTACTTGAAACTGGGTGTATAGTCTGCTCTCAATACTCAATACTATTAGCAGTAATGGGAGTTAAACACACATTGACCTATATATATATATATATATATATATATATCCCAAGGTATTTGTTGAGTTGTAGATATAGCAGGTAAGTTCAGTGTCCCAAAAGATCAGGAACAACTACTATTTTTAGAACACTTGTTCAATATTTGTGTATATTCTATACATACCACTTCTTTGGACTTAATGGGTATCTTAGCTATGTTAGGAATCTCCAAGTGAAAATTTAATAACCTATGTGTGGATAAGACTTCATGCAAAAGACAAAACAACAAATTTAGAGATGTTAGAAATTGTTCTGGTTCTGATTTCAAAGTAAAAATGCATGCTTTATTCATTTCAGATGACTGATGTAAAAAAAAAATGGAACTGCAATACTTGGAGAGCTAAGGCTCT
The DNA here is from genome assembly GCA_007922155.1 of Mesoclemmys tuberculata. Classification (NCBI taxonomy): domain Eukaryota; kingdom Metazoa; phylum Chordata; order Testudines; family Chelidae; genus Mesoclemmys; species Mesoclemmys tuberculata. Next base: position 75,229,259 of record ML675601.1, read on the forward strand.
CATCCTTTAAAGACTAACACATGCTTTAAAGCAATGTTTCTCAACCTTTTAAGTAGCAAGTACTCCCTAACTACTGAAAATTTTAATAAGTACACCAACACTCAATTTTCCATGGAATTTTATGTTTACAGACTAATGTGAACTATATGTCGGAAGAAGGGCTGAGTATATAAGGTCAGATCTAGTGTGGGTAGGGTTACCACCTTTACACCAGGGGTGCACAACTCAAGTGTGTACCTAGGGTAGAGGTGATGTTGGCCAAAGTGAGGAGGCTTTGAGCAGCATGCCAATGCTGGGGAATATAAAGTGCTGTGCCAAATTTTTTGCCATAGATTTGAGAGGAGGAAGGACTGAAAGAGAGGGACAGGGAAGGCGGGTGAGAGAGAGACAGGAAAAGAGGACAACTGGTAAACTCTGGGGCTGCCATAGTTGTCAATTTCACTGTTCAGCTAGAGCAGTGAAATTGACAAGTTTTTTGGGCACTGGGCTTTGAGCCAGGGAGGGAGGCTGCCCCCGGAGTAAGTTGCAGGCGGCTGCCGCCTACCTCCCAGTTAGGAGCTGGTACTGGGTAGGAAGTGGCCAGCTGCCACGCACTTTCCGCAAAAGCCGGTGGCTGTCGCCTGCCTCCCAGCTGGCAGCTGGGACCCAGCGGAAAGTGGGGGGCTGCTGCCCGCTTCCCCCAGAAGCTGGCAGCTACCACCTGCCTCCCAGCTGGGAGATGTGACAGGGCAGGAAGCAGGTAGCTGCAGCCCGGCTTCCCGGGACTGTGGGGGCTGCCGCCCGACTTCTAGCTGGGAGCTGTGACTGGCTGGGAAGTGGAGACTACTGCCCACCTCCCCCAAAAGCCAGGGGCTACCACCCGCCTACCCTTCATTCTGTTTTTCCCTGGGTACCCTCTGCCTGTGTCTTGCATACCCTCAGGAGTACGCGTACCACAGGTTGAGAAACCATGCTTTAAGGTTTACACAAACTAACAACAGTGTGTTAAATTAAGCAAATGTACAGGGGTGCTGAAATGATTTTTATGGGGGCGGGTGCTGAGAGCCATTGAACCAAACTAAACCCTGTATATGATGGAAACCACTTCAAACCAGGGGGTGCTGCTGCACTCACTGCACCTCTAGATCCTGCATCTATGCACATGTACTTTCTGCATGATTAGGGCTTAGGTCCCTAACACTACAAACCGTTACTCACAGCTGGATCTAGTAAAGTATTCATTATAAAAAAGAAAAAATATTGGTTTAGCCCCTATTTTTAGTTAGCAAATTTGATATCTGCAAAATCATTTGTTTTTCACAAGTCTTCCCCAAATTCTTTAATCATAAAAATGTATCACAATGCTGGTTTTTCGTAGATGTTTGTTATTCATTTGTGTTGTCCCTTGAACCAGTGGGAATTTTGCCAAAGTAAGAGCTTGAAGACTAGGCCCAAATTTGTTAAACTGTGCTAATTTCTTACAGTCTCAATAATTAACTCACATTCATATTAAACCCATGATATTGTCATTCTTTTTCTGCCACAAACCAGCTCTTTTCCCTAAAATCCTATTAAGAACTGGATGAACAAAATCCACTATTTTAATATTGGAGACTGGATCTGGGTTACCTTTTTGGAATGAATGATTTGTCTGATGAATTTATCCCCTTGTTTGAGGATTTTTCACATTATTTGTTATTCTTAAATTGGATTATACAAGTATATTGCAGCGTATGGGTTTTTGTAAACCATTCATTTCATCTAAGTCTCTGAATCGTGGCTATGCGTGTTTTGTGATGCATGATTGGTCATTGAAGTCTCCGAGTATCGTTTCTGCTTATGATTAGATGACTGAATCTTTACAAACGAAGTGCAAGCACTTTCATTGAGTATGGAAAATACCGGTTTTCATGCGTGAATATCCTTGTGCACATTCAAATATAAGCATTTGCACAAAGGCCAGCCACTCTGGGTAAGCACACAGAAGGTGTGAACATGGTTGAATAGAAGAGTGACTTGCTTGCAAATAATTTCCCCCAATTTTGGCCCAACAGGACAGTATACAGAGCTTTACCTTGCAACTTCCATGGTAAGGTTAACAAGTTCTTTTGGCTAAAAAGGAGCTATTTGCCACTAAAATAGTCTTTACATCTTGATAGTGTGACTTAAAAGAAAGCCAACTGGTTAAAAGCCCCATATCAATATGCAGCTGCCTCCTCAGATATGAGCTTCCTAGGCAGAAGGATGGATACATTTGTTCTCCCAGATTTATCAGCTAATGTAAAGGTCTCAGTGCAAATATTAGCACTCAGGTTCATTATATAGATTTGATGCACTCTTGGGTGGAGTTCAGTTCCATTAAAAATAAATTAGCAATTTGGTATTAAAATAACTGTAGATATAATATGGTTTTCATATATTTCATGATCTGCCGTACAACACAAAGGGTAGCCATATTCCATTTCTCAAACTACCACTCCAACAGGTAAAAAGCATTTTGCAGCATGAGTAAATGGATTTAAAAATGAATTTGACTACATCTTGGACTTAACTGGAAAAAATAATGCAGCTATTGACTTCAAGATGGCAAGGGCATGTTGCATATACAATCAGAGTGAAAAAGGTACAGCTTTTCTTTCCCTGTGTCCAGACAGCACTGGCTAATTGCACCTCTGGTGTACGGCGCAGCAGTGTCCACTGAAGACAATGAAGCCCTGGCTCTGTAAGAGAAACACATAGATGACCTTGGTTAGACAGCCGCAGTAGTCTGTGTGTGCCTATGACATAAGAAGCGTGATATACACTTCCTTTTAAAATATGCCATAATACGGCAGCAAGGCAATGCCATGCCACAAACAAGTAGGGGCTCTGTGGAGTAGTTGTTTCATAAAGATGTACATGGGGCTGCTAAGACTTGGATTGCTGAGGCCCGCACAAAACTTGACAGTCAGTATTACCCATACGTAAAGCTACATTATGAGCAAGTGGTGCAGTTCCCAGCTTGTGTAGACATACTTGTGCTAGCTCTCATCTGAGCTAGGACACGCTCTCATTCACGCTGTGGCTTCCATGTTCCTGACTTGCAGTGCTTCCTCTTCGTGACACAGGGTGCTCCCTTTTCATGGCTAGGCCCTTCAGTTAGGTCACTATGTGGTTTCCCCCTTCCAGGATATGAAAGGATCACTGCACTGCTTGTCTGCATCTCGTTCCTGCTCATCCTCTAAGTGAAAGCTATGCCACTTCCCACACTGGCTGGAGGGGGAATCCAGGCTCAGTCACTCCTCTGGGTTCCAGCCTAGGGACCCTATTATCAGCTGCTAACATATGCTCCAAATCAGACCTTGCTGCTATTTCCCTGGACTGTTTCCTACTCCATCTCTATCAGGCTTCCTTATCCACCACCCTTCTGGGTAAACCCCCTTCCCTGAGGGTCAGGATCCCAGAGCTTCTACACTCCTACTGGATTTCCTCCTTTCCCTCTCTAAGTCCAGAGAGTGGCCACGGGCTTCCACACTGCAGCCCCTGCTGTCTTCTCTTCCTGGCTTTATACCAACCCCACCTGCTCCTGATCCACTAGGCTCCATCTTCAGTCAGGGATTCTCAAGTTTAACTCTCCCTCAAGTGTGGCCTATCAGGTTACTTCGCCCCTTAACGCTTTCCAGGATAGCCCATGTGGCAGTACCAAAGTAATAAGACAAGCAAAAAGCTTGTGTGCTACGTGCCATTCACTTCACTGATATTCATACAGTTAAATTCTGCAAACTCTACTCCTTTCTTTTGAAACCTTAACCACTTTGAAATGAAAATATTCTTTTAGAGAGACAAAGGGGGATGAGAGAATATTTTTATTGAACCAACTTCTGCTGGTGAAAAGGACAAGATTGCACACTTTATGTGAAGGTCTCAGAGAGCTGTGTGAGCTTGAAAGCTTGTCTCTCTCACCAAGAGAAGTTGGTCCAATAAAAGATATTACCTCCCCCACCTTGTCTCTCTAATATCCTGAAACCGATGTGGCTGCAACACTGCAAAACCTATCTTTTGTGAGCCAGTTCTTCCAGCACAAATATACATACACCTCACATAATTTTAGCTCTTATTAGGAATCTCTCATGTGTGTATTGTAGTAGGAAAACAACAAAAATGCTTGTTTTGTGTTTGAGTAGCTAGAACAGGGAATCCTGAACACACAGCACCCACTTAAAGCTGGCCCTTGCCACTGTCTGATCTGCATTGTAGGTGGTGACCATCCTGCTTTGAGCCAAGTTATTCTCACACAGAGCTCCACAGACAGTCAAGAGACCCAACATGAGAACAGAGAGCTTAGTGATAACAAAATATTCGTCAGGAAATATACAACCTCTCTTAGGTAATGAATATTATGTCCATATGGAGATCTGACAACCCTTGTTGAGCTGTACAAATTGTTGTACATAAGCCTTAAAAGTATTATATATGAACTCTGATTTGGTTCAAGTAATTTCAAGTGCATAAAATTATGTTCATGTTTGCAAACTCTCCATAGAAGCTTTGGATCGATGGTGTATCAACCATATTTTAATAAGGAGCACAAAATTTTTGCCCATTAGCCTATGATAAACCCTATCTCTCAGCAGTGTTGGTGGGTAATACAATCCCTGACATCAGCCCCCATGGGGACGTTGGGTGGCGGGAGGAGGATGGATTCAGGCCATAACAGGCCTCTTTTCTCCAGCCCATGTCATTTTCCCTAAGCACATTCTCACACTAGGAAAGGACAGAATGTAAGGCAATCTTCAGAGAGCTGTTTTCTGTGGCAATCCCGGCTACTGGCCTGTAAGCTACATTGTGCTGGCGGCAAGAATCCAATGTATTTTAAGTGAAGCTAGCACCAACCTAGTATGGCACTTTAGAAACGAATGCACTACTGGATAAATTGGCTCTGTTGGAGTGCAAGATATTAGAGATCTGTTGTTGCATCAATTCTGAGACACATTCCTGTTCCCACATCCAGAGAGTCGATGCAAACTTATCAAATCTGAACCTTATCTATGAGTCTTCACTGAGATTTGACCATAAAAAATCCGGTTTAGTTAAAACATGAATCTTTTCATATTTCAGGGGCTGAGAATCAGCTCTCTCCTAAAATAATTTGCAGCCTTTGAAGTGAACGTTGGTTCGAACTGAGGATTTACATATCTTGTTCACAACCTGACAGTTTACAAACACATAGCAGGCTGGTAGAAGGTAATTTTTCTTTCTAGTTTGTTTGACTCTTTAAAATCATTAGGCTCTATTTTCCCCCCTCTGTTTTCAAATCATAATCCCAGTCCTTCGTCCTACACAAAGGACACAGCTAGCCACTTGAGCAAGTTTCTGTTTACTAATCCTTGTCGAAAGACTTTCAGCTAAATAAAAAGCAATATGAGAAATGTTGGTGTAGAACTGTAAATTGTATGGCCACATTTTTTATTAATAAGGTGATGATCTCTAAGGGACTAAGTTACATTGTTTTATGAGACTAAATTATTAGCGTTGGAACAGAGAAGGACCTCGTATTATTGTTGAAGAGGCTGTTGGGGAACATGGAGCTGCAGGGAGCCTTGGCTTGTTGCAGAGATATCTTATTTCTCCATGGAGAACTAATTTCCCAGCTGCTCCAAAGACACCTGAATGGGTACTAGAGAGATGAGGAAGAGTACTTCTGGCAGATGGGACCACACCAAATGGTCAGTGAAATGAGTACTCTCTGCTAATGCAATAAGCATCTCTATTTCACATCAATATTTTAAGACCTAGTGTCATAGTCTGTTAAAAATTATGCTTGAATAGTCATGTTCTTAATACAATATGTGTATTACAGTAGAGTCACATATTTTATATCCGCTAGAAAGATGAAAATAAGTCAATATGAATACATCATCAATAATTTATGCTGGTTATTTTAGTCAATTTTCTGCCTGTAAAAACATTAACTGCAACTGATTTACTGAATGCAACTGGTTCTCGTATCACTACAACCACATCTTAAAGTAGGTCACTTTAATCTGCTGGTCTGTACAGGATGCTCTTATGTTTTTTACATAAAGCACCTTCCTCTCTACAGTTTCCAAGCTGAGTAATGCAGATAATTTTCTGGAGCCTCTTAGGAATCAGCGTTGAGGTTACATTACCCCTTACACATTGTTCCCATCAGATCCATAGATATGTAAATTCTAAATCTGCTCTCACTTAAACAAGTACGAATCAGGAATAACTCCACAGAGTTAGAGAATTACAATGTCACAGGGAGAATGGAATCAGGCCCACAGATTTTTGACCCCCGTAGAGTGCATTCAGTGGCAGATTTAGTGATGTGTGGCATCCATTGAGAACCCTACTTGCATTGGAATGTGGTGAAAGTCAAGACGATTGTACTCCTACAGGGACCCCCGAGGTCATCATATGACAGCAGGTAGTCAGAATACTACCAGAGCCAGCGACAGCATAGTCAGTCAGCAATATGAAGCCAATGCAATATGAAGTGTTTTCTAGCTGCAGAATATCAAGGCCAGTCCTCTGGGATGGGCAAGTCAACATGAAAGCATGGCTACGTATACAGTTCAAATGTAATTCAATGTGCTAGTTACAATTTTCAAGCCCAACAGAGTGAGACCCAGCTGTTTAAGATAAAGTTTCTTTATCTAAGCCACAGCAGGATAGTTGAAAAACAGTGGAATGTCTTGACTGTTGATTCATGGGACTTGCCTTTCAAAAGTTGATTGTATTTGTGGCAAGCCTTGAGCATTTTCTCTTCCTCACTGTCTTTGAGATCCCAGGTTTGGTAAATTTCAGGTCATTCTGCAAAGCTTTTCTTTCTTTTTTTTTTCTTTTGTCCAGTCAGGCTTTTGGCTGAAGTTTATTATTTGTTGTTTTGTTTGGTGGAATGTTTCCTGGAGATTTTTCATAAGCGAGGGAAGATATTCGTGTGATGTTTGGTTCTCTATGTTTTTAGTAATGGTTGTATAAGTATATACATGCTTAGGTTATAAATTGAATGAAAGACAATGAATGAACAACTTTATCCTTGCTACTGCTATTGAAACAACAGAAAGAATAATTTGAGTGTTGCCAAGAGGTGGGATAGAATGTTGTAATCTGAAGGTGCTAAGGATGTTGGGAATGATAATGGGGAGTCAAGAATTGGTTCCTGCCAGCTGATGAAAACAGCTGCTTTAAGGGTCCGCTGCAGAGGAACAGAATGTGTACTGGTGATAGGTTACCAAGTAATAATTAGTAGCTAATCCCATTTTGTTTGTTTGTTTGTTTTAAAACAATGATGTAGGTTTCTTTTACTTTCTTTTAAGAAACTAAACAGACATACCTGAAGAGACAAGAAAGAGGATATTTCAAAATGGTGATGCTCTCAAAGCACATGATGAATACGTTTATTTAAGAACTTGTGATGGATGGATATCAGGAGACTGGTTCCAGTCTCAAGGTCCCTCCATGGCATACAATAAAGCAGCATTACACTCTCCAAGCAACTGTTCTTTCAGCAGCCCATTCTCTAGCTATTATGCCATTATGCATTTGCAAAGGGAATAAACAATCTAACCTAATCCTTGAATAAAGAGGGGCAGAGATTCAAGAGTAACTGTTCTAATAGTTTGGGATTACCTGTGGCCTACGTATGCTTCCACCTATGCTGGGAAGTAGGACAAGAAGTGACATAAGAGACACTATTGGGACCCTACACTGTTGGGAATTCCCGCACACTGGAAGAAGTTTAGCCCATATTGTAGCTGTCTTGTGCTACTGGACCAGCACAAACCAGCTCTGGTGGGGCCAAGTACCTGGCTCACTGTTGAATTGGCACCTGTTCCCTTATGGATCCATTTTTCACAGGCATAAAGGCTTACTCTGTGTTTTATCAACCTGAAACTTATGGTCCCTGGAACACTCTTTTCACTCTAAATGGTCTTCAGAGTCACAACCATGAAACCTGACATACTTCTTCTGGATATCTCTGGAAGCTTGTACACTATGAGGCCTAGAGAACAAACTTCTCATTGAACCTTGTTCCATCCATCTTTTTTGCTGTTGGGATATGCTGCTTCCCAGAAGCTTTCTTCTTTGTCTTTTTGTGTGTCAGGTGTGACCTGAATTTCACACTCGCGGCAGTAACTTACTTTATTTGCTACAATTCCCTAAACCTGTAAGGATGACATAAACATGTGCTTCCATCAGTGTGAATACCATCACTGTCAAGGGAAATGCACAGGTGTATTTCCATGCAAAGGCAGACAGATGTGAAATAAAGCAGTGTTGATGAACACCTTTTTGAAACATCAAGCTAGAGTCTAGGGCAGCTCCAAGTTGATTGCTGCTTTCTGCTTACAGTAAGATGGTGATGTAAATCATCTAAGATAGGTCTATACTGAAGCTGGGAGATGTGATTCCCAGAGCAGGTAGACAAACTCACACTAGCTCCGCTCAAGCTAGTGAACTAAATATAACAGTGTTGATGTTGCAGCATGAGCGGTGGCTTAGGCTAGTCATCTGAGTCCAAGCCTGTCCAATCTCCTGGGTCTGAGCTCCAGAAGCTAGGCTGAGCTGCCACTTGAGCTGCAACAGTCACACTGCTAGTTTTAGCATGCTAGCTCAATAATATCTAGCTGGAACCATACCTCCCAGCTGCAATGCAGACATACACTAGAGGATTTCAGGCATGGGTACTCCCAAATTAAAATGAATCATTATTAGTTTTTAGGTTTAGGTTGATGGCATGCACTGAACCCACCCCTGAACTATTTATAAAGAGTGCTTATGTGACACACCCAATTTAAATTTGTGTGGATGATAAAAACACATCCATGTGTTTGATTGTATTCCCTTGAAAGTGTAAAGATCAGATGCATGACAAAAACATGCTATGCGGGAGGAAAGACTGGTGTGGACAGTTGACTCAATCCTAAAAAGATTAACTTTTTTCCATAATAAAACATTTGAGGGATTGAGGGCAACAGATTATTCCAGGCTTCATCATGAAGAGCCTGCTGAAGGAGACTAGTGAACCAACACAACCTTAATATCAGGAGAGGGCCTCCTAGACTTGGGTCCAAGGTAGGGGAAGGCCACCAGTTTCCTGACCCCCAAATACATAAGACTACCAAAGTTAAGTGGGTTGTTCCATTGCTTAATGTATGGGATAGTTGTACTAACAAACATACCAATTAACCTAATTAACTTCCCAAAATCAATCAATTGTTGAATCAAGACTACACACACCATGGGGAAATTAACCACTTAGGTGAAAAGTCATTTTGCCAATCATTTATCTGAAATAACTACAATTGTCAGGATTTAATCTTAGTCAGCCGTTATTGAGTCTATTGTCATCTGATCAGGACCATGTGTTGAGTATACACCTAGGAGGATTACGTAGTCATTCAAAATATAATTAAGTGGAAGTCAACTGTAATTGAAGTACATTCTTGAAATAAGGTGGTTTCTATGAACACTCTAACAATTAAAATTAATGTATAGAGGATTTAACTAAATTAGTATATTTAAGAAAATATACAAAAATGGATCCTAATAAAAGGGCATTCATTCTTTTTTTTCTGCAAAGTTTTTTCACCTGAACTTGCACTGACAGGAACCACCATGTAATTGCCTTCTTTAAAAAAAACACCTCCTTACAGTAAAGGTTGTTTTTGCTCTTAGAGTTTTAATGACTGATGGAATTATAATGAGGGTGAAACCCTCCAGGATTATTTTGCAATAGTTTGACTTGCAAACAGGATTTCAAAATCTCATACTGTAGTACTTAAGTATTCTGATATGGCCCAGAACAGTTAATTTTTATTGTTCTCATCCATCACTCAAACGTCAGGAAGAACACACAAAAATGGGGCTGTGCCAAGTGGTTAGAGCAGGGAACTGGGGGGAATTCATGTCCCTGAGGATTCTATTGCTGCATTTTCCCTAATTTGCCATATGACCTTGTGATTTAAACCTCCTTATCTATACAATAGAGATGCTGTGAAGGTTGTGGTTAAGGTTTGGAGAGCTTTTTACAGTCTTTGAATAGAATGTGCTATCAACTACAAATAAAAGCTCCATGTATCAACATTCAGGATACTGATATTAAAAGCATAGGGATGAGTAAACCTCAGGTAGTCATGGGAGGACTCTGCCATCCATTCACTCCCCAGTATGTACTTGTATACCAAACTATTGGCAGGAGCCATTCAGGAAGAACCAATCACCTAACTTCTCCAGTATCTGTAGAGCATTCATTAAGAGGATGCATCAAAGAGCTAGTGAGCAGTCAAATGATCCACAGAACCTACAGGAGCTATGGAAGGGCTTTAGAAAAATCAAGAGCTAAGGGGCAACTTCACTAAAGGAGGAGGAGTCAAAACTTGAGTGAAAATGCTTGGGAGCCATTTTAGAGATCCAGAGACACCCTAAAGTGTTGGGTCAGATGGCTAAATTACATTAAAAAATATACTAGATCAGTGGTACGCAGACAGAGGCTCAGGAGACACAAGTGGCCCTTCAATGTGTCTCCTGCAGCTCTTTGCAACCCGTGATATTAAAACAATGTGTGATTTAATTATTAACCAATATAAGTGTTAACCAGTCGGGATGCATTCACACTGCTGTGGCTCTTTGGGTAATGTTGATTGTTAATTTCACTGCGGAGGTCTGAGTATCGCTGTATTAGATGATCCCACAATCAGCTAAGGTAAGATGGATCTTTGGATTATTGTCAATAGGGCAACCAGAAGAGGCCCAGATTCAGCAGCAAGACAGAGGCAGACAGCAGTGCACCTTATTACTGAATGCAACGCACCAGCAACCTACCTCTCTAAAAGGACTTCAGCAGACAGGGATGTGTCTAATGTGAGAAAAAGAAAGGATCCAGGATCAGGAAGTAAACCAAAGATATTCTGGGTGATTGGAGGTATCTATCTCACTTGGGAAGGTTGGCCTGGAGAGGAATTTATTTAGAAAAGAAAAGAAAAGAAAAGAAAAGAAAAGAAAAGAAAAGAAAAGAAAAGAAAAGAAAAGAAAAGAAAAGAAAA
>ML675601.1:75254691-75306802 GCA_007922155.1 Mesoclemmys tuberculata
ATATTGGTCCCTTCTGACCTATGAGTCTATGAGTCTATGAGTCAGTATAAATCTTAACTATGTTGTAAACCAGGTTAGCATTGTAACTAATACCCTGACTCATTTATAATTGTAGCACAGTCAATAATGTAGCAGAGCTCTCCTATAGGTGCTGCAGACACAACATTTCTCCAACTAAAACTAGACCTGAAATTTAGAACAATCGATTTATCTTTTTTTCACTCAGCAGAGGATTTCTAAACACAAAATTCTACTCAATTTTAACGAGGAAAAACAATTCCCAGCAAAACTTTCCTTAACAGGGATCTTCTCTTTGTAATATAGCTGAAGAATTAAATCCAATTAAAAACAACTCTTAGCATATTAACACTTTTGTTTCTTTTCGTATAATTTTTAAAATCACGGCATTAGAGAGAAAGGTACAAGCAAAATAAATCCCACAAATGAAGAGGAAAAAAGCAGAGAAACTTGAAAGGAGCCAGAAAGCACAGGACATGCACACCTAGAGTTAAATAAGATGTAGGGTGAATGTGATCCTATAGCGGAACAGTGGGGCTTTGATGCAGATTTTGTGTCTCTGGGTACAATCATGCTATAAATATTAAATAATTATAATAATAAATAATATCAATAATAATATTTACCTTCCCCCTCACTAAGTACTTGTGTATTTCTGCTCTGGGTCTCTGGAGAACACAGGACTAGGGACCTATGATAAGACAAATAAAAAAAATAACACAACATTAGCTACTCTTTTACACCACTGCCTCATGGCTAGACATATTGCAGCTGACAGTACAGGGACACAGAAAAAAGAACCATGAGCAATTTTTATTTGAGGAAGTTGGGGCATTGATGCCCATGGTCTTCCATCTTCTGGTTTGCATTTTCAGCTGGGAGGAAGCAAAAGAGTAGCTAATATGTAGCTCATATATAGTCATCTTTTCCCCACGTCAAGCAGATTTTTATCAGCAGTCAGACGAGCAGGTTTTTGATGTTAGGCAGTGCCTGGCTGAGGTCTGGGCTGTCCCTCAGGTTGTCCATTTTATTTTCCAACAGCTGTATGAAAGGGATAACTTAGCTTAAAGGATTTTTTTTAAGCCTTGGTTTCTTTGTAGGCAGTCATACAGGCCTTCAGGTTTTGAAGGGGATGATTCTGCATGATCATCTGAGCAGAATGAAAAACAGACTCTCTCACAATATATGATTGCCACTTTTAGATCAAGAATACGTTCAAAGACATTCCTTCTGGCTTGTCTATTTTCCATGAGCTGTTTTAATGAACATTTTTTACTTTGCTGGGTTTGACCAAGAGTCTCTCAAACATCAAATGGCTAAAGAAGGTACAAATCTAGTGTGTCAGACTTAGCATACTAGTTATTACCTGATGATAATTATGATGGGCAAAGCAATGGATGTGAGTGAACCTAGAATCTAAGGCTGTTTTTGCTATGGTTGCTACCAATGTCTGCAGTGAGGAATACAGTATGAGAACTTGGAGGTGCTTCAAACATTTGTCAGTTTGGTTTTCAAACTTTCAAAACCAGCTGGCAAATGTTTGAAGCACCTCTATGTACTCATACTGTATTCCTCACTGCAGACATTAGGGGTGTTTGGCTCTCAAAACCCTCTAGTTTTCTGAGATGCTCATGAGACTCAGGGAAAACTTCAGAGACAGCAAATAATCTAGCCCTGTTCCTGGGTGCTTTCATGATTCTGAAGTCAGAGTCCTGTGCTCCTTTTGAGATAGATGAGGGCAAAACTCACACTAATCCAGAATTGTGCCTCATGCAGAGGAGAGGGAAAAAGCAAAATGAACCAGGCTTTCCCTCCTGACCATGCTGTACAACAGTCAGCTGCTTCCAAACACAATAAGGTCTAGTTATTAAAAGGCACCAGACATCTATGGGAATTTTTGCCAAATTCTTTGGAATTTTTCCCTCAGAAGCTGTGAAAATATGAAATATTCTTTTTACAGGAAATTAATTCAAATCCCATGTCAAAACACTACAAATCGTTTAGCAAATTTTTTTATTCAACAAAATTTACTGTTTATTTAATCCACTCTTGTCTTTAAAAAACCCAAAAACCTTCCTTCATCTCTATGAGATCTTTTATTTCTCCTTCAAGATTTTCCACTCCCCCAGATAGTCTTATCCTTTGTAAAGATCTCTCAGTCACTCTACTCTGCTACCTTGAGGCTGAAACTAGTCAAATAGTTAATACAATATTCTGTGATTTGCATTCTTTACGTTTTTCAATCTTGTTCCTGTGGAACGTATTTCAATAAGAATCCCAAAACAGAAAAGGGCATGTTACCTGACTATTTCTACAAAATAATGAGCAATGAAGTACTTAATTTTAGCATTTAAATTCTCATTTTTGGGATGCATAATTAAAAGTCCCTTGAAATCAGAGATATTTCAAACTTTTGGTAGGGCTATTGTTTCACCCTATGTTTCTGCAGTCTCAATAAGAGGGAAATCCACTTTACCATCACAAAGTCAGAATATTTGTTAGAGCTCGTGAAAAATTTTTCAACAAAATAGGTTTTGGTCAGAAAATGCTGACTCATTAAAACTGGAACTTTTTGTGGGGGAAACTTTAAAATTAAAAATGGCCAAAATTGAAGTGGAATATTTCCAAATTACCAAAATCAAACATTTCAGTGGACACAATCTGAATTTTGGGGGACTTTCAGTTTACAAAATTTTTTTCAAAATTGCGACTTTAAGCCCTGATTTATAATAGGAAAAGCTTTCAAAATCTCATATATTTTCCTGGTACAGGAAAACGGTGTCCTACCCAACCCTAATGTTTGGACTCCATTGGCCTGACCCAAAGCCCACTGACTTGAAGGGAGTCCATTGGTTTCAATGGGCTTTGGCTCACACCCTCCATTGACAGAGTATGAAGGGGCTGGAGGGGTAAAACCCAGCTGCTGAGCCTTTGGCATCTGCACCTATGGGCTGGAATGGCAACTTTAGCCCATCTGCTTTCTGTAACATGTTGAAGGATGCGTATAAACCCCTGTACAGCCTCTCCATCAGAATTCCCCACACGCGGCCTCTATGTGATCTTCCCCACAAAAAGAATTCCCCTCTATGTGATCTTCCTCCCCTCCGATGTATTTGATCCCAGTCCCATTTCACAACAAGAAAATTTTCTTAGAAACCAGAAGGCCTAGAAACTTAGAGCAACATGCTGTCTTATGCTATATGGCATGGAGGGTAAGAAAATGCAGCAGATTGGTGCCCAGATCTACTCCCTCAAAGGGAGACAGGGCAGCAGTTCCACTGCTTGATCCTTCTTACTTCCCCTAGTCTGTTTCCCAGACACCATGAAAGCCCCTGTGTATGTCTGGTGTTCTGCAGCTCTGGAAACATACAGCTGGCACAGGGATTAGGAAGAGCAGAAAACAGCTCTCTGAGGTATGCTTCCTTTGGGACTAGACATATCCCTCATCAGAAATATGTTGAAAAGTTACTGCCGACTGAACGAGAAGTAATGTCCCATCTGCAGCTGCCAGTGGGGACTCCATGACAGTGCGATTCCTGAGAGATACACTGTAGAGATGGTGCAGGCCCAAGGAGCAGTGTGGATGCCCTGAATCTCTAAATGGAGACCTTTGTCTTCAGCAGATGCGCTCTGATCCACTCAGATCTCAGGACACCCAGGATTTAGGGGGTGGGACACCCACCCTATTTAGCCACCTATTCTATGAGCCACTGCATGACATAAGTATTTGGGGGAAACTCCACAAATGAAAACTTGGAACATTTATCCCCTGCACAGGTTTTCCTTCTAGGTATAGCATGTTTAAAAATGCTTTTAAAAATGAAAGCTCAAATTCCACAGAAAATACTGAAATTCACAGTGAAACTCCGAGTCCAGATTGAGATCTCAGTGTGTATTTATATATAAAAGTATATACGTAGTTGAACTACAATCCCTTTGCAGGCTCAGAGCCTGCTGCTTGGAAGTTAGTTGGTGTGTATTTTCAGTGGCCTTACTAACAGCCATTTGACATGCTAAATTCCAAGCTGTCATCCAAATTTTGCTTTAAAATATTATGACGATGTGATATAAGTACCTCATTTGACAGCCCATTCCACCTATCGACTGCTCAACAGTCTCTCTTAATTTAAACCTAAATCCCCTGTTTCTGGTCATGCAAGAACTTCAGAAGCTAATCAAGCTTAATTTTATAACATTTAAACCAGGAGGACTCTGTTAATCATCTTCGCTCAAGACTAATTTCATCAGCCTCTCCTCAGATGTGACCCTTTCCTTTCCATTAACCATCTTTTTTGTCCTGTGATGTACCCTTTCCAAGTTAACTACCTATACCTTTCTTCAGTAAGACCCCCAAATTGGAAATTGTGCCCCAAGAGCAATCCAACCAGATTGCTCTACAGTGATAACGCAATTTCCTTTAATTTAGATAATATAGCCCTCATAACACAAGTCAGCATGTCATTAGCCTCACCCCTGGCTGCTGTGCACTGAATCAGAAATTTAAATTCAATTCACCCACATCCATCCCTGAATCATGTTAACTAAGTCAGCATCGACACAGAGCTTGGACGTTATTTCTATCCACACGCAGTCACTTCGGCCCAGATTCTCAGAATTATTTAGATGCCCAATTCCCTTTGAAATCAGTGGAAATTAGACTTCTTAAGTAACTTTGAGGTTCTGGACCTTCAGGCTGAAATTTACTTCTGGCATAAATTAGGACAACTACCTTCACTTTAAAAAGCTCTCATTTCTAGTAATACAAACCTCTTATGGGCCAAATCCATACTTTGGAAAATAGCTTGCAGTAATATTCAGAGCCCCAATTTCCCAGTTAGAAGCACCTATTAGAGAACTGGTAAATCTAGCAGAAGCACCTGCCAAAGTCTGCAAAAGTTTAGAGACAAAAAGAGCCCCAGGAAGGTAAAAAGGACTCTCAGGCCTGGTTTACACCGTGAAGTTAGGTCAACAGAAATCACCTTCCATTGACCACATAATGTGTGTGTCTCCACTGCCAGCCCCGTTCCGCCGACTTAAGTCACTGGAAACGTCGACTTAATAAAACCACCTCTGCAAGAGACCTAGTGCCAAAATCGAAATGGTTGGGTGGAATGAGCAGCAGTGTAGGTGGATCATTGCATAAATCAACATCACTGGCCTCTGAGAGGTATCCCACAATACTCTGCTGCGACATGGCCATGTACACAGGAAACAGCCCCTGCTCTGATCAAGCCCTGGGAAATTTTGAATTTCCATTTACCATTTGGTCAGTGTGGAGAGCTCGTCAGCACAAGTGATTATGGCAACTGCACACCCCAAACTCGCTCCAGCCTGGAGTAGACCTGAGGTGTTGGATCTCATTGGTCTGTGGGGAGAAGAGTCTGTTCAGGCTCAGCTCTGATCCAGTGCTGGGTGTTAGGGATTTGGGTATGTTTGGGTATGTTTTTCTAGGACCACTTCACTCACCACCACCCCCCTCAAGGTCCGTCTTGTACAAAAACCGAATTTTGGGAGGCTAATTGGAGCAAAACAGTCATGTTGTGGGGGAAGGGTGGACTTGTCCTGTATAAACAGTGGTCTGGAAATTTTACTGTATAAACAGTGTAAACTGTATAAACAGTGGTCTGGAAATTTTGATTGTGATTCAGAGCTACTGTTCACTTGAGAATGATAAAGGGAATTATTTTTACATTGCAACTTAGCTTTTCATCCATGGTATGAGCTATGCTTGCCTTACAGTGGAAAGCGTGGCCTTCAGCGCATCCTCCATTCCTGTGGAGAGGTTGCCGCAGATTAGAAGATGGAAAAAAAGAACTCAGAATGACATGTTCAACGAGCTAATGAATGCTTCCAGGGCTGCTGACTCAGAGATAAGAGCCTGGACATAGAAAGCAGCCCAGGAGCATACGCATGCGATGCAGGATGAGATGCGGTATATAATGAGGGATCAATCAGACATGTTGAGCTCTGGTTGATCTTTTTTAAGAACAGCAGCGGCAGCATAGACTCCCTCTGCAGCCTCTGCACAACTGCCAGCAACAA
Organism: Mesoclemmys tuberculata; assembly: GCA_007922155.1. NCBI lineage: Eukaryota > Metazoa > Chordata > Testudines > Chelidae > Mesoclemmys > Mesoclemmys tuberculata. The sequence goes on from ML675601.1 coordinate 75,260,752, forward strand.
ACACCCTCTTCCCAAGCTCTCATCCCCCAAGCGTTCTAGGAAGAGGGTGAGCAGGGTGCAGTATGTGCTCCACTCAACACCAGTGCAGGGGGCAGAAAGAGATGGTGACCTTTCTAAAAACTGTGAATAGGCAGGCTTTGGTGTTTTCACAGCGAATCAGGATATTTTTCTCCCCTCCCAGTCATAGGAGAATGGTTGCCAACTGTTAAATTCTTTTCCCTTCCCTCCACTGTTAAGGATGTGCAATAAAAGTAAACGTCATTGAAATTCAGTACTCTATTTATTACAAGCATGGGAATGGGTTGTGGGGGAAGGGGAGGTGCAGGGACAGTGCTGCAAGGGGAGGATGGAAAGGCACAGCACAGATAAGTGATGCACATTTCTGTGACTCATTACAAAAACGAGTTTTCAATGAGGTGCAGAGCTCTGCAGTTGGCTCTCAGCACTGCACTGGTACCTGGCTGCTCAAAGTTTGCGGCCAGCCTCTCTGCCTCCATAACCCAACCCAACAGAAACATCTCCCCCTTTGTCTCAAAGACGTTATGGAGCATACAGTAGGCAGAGATAACTATGGGGATATTGCTTTCACTGAGGTCTATCCTAGTGAGCAAACTGCACCAGTGATCCTTTAAACGTTCAAAGGCACATTCCACCACCACATTCTGCACTTGCTATTGCGGTTCAGGTGACCGGTGTATGGCTTCATGAGCCACAGGAGCAAGGATTAGGCTGGGTCTTCCAGGATCACTATTGGCATTTCAACATCATCAGTAGTTATTTTTTGGTCTGGAAAGAAAGTCCCTGCTTGCATCTTTCTGAACAGATCTGAGTTCCTAAAGATGCGCACATCATGCACCTTTCCAGACTGCCCCAAGTTGATGTTGGTGAAGCGGTCCCTGTGATCCACAAGGGCTTGCAACACCTTGGAAAAGTATCCCTTTCATTTTATGTACTCTGTGACAAGGTGGTCTGGTGCTAAGATAGGGATATACATGCAATCTATCGCCCCACCACAGTTTGGAAACCCCATCATGGCAAACCCATCCACTATGTCCTGCACTTTTCCCAGACTCACTACCCTTCTTAGCAGAAGTCTGTTAATGACGCTACACACTTGAACCACAGCAGCTCCCACAGTGGATTTACTGACTCCGAATTGATTCCCAGCCGACCAGTAGCAGTCTGGCATTGCTAGCTTCCAAAGAGTGATGGCCACACACTTCTCCACTGTCAGAGCAGGTCTCAAGTTAGTATTCCTGCATTTCAGGACTGGGACAGTTCTGCACAAGGTTCCATGAAAGTGGCCTTACGCCTCCGACAGTTCTGCAGCCATTGCTCATCATCCCAGACCTTCATAATGATGTGATCCTACCAGTCAGTGCTTGTTTCATGGCACCAGAAATGGTGTTCCACCAAGCGCTACTACTGTACAACAGCCAACAGTAATCAGGAATTGTTTCATTCTATGGCTTTTAGCAGGGCGGCTTGAGTAACAGCACAATTTTCCACACTGCAGGTCCTCTCTTGGCCTTGGAAATACTTCAGGATAAGACATGAGGTGTTTGTGATGCTCACAATGATAGTGCAGAGCTGAGTGGGCTCTACGCCGGTCCAGCAATGGCGTACGTGCGACAGAAACAGGGTTTTGAAAATGATGTGAAGAACTGTTCCTCTGTTTGTTGATGACAGCAAAGGGGAGTGGGGGGAAGAGGACATTGCATCATGGGAGGCCAAAGACCTTCCCGAAAGCCCCTACGGCTAGTTGCACTGTGGGATCAAGACTCACGGTGCACTGCTTTGCTTAGTGATGCAAGTGTGGCTGGTAGGGACACAATCCCCTGATACAATGAGCATGGTGTGATCACACTCAACTGACTTCATTAGTTTGGCAGGTGAATGTCGACTGAAATTAAATCAACTTCACTTTGCAGTGTAGACATACCCTCAGTATTAGGTATTTCAATGGCAGGAAGTTGTCAGAAAGTGTTCCCTGCATGACATGTATAAAAGACAACTGTGGAGCTGACTGGACTTTGTGAAAGTTTTAAGGTGCTATAGGAGAAGAGCTTTGTTAATGGCATCTAATCAACACTCTGTGCATGCGTGCCTTTGCCATTACCGTGCTTAGTCACTCTTTGATCTGAGGGAGCTGATGAGTTTATAGTCTTCGTTTAATCATTTAAATTACTTTACCTCTTATTTTATTAGACTGCTTATACTGTGCAGTTCCATCATTATGGAATGATGTTAATTAAAGGCTTGATGATGGCCTTGCCACCAACCCTGAGTAAGAGATAGCACAAACCCCACCTTGTGACTCATGGAATTACAATATGGTTTCCCCCTTTGTTCCAGATCAACCTGGTACCAGGTACAGGTGTAGAGACCGATTCTCCAATGTCTTATATCTTGTGTAATCAGCTACACTCTGCAAAGTGAGTTCCACTCAGAATAGTGTGTTTTGTGCATCCTTTGCCCAGCCACAAATGACTGCAGATGGCGCAATGCATAGAGAATCAGATCTCTGGTGTCACCATTTATTTTTAAATTGACTTACAGTGCAATTATAAACAAAATAATAATAATAAAATAGTGAGTAACATAGCATATGGATAGCTAAATGCTTCACCTTACTCTCACATAGACTTGTTATGGATATAACAGTTGACATTTGATTATGGATAAAAAGTTTTAAAGCACTTATGTGATTTAGAAGCCTAAATCTTATTTTCAAAATGACTTAGAGGCCTGATTTTAAAAGTAATTTAGGCACCTAAAGATGTGAACCTAAAGACACCTCAAAGCCTTTAGTAATCTTGCTTGTAAATCACTTAGGCATTTTTTGAAAGTTTTACCCTGTATCTTAATTTGCATAATTATCATTCAGATCTATTAAAGGGTAAAATTTGGTCCACATACAAGCAGTGAAAGATATTTAAGGTCAGGTAAACGGATAGACAGAAAAAGAAGATCAGTTTTTATATCCATTGATTGAGTCCTCTGTTTTCACAAGGATAAAGATCAAAAACCTTAATATCCTCCTCCTAGTCTTCTTTAAACAGAGATTTACACAAAGCTTCATTTCAATTCCATTTGATAATGACTCATAAGAATCTTGATTTCTATAGAAAAATCAGCCTTGGCAGTTCTCCATTGACCCTGTAGTCCAGAGCACCCTATCAGTTTGAAAATGACTAATTCTTGCGCCGTCTAAAAGACAATCCAATCAATCACATATTAGCTACATGTAGATTAAATGTTGTTAAAATTGTTCCTTTTAAATGCACTTGGTATAGATTTGGTTTGTTTGTCTCATTAAAAATCACCTAAAAATAATATAAATACAGTAAATATTTAGCTAATGTTACATTTCATAAGCCTTGGGGTCAATGGGACACATCTTTTGCATTGTGGTAAACCATCATTTGGATGTATTTTGGCCGCAGACCATAGGTGTATATTCAAGAAACATCAAAAACTTTCATGTAATGCAAATTATTTAGATGAAAAAATTAATATTGTGTAGAAAATGACAAGAGTAAACATGGAAATTAACTCCTGGCAAATCCTTTGTTCTGAGCTGTAATACTCTATATTAAGATTGCCGCCTTTTAATAGCTTCCAAAGGAATTTCTTGCATAATGGCGTTTTAGTCATCATGTTAATGTCAACAAACAAGGCAGATTAATGCTTATAATCCTGAGCTGTCTCGCACTCTGCTTATTAGAATTGTAGGCAGATCTTCATTAGAATGAATGACATCTGATTCTATAAGCTAGTCACAACAGAGGCACCTTCTTGCTATAGTGTCACCCTGCAGATGACAATGTCGGCCATTATGAATGACACTCCACAATTCGTTACTTCCTGCCTCAAATTGTAGTTAATCTTTCATCCAAACTGTACACATGTGCAGCTTTAAGTGGGCTATCACAGCAAGTACCCAGTAATGCTGCAAGCACATGGAGACTGACAGAAGGTAAATTGCTTGTCAGGAGGTCTGTATTTCAATTCACAGCATATTCCAAACACGTTGTGGTGAAAGCTCTCCACAACAGCTGCTTTCATTGCTAACTATTTTTGATGTAAATGTCAATAAAGCTCCAGGCCCTTTCATATTTTTGGCCAAGACTGTCCATCTTTCCCTATGCAGGCTGGCAGGTTGAGTTCCATTTATCTACTCTTAGGAACATGTCCTATAATAATGATTGTCTCTGGAGACCGTTTAGAGTGATTGAAAGCAGTGACTGGGACAATAGGCTGCTGAATTTCATTGCTGGATTGGGTTGACAGGTGACTGCTTTTATGTCCTCTAATCTGGAAGGGAAGGAAATAAAAAAAAGAAAAGATTATATCTAATCAACAGACAGGCATCTCCCTTAGTTTACCCCTCTCATCAAAACAATTTAAGCACTAGTCATTAAAACATGCTCATATTTCCCTAGTATAGCCAAGAATTTTTAAAGGAGGGAAGACTGAATTTATTTCCAGTGTGTTGGCATAAACGAGAACTAAGGAAAGGACTTGACACAGGCCATATGGATCTACCCAAAGAGATGCTGCTTGTAGTAGATCCAAACAGGTAAGCAAGTGTTTCTTAATGAAAACTGCTGGGGAAATAGGGAGAACCATACCACAGTCTGCCACAGACAGAATGCTACACATGGAACATGAATCCAGGTGTACCACTTGTAAGAATTTCCATTTAAAAATCAAATTTTGCCAGTTTTTGAGTAGCCTAATGTGTATTGTTTGGTTTAAAATCAAAAGTTCTCTAAACTTGCAAAAACTGCTGTGCAAAATAAAGTGTGACAATGGTGGCATTTCCACTACCTCACCGCAGTGCTATCCATAGAAGACAGTGAGATGATCAGGTTTTTGAAAATGATATGGCAAAGAGTAGAAAATATTCACTCAGTACCAGCATCTGCCTCCTTGACAGACCCCAGAGGCAGTTGTTTTGGCACTTGAAATTCTCTCTGAGTCTGCATAGTTGCCTATGGTTACACTGCAGTTGGGTTCTAGCTAGGCTTTCTTGTTTTCTTTCTTACTATGTTTCCGCTCCTTTGGTTTTGTAAACATGTACACTTTTGTTCATTGATGATAACCATTTTACATAAATTTCCTACATCTATTAACATATGGGAGGGGAGAGGAGAATTTACCCATGCCCATTTCTTTTCGTCTAAATGTACCTTCGGGCAAAAGTTTTGTTCACATTGTACAGTTTTATTTTTATTTATTTTTTTGTATTTCTACAATATTGGAAAGCTATCGTTAGCCCTAGGCAATCGTGACACAACAATAAAATTAAACAGCAGCTCAACCTGCCCCTCCCATAGCCAACAGAACTGTATTAACCACAAAACAATAAATCACAAAATTTCCCATCATAGTACTGTGCTCAAAAAAGCTTTTAAATGCATATTATTTCACCTAGATGAGGGTACTTCACTGTAGTAGCTTTAATTTAGATCTTTTTAAAAGAAGATCTGCCTTGTGATATATGTTATTAGCAATTTCATTTTTTAACCAATTTTTTTTAAATAAGGTCCACAATGGAGATCGAATGCAAATTCATTTTCAAAAAGAGAAAGGAAAACAGTTTTCTCTGATTCTCTAATATGCTCTTAAATGACCACTTTAACAATGTATATTTTCTCAATTAAGGTACTGTGGCTAAAGTATTCCCTTCAATTTTAAGACCCCAAGTCAATCACAAATATTTATTTCAGACTTCGTTAAAACTGTAAATGGGCACATGGATTAGAAAACTGGGTTTCCACATTTTTATGAGAATCATTTTTTGTTCAAATCACTCAATCACTCAATCGATCAATTTTGAAATATTTCCATCTGGAACCCCAATTTGATAGAACAGGAAGTGAGTTGTGTGAATGAGAAATAATAGTTCACACAAATTTGTCCAATATAAAAGAAACATCCTTTTTTTCTCTTTCATCGCTATAGTATTTAATGGGTCAATCCAGGGAGACTTCCACTGACCTCCAATAGTAGAACCTCTGCACCATGTTGTACAGAATCCCTTGGTGACTGACAAACAAATTCAATAATTTTAGATCGAAATTCTTTGTTTTGTCCAGTGTCCACTAGATGCGACGACAGAAGTCTGCAAAGGAATCAGTTGTAGCTCCTTTGTGCCGGGGCTGGTTGTATACCTATCCCTTAGGAGCACTTAGAAGCAACCCCGAGGCTGATCTACTTTACTCTCAGGATGCTCTCTACTAGCCAAGGATAGCCAGCCAAGAATAGCCAGTGTAGTGGTGGTGTAGTGGTCCTACTCACGTCTCACTCACACCATACAGTGGTGGCTGCATGAGAGAGTTGGCAGATCCAGGAACCAGCTACACAGCTGGGATATAACTGGAACTGTGTCAGTTGGGGAGATCTGTCATCTTTCCAGCTTCTTTGCTGAAAGGACCACCAACCAGAGCCATGCAAGGAGACTGGAATGTAAAAGAGAGTCTGGCCTTTCATCGGTAATGAGATTTAAAAAAAAATATACAAATATTTTTCAGTGAAATACTAAAGGCCTTTTAAATTATCTTAATTAAATATATTAGTAAAACCAAATGACTATCAAGAAAAAAGGGAAGAAGAGAAGTAGAAAAAAGAGATGCAAAAGAAAAAGAAATGGGAAGAAGAAAAGAAGCAGTGTAGATGTTAGAAAAAACAAACAAATCATAGATAATGTATTAACATATGACTATTTGCTTTCTACACTGCAATGTTAGGACTAAGGAGTACTGTGCCATGGAACAGTGGGGTTGAAAAAGCCCCCAAAGAGTAACCCCTCTCACACAAGTGATAACATAACTGTCACTCAAATTTTCGGTCTTCCCTTGTTTAAAAACCCCAGCATATATGGTGTTCATACCCAGGCTTCAGTGCATTTGTTGTTCATGGTTTCTTTTAAAAAATAGTACAATTTCTCACCAAACAAAACTAGGATGAAATATTGATTACTTTCTCAAGAAACACACAAAGCCCAGCGAATTCACAGTATTTAAAAAATTTATTGTATCCAAGTTGCTCTGAAATGGAACACAAAAATACGTTTTTACTAAGTTTTACTCCTCTTAGCTCCTCAGAGCCACTTAGATCTGTGTGAGCCTGTGATAGGCATTGGTAACATACAGGTATATCTGAAAGCAAATCTATTAATGGTAATGACAAGTAATAAGTCAGAATTTAGCACACAGAATCTTGATTTCTGATGATGATGCACAAAACAGCAGGAACTAAAACTGACTCTCAGATTCCAGGGTAGGTTTGAAGGGCTGGCAGCTAAAAACAAGCAGATCTGTTTACTTATAAACAAAACATATTTGCTCTGGAGTCACTGAGACAAAAATATGGAACCTCATATGCCTTTTCTGTAGTCACTTCTCAGAGCATAACCTCATTCAAATTATCTTTCTGTCTTTATCAAAAAAGTATGCTAATATATTTTTGCACAGTTAAGTTTAACAGAAAATGCAAGACATATTTCAGAGAAAGAGGTTATGCCACTGATAATCTGAAAGAACCAAGGCTGAGGCAGATTTAAAAATATATAAGACAACAGCTTTTGTTCGGAGAAGTGATGCAGAAAACAAGAAAACCAGAAAGCTTACTGTAAAAATGTACTTAACTGTAAAAATGTTTTTAAACTAATGAAAGGCTGCCTGGGCAACTCAATGAAGGAGTTTTTGTGTCCTGCCCATTAAAACACTAAGGAATAGTTGGCACACTGTGTAATGCCTAAACAATACCTCTCCAAAAGTTATTATGATAGAACCCAATCCTGCTTGCTCTAGTGCCAGAACAGCCATTAATTTAAATGCCAGCAAGATGGGGCTTTATTGGCCTGAATTTAAGTTGTGCTGAGTATCCTCCTACACAGGCCTCCCATTGTCTTCAATAAGAAATGAGTTGTTCAGCACCTTGGAAAATATTTGTATTTCCTGAGAACTTTCGGGGTATTCAGAACCTCATAAAAATGAGAGAAGATGAGTACATGCTTGTAAACCGGTGGGTTATCTTTAGAGCCTTGCAAATCCATGGATATCCGCAGACTATTTTTGCAGATCACCGATCAGATGCAGACACAAATTTTGTATCCAGGGCTTTAGTAATCTTACCAGTCCAGGGAGGATTCATGCTACACCAGAGTCTGTTTGAGGCTGTTACATGAAGGCTCAGTTTATTGGCTAAGCATAAACTTGAGCAAAATATCAAAATAAAGTAGTTCCTCTGCCCAACATGGGCTACAGTTCCCAAAGGCTTTCTGCTCATTTCTGTCAGTCCTAACTTAGGAACTACCGCATTTTTCACACGTAAGGCCATGTGACTGAGAATCACCCAGTAACTAGACTCTTTACTCCTTGTCCCTACCTGGTCACTGCAGCTCACCAGCTCAACTGACCTCTTATGGCCTTTATGTGAAGAAGAGATCTTCAGGCTATCACCTGGCCCCAGACCCTTAGCTGGGAGGCAGCTGATTAGTCACAGGTGGGACTGGGCACATAGCCTATTAAGCAAGGGAATAGTCACCCTGTGATGCTGCTTGAAGCAGTTTGCAATTTATAAGATACACTTCAGTTTATGCCATAAAATGATATAACTGGCAGGAAAGTCTGGTTACTTACTACCTTCGGGGGAGCACCACTGAAAAACTTCACCTAATTATTTACTTGTTTCTATTGTGGTAGCACTTAAATGCCCCCGTCAGGACCAGGGCTGCACTGTGCTTACAAGGAAGCAAAAGGTGAGGAAAGGTCCCTGTCCCAAGGAGCTTACATTCTAAGATGAATCATTACAGTCACGGGTAATGTTTAATAGATCAGTTTCATATGACCACTAAAAAGAGAAATGAAAGGTATCAGAGGAATGAGACAATGTCAAACATAGACAATTCCTAATGGAAATTGAGCAGATTAGAAAATGCAGTTACTTCACTGCAAATATAAAAATATTTCATCATCAGATGGGATATTTACACATGCAATTTTTAGGGGTTATATCCTAGTCAAAATGCTTGTAGAGCTTTCTTTTTTGAGCAGCATGAAACAGTTATGAATGTATTCTGCAAGAACAAACACATTTCAAAATCATAACAGCTTTGTTCATAGTCATTTATTAAAACTCTGATCCATCAAGAATTTAAGCATGTGCTTAACTTTAACCATGTGAACTGTCTGAACTGTCTCATTGACTTCAATGGCATTACTCACCTAGTTAAAATAAGCACATGCTTGAATGCTTTGCTGAATCAGGGCCCAGGTCACATGTACAGTCTGAAGGTATTCTGCACAACATAACTTTGAGAGTTGACAGTGTAAAAAGAATAGCTTAAATGGGAATACAGATCTGACTTAGATTGTAAGCCCCTGGGGGCAGGGATCATCTTTTTGTCCTGTGTTTGCACAACCTCTAGCACAGAGGGGTCATAGTTTATGACTAGAGACTTTCAGCACTACAACAATACAAATAATAATAATCAATTATAAAATTTAAAGTTGTATGTTGTAAATGGATTCCATCTTGATGGGCTTTAAAGCCACTTTTCTAAATCTAGATGAAGATTCCAGAAGATAAAGTGCTTGATTTATAGACTATACTGGAGAATGCCTCATTCCTCAGGAACTGGAGGTGATGAAAATGAATATAAGTTTCAACTTATTTTTAATTTTGCTAATGAATGAATGAATGTTGAGGGACTGGTTTTATGGCTAGGGTGTTTTGTTTTGTTTTGTTTTTCCTCCCAATGAACTATTTTTGTAAGATTTTTATATTTATCTTTTCATAAACTGGTGACATAATGTCAATTTAAGACCTTTCACCAAGATAAGACCTTACCAGCTTCCTCAAGTACAATCTCATGTATCCAGATTTTTTTATATTTTGAGCAGGCGGAGATCACAGACTTACAATCTCTGTGGTAGGTAAAAGAATAAATATTTTTAAAATAGCTGATTTCAGTGACATTTTCCAAACTGATGCTCATTTAGAAGAATCTGATTGGACCAATGTAGGCCTTGCACCTGATTCGTTCAAAGATCTTGGAGGTGCTGTAAGAATGAATGAGCAAAGTTCACAAATTCATAAGGGTTAGGCCAAAAAATCTCACCTTTTGGGTCAATAAGCCACTTGAGGGAAGACAGACCTTCCAGAATCTCCGAGATTGAGGAGAGGAAGTCATAACATCGACATCAGGTCACTCCAGCCTTTCTTTCCCTGCATCCAAAGGAGACCTACTGACAAGAAGTGCTGAGCTAGCAGAATATTGCTGTCTTGGTCCTTGCCTGAAATTACAGCTTCTACTCTGGGAGCCCAGAAACTGCAAGAGCTGGAGAATTTGCAACCCCCCTGTTATCTGAAGTACATTATTTTTCCTTTTTTTCTATTTTAATTAGCTGGGAGACATCCTGGTCCTTTTTATTCTCTTCCCTTCAAGGTGTGGAAGTGGAAGTGTGCATGCATGGTGTGAGACCACCTATAAAGTCCACAATGGGAAGGCATCTGAAAGAAACGTTCCCCAGGTTTAAATAGTCCTATATGTTGTCTTACAAAATTACTCATTAGTGTGTGTTCTGTGCTGTATGTTTAAAATCCTGAAATACTTGAGATTGTCATATGTAATTTCTGATAAATAAATGTCAAATTTCTGCTTACCAAGAGTTTCCTGTTAAAGTCTGTATTATTATAGCTCTGGGTAGAAGAAAGGGTTAGCTGCAACTCAAGAATCAAAGTCTAAGGATGAAGCTTTATAACATGCTCTGATATTAGTTAATAATTTGGTTTCAATATTAAGATATTTAATCATTCAAATTATAGGTTTGATTGACTTGGTAAAGTTCTATAACCAACTGGACAACCACTTCCTGAAACACTTCTCTGAATTTATATAAGGATTGATCATTTTAGGTATTAATTCAATTATTTAACTAGTTTGATTATTTAATTGGAACCCAATATTGAGACTAATTTTTAAAAATTTGATCTTGATTTTGTGTTGGTTTCATAGTTGTATATCTTTATTCTTAGTTGAGTTTATTATTATTATTAGCAACTTGGTTTTGGTGTTATGTTTTCTTGATTTTATTTATAGATACTGAGTCACATTTCAATAAGCAAGGTGGGTTCAGAATCTTTGAGGAGCAGATGTGGATACAAGCTGGTCTGCCTAAGAGCCTGACCAGCAAACATAATTAGTCTTTGGTTCTCTCACCAGCCAAACTTTATTACAAAGGAATCTGTGGCAAAGCACTTTCAAAGAAGGAGAATGAGTGGGTGTCCGAAGAAACAGACTTTATACATAGCATTTGTTCACCATAACGGTGGCATTTTCTAGGAACTGGCACAGGAACACAGAGCTCCTCTGTTGAGACGCCCTCAGGTGCTTAGCGTCTCACTCAGGCTGGCAGGTAAATGTTGCTAGCTCCCAACAGAATGCAAGTGTATGGGGTGGGGGTTTGAAGTTTCTCTCTAAGGCAAAGAGATCTAGTGGTTTGGAACAAAGGAGGTCCTTAAGAAAAAGACCAGACAGACTTAGAAAGAAAGGCATGAAGTAGGGTAGTTATGGATTCTGAACAGCTGGCATTCTCTTGAGCTGGAGAGCACTGGATTTCACATACATTATTTGCTGCACCACAGACATTCTCCTCTTGAAAGAAATTGAGAAGCAACAAGTGTCTAATTTTTGATGATTTAATTAACTAATACATTAATGTCAAGGAGTTGTTTATATGTAACCTGGACTACATAAGAGAACAACCCATTTACTCTAAAATCTAAAGCTGACTAAACTTGGACAAGTACCACCCTCACTTTTGGTTGCCTATAATGTATGCCTCCTCCAGAAAGTGTTACTTCAGGGACTGACTCACAAGATGGAGTGGTTTGCTTTGGTTTATTTTTCCATTTCAAGGAGCATTATTTCTGAAGGTTGTTTCAGACATTAAGAAAAGATGATATTCAGGCAAGGGGATGCATATTTTTTCATATTGTCTGATAAATGGGTAGTCAAAATACATGACCTACTTGTTGTCTTTAAAAATTACAAATGAGATAATTACATTATATTGCCTGAAAATTCACAGAACTATTTAACTCTGGTTCTAGAAATATCTTTTTTCTCTACCCAACTGTCTTTTCCATATCTTGATGATGGTACAGTGAGCTGATTCTTTTTTTAACCCACTATTCTTCTCTCCACTGGTAGATGAAGGATTTGTCAAGGCATTGCTGCCTTTCTCTGGCTTGATCAAGCCCAAACTCAGGCTATGTCCATTGCAGAAGCAATTCATTAAATTTAATTTTTAACATAGATGTTAACTCCGATATTCCTTACTGTGAATAAATGGCGTCCAGCCATTTATTGGAGGATAACAAAATGTAACACATTGGTTAGTAAATATGTATGTATGTAAATATACACAGAGAGAAAGAGAAAGTGAGAGAGAAGTATGGGGGGGAGGAGAAAAGGAGAGGAAGAGAGGGAGATGTATAAGAAATGTACGTATTTTTAGTGAGTGCATTTATCTTATGGTGTAAAACGCAGGGAATTTTAAACATTTCTTAAAGGGAGTTCTGTGGCAGAGTGTCCTAATAAGCTAAACTGAATAATATCACAAGCAGTAACCCAAATCTCTGATCTATGATAACATGGGATATACCATGTCACACAAAGGAGTATAATAAGATACTTTTACTTACAGATAAAATTTTTAAAAACCCATGATTTTTCATGGTCTATTGTTTAGCTAATTTAATTGCTCATAATGGATGAGCTAATACTCAGAAGAGATAAACTCATATTAGGTGTGCTAAAAAAGCCAGAAAGACAGGTTGTCTTCAGAAAGTTGTATCAATAACTAGCAAATCCTGCAATTCCAGCAAGTGTCAAATATACATCACCTGAAATCTAGAATCAGCTCACTGGAAAAATGTCTACCACTGTCTTACAACCAATCATGGAAGAAGCAAATGTATGTGATAGTGATTGACTGTTACACAATTAAATGTGATGGCATGAGGTATCAGAGTAACATGGAAATTTTGTCCATTGCTTTATGTTACGTAAAGGATGATTCTTCCCTGAAACATCTAATAGACGAGGCACAACTCAATCATCTTCATGCCATCTACACCTCAGACATGATTACTGCTCCTTTGAACGTTGCTGATTTATCTTCTAGTGGCATCATTAATTTGTGCTGTTAAAGGGGCAGTATGAGATCGATGAGGAAAAGCTGGTGCATAACTATATAGCCAGAAAAAAATGTGAAAAGCAAATTTTGTATATTATTTCAGGCATCAGTTTCATTTGGTTAGAACATATCTTGAAAATAGCATTTGTGAAGATTCCAAATGATGAACAAGTACGGATTTTTTATGTATTTATTTATTGCTGTCATTGGCACCACTGTATAATTATTTTAAAAACCTGAGGACCTGCTTCCTCAACCATGGCTCTAATGCACTTAAAGAAAGAGACTGAGATGAGCTAATATTCCATAAATAATTGTTCCAAAATGAATGTCAATTTGATCGTGTTTGTGACCCTTTCACATTTGCTTTCCATGAACATTTGGTGGCATTGTCTTTATTAACGTGGATACTGACAAAGGGCCTGTAAGTTCTTATTCAAGAAAAATTCTCACTGATAGAATTCAATTCTTAGTTTAATATTTGCCTGAAACAAACTCTGAATTGTGTAAAACTCTCAGTTTATTAGTCATGCTGGGCTGGTTAGTTACATAAGTTATCCAATCAGGGAATAGGAACAATAACAAGATGACTTCAGCATCTAATCAACAAAAAGACAATTTCAAATGGTCAATACTCATAATGTGCAAGTAACTTGTTGAATTATTCATGGAAGAAAAGTTTAATTTTTGAGAACATATCTTGGAGAATTTCATGATCTGTTCACAGGCAAATGAGACAGGGAGAAATTCACCCTTGTGCAGCGTTCCAGCACAAGATTCTGCATCTCTTAAGCCGCATTTAAGCTCTGAAATAGACAACATGATGTGCAGACCTCATGCTGGCCCTCTGCACAGGGGTGAATTTCACCCTAACAAAAGACAGCTATATTTGCTGAATGCTTTATTCATGGTAAATTGTTTGCTGATCTCTACTTATAAGGACTTTCCTTCCTTTTCAGTAGATGTCCACAACTCTGATTAGAATCAGTGGTAGATATGTGCATGAATATCCTCTGTTATTAAAGATACTGTAAATCAATCACACTTCTAAGTGATTGTTGAAATCCAGCAGCTAGACTTAGTGCTGCTGGACTCTTCAGGTGTCAGGGACTGTAAGTAACAGTAATGAGTAATGAATTTAACACTTACCAACCTTTCTTTCCATTGCTTTAGTCAAAAACCTCAGAGAGGATATTGAATACCATCCAGATAACTGATAACACTCAGTGATAGAAAGTTTGAACATCTTTGAACGAAGAGTGGCAAAGATGTAGTTATTTTGTCACCATCTAAGTGGATTAGTCAGATGAATACATAATAGGTAATTAGCTACTAAACGTCTCTTTTTTTCATAGCACAAGTCTATTTCTATGCTGTGTTTAACCGTCATGCCTTTTTCTTTGTCCCCATTCAGGTAAAAAGCATTGTTTGGACAGCCAATAGTAGGACAGTAGGTTTGGATGGACGTCATAGAATACAGTAATTTAAAAGCCTTCTAAAGTAGCTCTTGTTCCACATCACTGACAGTACTTTGTCTGAAATGAACAGCAGGCTCACTGAACAATTGAGAACATTGGTGAGAACACTTACTTCTCTCATGGCTCCCTTTGGTGCCTGGATCAGATTCTCTCTTGGACTAGCAGACTCTAACACCTCTTCTGAAATCAGCTCCAACTGATGATGAGCTACATCTGGCCTGTGAAAGGAAAATAGCAAAACCTTTGATTGAGTCCAAGTTAAGTGGATCTTCATCATCTGCTCAGTCAACTTTTGCCAAGATGAATGATACTATGTCAGTACTCTAATCATTTCTGAGGTAGATTCCCCCTTTTCTGAGCTTTTTTTTTTTCCTGTAGAAAAACCATAAGAATATTTACTGCGAGTATAATTTTGGCTATTCAGTTCCAACTCTCTCGGTGCTTCATTGGACCAAAAAAAATTTTTTTGTTAAATCTTGTACTACTCGCCTTTGAACAGGAAATCACTTCACTGATTCACCATGTGAAAATACTAATATATTTTATCATCAGTAATCATCAGCCAAAGCTTTGTCTACAGTGCAGTATCTTAATCTGTTACATCACTTACTTGTCAGGGGCTTATTGAGTTTATATTGTACCATACTTGATACTTTAAAAACCTTTTCTGTGGCCAAAAATTGTTTCTTAAATTACTGAAGGAATGAGTTCTCCCTTACACATCAATGATTACTTTTAGCCAAATAGCAAATAAAACAGATTTAGTCACAAACGTGTTCACAGTGTAAGTTAATGAGAAATCAAATATGCTGCTTGTTTAAAATTAGTGATTTGGGGGGAGAATTATACTTTGATAACTTTTCAAATGCTGCAAACACATTGGAAAAAGTAAAAATGTTACTTGTCCTGTGGAGCACCGAATTTCAAAATGCTTAAGACAATTAGAAAATGGACAGACATGGAAGTCATATTTTTATTATATTAAACTATAATGGAAAATATTTTACAGTGATATGAAGTAGAACCTTAGCAAACAAAATATTTTATCCATGTCTTTGAGTGAAATAGTTGGCGTTAGGATTTGTTTTTCTTTAGTTGATGTAAAAATGCTGGTATCTCAAAAAAGCAATGGTGACATTTTTAAATTTCTAAAGACCAATAATTTGGATTTTTCTCCTCATACCCTGAACCATCTAATCTCTCATTGACTTCAGTTATTCTCCCTGCTGCACAATTTCTTCTAGATCTAGCCTTTTTCCTCCTCCCTTCCTTACCCCTTCTCTGGTAAAACCCTTGCTCCTTCTTTTGTCATCTCTTGTCCTCATTACCTCCTTGCCCCCCTTTCTCTCCAGTCTGTCCAAAGTGCTGTTGATAGTCTTCTTCTTCTCTCAAAGCTAAGGTCATATGTCCCCTTTCCCCCAGTTCGGTCTGGATCTTATTTGCTTTCCCTTGAATTGCTTTATTCAGTTTTGAATAAAGAATTATCATGGTCAGCGGCAGGACTGTCTATATGGTCCTTGTTGTAGGAGAGGCCGCTAACAAAAGACTGTGGTTCCTGGTCAGGAGCTAGTGATTAGGTCTGAAGTGTTCCTGCCTGATATAGGAATGCAGTAGTACCTTCAAAGGAGGAACTTGAAGTTATACACCAGCTTCTTCTGGTGTCATCAGAGCCGACAGTACCAGTACCTTTGAGTTATCAGTCTAGGTTATTAGTTCTGGAATGCTTATTTTAGTTGTTTTAGGCTGTTAGGCCCCAGTTCAGCTAAGCACGTAATCCTGAGTGTAGCTTTCTGAATGGGAGATGGACTTAAACCTATGCGTAAGTGTTTGGCTGTATCGGAGCTTTCCTGTTGGGGATGATACATCAGCACTGACTACCCACTTTCCTGGTCTCGGTAGCCATGTCCACTTATTTTTACATTTTGGCATTGTAATAATTCATAGAAGATTTCTCTTTATATTTGTCCAGAGCCAGATCTTGCCATAGAAGACTTGTACGGAAGTTTCTATTGATGCACAATGTCCTTGTCTTGGACCCCTACTGTGAGAATGGACTTTTGGCTAATGTACTTGTCACAAAGCAGGGCTTCTCTCTAGCTTGCGAAGGACTCACTGCCATGGGCGCTATTTCTTTTAGGCAGTTTTCTCTAAGTCCTGATGCCCTCTTTTAAAGCTCAGCTGGAATCATCTGGCCAGTCACATGTGCACTGGCCCTGCTCCCTCTTAAAGGGCCAGGGTCACCCAGTGACACTGCTGTTCTGGGTTTTTCTTCAGTTGCCTTTTCCCTCTTTGTCTATTTTCCTGGTCCATTTTTCCAACATGTTATGCAGGAGAATCACCATTGAACCTTGAATGAAGCCAAACTTATTTTTTTTCTTTTTGTGATGCTCACATTCAAGAAGTCTGGATCTTTGATTAGATTAGATTAGATAGATTTTTTTTTTAATTATTTTCATAGAGGGAAAAAAATAGTGGAGTCCTTCATTGCTGAGTCTCAGTTCCAATCTATTCCTAGCCAGGTTTTAGAGAAAAAGATTAGTCTCTGTATAATCGCTAATGAGAGATAGTTCACATTACCAGACCATTTAATGTTTTAGTACAAATGACAAACTGTGTTCAGGAGAGGTCCAAGACTGAGCCAGCATGGCTGGAGACTAAATCACCTTTCCTCTTTAAAGTAGATTGGGTTGTCCTTCCAAATCAGGGTTGAGGTCATTGGCAGGGCAGCTTGAGAAAGAGAGCATCTGTCTGAAATATACCTGGCCTGTGAATGTATTCAGGAATTCAGTTTCTAATGCTGCCAAACCCTTGACCTTCACAAGTAGTAATGTTTACCAAAAACATATGAGAAAAAAAAGCCAGATATTTTTTTATCTCAGTTCAGATTCAGTTTCTCAAAATGGGTCACTGGTCCAGAAACCCCAGTGGATCACATACAGTACAGCTTAAAAGAAGAACACCAAGGAGCGAACAAATAAAGAAGGATTTAAATTGTATTTTCACCTTAACTTTAGTATAGATTCTTTGATTTGCCTCAAAAGATCCTGTAAATAATTTTATTTCTCCCTCACTGTCCAGTGGTGACTGTTGGATATTTTCAGAAGTGCTTGAACAAACGTCTCAGAGTACACCTATTTAAATCCCCATACGAAAAGTGCAAACACAGAAGTACCAAATATCATGTTTGATCATTTCCTCTGTAATTTGCTGTTCAGACGGATGTTTTGCATATGTTGATTAAATATTCAGTTTCAACTGCCTGGGGGAGCCAGGGTCCTTCACAGCAGACCAGTGTTATCCTCTCCCAGGAGGCTACAGCACTCCAGAGGGGTACTTTCACATGGGCTACCTGCTTCAGCTTGTCTAAGCAACAATGATAGCCATATGTGAAGCTGCAGGAAAACAGATGCTGTTTTTCCATTTGTGAAATCAAGTTGTTGGAAAGTAGTCAGGTTTCCAATGTACAAAAGCTCATCTAATCAACCTACAGAGACAGTGTGAGCTTTTTCAGAAATACTTGACAACATTGCCTATTATTGGTGACTGGAATTATATATGAAATAATAGTATGGAAATGATCAGCTGATAAATTGTTTCAATAATAATCTCTGTTTTGATTACTGAAAATGAAATTGTTGATTTTCAACAGCGAAAGTATGCAACACAGATTTTGATTGCCAAAACTGCTTCAAAGCACAAATCTCTACATTTACTGTAGGTTTACTGTAACATCTTGATTGTTATATAATCAACCTAACTACCCAATTGCATTTCTTCTCATCCTTATTAACAATTAATAACACTATTCCCTGCAGAAAAAAGAAGAGGGAATCCTGTTGTCAAATCAATAGAAAAGATACACACACTGAATAAACATCCATTACCCACTTTAAACTCCCCCAGCAAAATACCTGTCATTTATAGCACAATATCTAATTCTACAGTTTTAAAAATATATATTTTCATTTATAATGCAAAGTGGCATGTGAATCACAGGTTTTTTTAAAGTCATATGCAATAGTGAACATAACTTCATGTAATCTGATGCTGCTAAAACGTACATATTGCATTTGATCAGAAATCCGTTTTAAATAAACGGCTATGCGTAACCGTAATCCAGACTGATGGAAGACACGCCTTTTTTGATACTACTCAGATTAACTTCAGATAACTTAAAATATCTCTAACCAGTTTTTAGGGAATTTAAAAAAAATCTATTTGGGTGCAGAAAGCTTCTCACACTGGCACCACATGAAACAGATTTTTAGAAAAGTAGATTGACCCACTGTTCAAAGTTTACCAAGACTGGGTCTAAAGGATTGCACCAAGATTGCTAGGGTTTTCCGTGAGTACATAAAAGTGCTACACGGTTGCTTCAGACCATTCTTTTATTTCTAGTCTATAACTATTAAGCTAAACTTCATTCATCAGCACACCGTGCTCCATGGACACGAGAAGGGAACCCCTATCTCATGACCTGCTTTCCAAGTTTCTAAAGCATGATGCATGCAGGCTTTATCTACACTCCTCTTCAGCCCAACCTCCTGCAGCATCTTCACGGTCTAATACAAAGCATCTAACCTCTGCAGGTTGGTAAGTGCAAATACCCAGGCCCATCCAGAAAGCTTCCTGTTCTTTTGAATCACTTGCTGATACCCGTATAACGTTTCTTCGCTGTCAGAGTTGTGCGAATGAAATCGAACAGACTACTAATGTGTGGAGCAACCCTCCTTCGCTGCCTTGCACCTCCTTAAAATCAGATCAGAGCAGATGATCTGAGCCAATGCTCAGATAGGGCTCTTTGTTCAGAGACTTCAGGCATTCCCCTTCCTACCAAGTATGCAGCCAACCTCCCCCCACGTTGCACACCTTAATAGCACTCAAGGACTGAGACGCCGTAGGCACTGATCCTGCACACCTTGCAAAGCATGCAGATGCCTGTCCCGAGTTCTACTCAGTTTACGTCAGCCGCTGATGAGCGATGTTACTTTTTTCACTGCCCAGCTAAGTCAGATACACTCCAGAACGACGCATGGTTGACAGCTTTGCTCCTCTGGCACAATGGAACTTTCTACAATAAGGGTGAAGCTTGTCTGTGAGGCAGACAGAGCTTTCCTAGGAGCTGGCCCAAGACAGTGGAATGAATAACCACTGGAAAGACGGACCATCAAAAACCTGGCCACCTGCCGCTCCAAATGCAAAATGCATTTCTTTGACCTTGCCTTATCTAACATAAGTATACAGGTGGCGGGAAAGGGAGAGAGAGAAATTCTAAAACAAAACACTCCACTGCAAACACTTCTCCCCTTGGGCAAACAATGAGAGAACAAATTCATGACAAGTAATAGTCACATTGCTTAATGGATTACTGGAAGACACTCAAATACTACAGCAGTATAAGCATGGTATAAGAGCCTCCATAGATATAGCAGTAGTAACCATAGCTTCCCTCAACTGCACATTATAAGAGCTCTGAAAGAAAATCCCTATCACTCATGTATACAGGGTGATTTTCAATGGCCCATCAAATCAGATCAAAACCAAATTTCACCAGAACACTCGGCGTTACTCTTCACAATGCGGGCTGTTTTTATACAAAAAGTCAGCTTTCTTTCCCTCACCTTTTTAGTTCCTGACCTGAGTTTAAAAAAAATGTACAAGATTATTTATTTATTTTTAAAAGTGTAGGGAAATGTATTTTATTTATTCTCAAGAACCATTATTGCCCATCCTTTCAAAACACAAAAACAAACAAACAAAAAACCAAACACCTGCAGATATACATCAGGGGCTTGATCTACCAGGGACATCTACCAAGGACAAGAAGTTTCAAGATTGGAAGAGTGAAGTCTGAAAGTGGAAATTTTCTGAAGTGCTGAGTGACTGAAAAAAAGTTTATTCATCCTTAAATGATGAGCTAGTTGCTGCTGCTATTATAATAAGAATATCATACCAGCCTCCATCCAGACCTTTTTAATGTTCAAAAAGTTATAAATATTTTAAAGCATTGTTTATGTATCTACAGATTTACTGTATCTGCTGGGAGTGAAGTCAGGAACTACTAATAATCTCACAAGAAAACATGTTCTCTCAAAAATTCACACCCATATTAGCATCCCTAGGATCTTTGCTCAGAAAAGCATCCAGTCTTTGGTTATGTATCTAAACCAAAATGAACCTCTAAATCACTGGAGGCTCACTCATCAGTAATTCCAATATGGATGGTTAGTGGGGCCTCCTTGTCAATGAAGTTCAAAAATCCCAGCTAATGAGACTGCAAATCTGGTTTTATTATATGCTGCTCAGGTGGAATACAAGATAGTCACTCACAACATAAAATGCATTTCTCCCATGATAGTGTGTTCTGCCTTAGCTTAAAAACACAACCCATCTGCCACAGTGAAACAGCAGTTCCATTCTCTTCAATATCCTTCCCTTATCAGAGACCCTGAATTATGTTGATTCAGTAGCAGTTTTTCCCAGCCCCCATATTCAGCTCAATCTGAGACCATCTAGTTTATATTACTCAGGAATTCATCTTGGATTTGCAATGTAATCCATTCAATACACTAACACGGCCATCCAAGTCCCCTATTCTTTTCAAGATCACTTTTTTAAAAAAAGGTTTCCATTACCTTTAAACTCCGTGAGGGTCAATGGGAAGTGATAGGGGGGAGAGGGTGGAAAAGGGTTAAAGAAATACAGGATTATGTCCAAAAAGCCTTATTAACAAACTGAAATGACCTGAGAAACATTTTGCTACATGAGAATTAGTTATCTTCCCAAAATGTACCTTAGCATAATTTCAGGAACTAAAATATTTTGCCTTGTTCAATAACTGCAGTTTTTGTAAGTGTTTGTAAATGCAACTGTGTCTGTTTTGGGAGTATGTTAAAAGAATTTAAAACACCATGTGAATAATTCGTGAATTAATGCCCCTTCATTAAACTGGGCTAAGCATGACACAATGGATTAACTTTCAGTTAAAACTACAGTCCTGAAAGCATGCAGTGCCAAGTTATTCTTTTGTGCTTAACCCTGGATTATACAAATATTCTTGACCTTTAATTCAATACTTAGATTTTGTCCCCCTGCTTTTTTTTTTTTTACTATATGTTGTGCCACCATTTTTTTTAATCTGATAAGGAAAAAAGCTAAACAGTTTGAGTCATGTATCCTGTTGTGGGGACTGAGTTAATTAAAAACCTGATGTATATATACAGCTGATACTCCTCACCCTAATGAAGAACATTAATTCTAGAACATGTGTGGCTGTAGTCACATTGCTACAAATTACTGGACTCTTTCCTTTATCTGTTTCCAAGAAAGTCTCCCCCGGTTAGTTAGGAAAAAAAGGAAAATATAACGCCTCAGTTCTAAGCAGCATAAATTACATGCATCAATCAGAGGAAGCTTAAATTAAAATACACATTTGGCAAACAAATATGAATATGTTGATCTCATCTGTGAATCAAAATGATTTAATGCCAGTACTGACCCCCCACTGATCAACATGAAGGTCACTGCAAACTGCTTGATTCTCATTGAGAAATGTTGTCATGTCTGTTAAAGATGCAGTTTTCTACATTCTCTAATGCTCTGTCTAAACAGTAATTCCAATGTAGGGGGATTGATTTATTTTACAAAGGAAATACAGAATTCATTTTTTTATTTATGTAATCCAGAACAGATAGCTAAATTAAAATGTAAAAAAATACATGTCGTTTATGGGTCTGAGCTGAGGGTTTTCCAATGTGTTTATGATATTTTTCCAATCTAGAGGAATACTATTTGTTAAATAGAATGCTACACCTTTCAGATACAGAGTGATCGTAAATCAGTCTTCCCTTATCATCTTCTACATGCTTTCTGACTATAGGAATAACTACTTGTGTAAAACACATTATGAGGCAAGCCTTTACCATATATGGATATGCTGAAGCGAGTTAGCTAATCATTGTATTTAAAGGTCCCAGCAACCAAATGGGGAAGAATGTGGTCTTATTGACACTTGAACTTGTCTTTGTTTTTTATGATGATTTTGTCAGTCATCAAAGCCTTTAATATAATTAATGTTTGCTTGTCCTGGAAAGACTTTCACGATCATATATAGATGAAGAGTTTTAAAGAAAAGCCTATATCCCAGTTGTGGAAAAAGTATATAATAAACATGCTAATGGATCCATTTTACCGTATTTGTATTAAAAATATCCTGTTAATTCTTGTTTCTTTTTACTTTTATTATTATTTAGCACAGTTGTACTGATAGGGCCCAGAATCAAAGCGCCATTGTTCTAGGTGCTGTACAAATAAATATATGATGAGACTACCCACTAACCCAAAGAGGGCCCCGAGCCTAGTCAGGGGTGTGTTTTGGTGGCTTCCATGATGGGAGAAGGCAAAAAGGATAAGATGGGCCGGGTCCCGTGAGATTGCCAGGCTCCGTGGGACTTCTGGGGTAGGTTTGAGGTCTCCTGGGATTTGACATGAGATTTGGAGCCATGATAAGAGCCATGTGTTCAGGGTCGATTGCTGGTTTCCAGCAGCTAGCCCACCCTTCCTCACTAACCAGGGAGACTACCCCTCCAATGTTCTTGACGGCATTGCTGGCTGGGGGTCAAGGTCCCCTCTCACCTCAACCCCTGAAAAAAGGAGGGATGCAACCAAGTGAGTGGAGGTACCCAGATACTCTCCTAATCTGATGATGGGTTCCCCCTGCAGTGAGAGCCCCAAGAATTAGCAAAGGATCAATGGGTGCACTGCGCATCCCCCAATGGGAAATTGGATGTAATTTGACTAATAAAGTCGTGGCCTAGTTAAAACCCATACCACATGTCCTTGCCTTCTTCCATGTGGTGAGCACCCCCTAGGAATTTTGTGTTCAGACAGAGGGCAGAGCTGTCTCTCCACCTACTATATGAGATACTCCCCAGAAAGGTCAGTCCTGACTGAGTAACTGTATTTTTATAATTAAACAGTCATTTCAAGCTACAATAGACTGCAAGGCCACTCTCCCCCTCCCCCAGATTCAGATCCCTCTTTCTCCCTCAGACCCATTTCTCCTACAAAGCCTACAAGAAACCCAGGTAGTGACTATGACATAGATATCATTACTTGGGGATTATCTATTTACATTACAACAAAGTAAACAAAATCATTTATTAGAGCCATAGTTTTACCAAGGCCTGGCCAATTACCACCCAGCCAACTTTATTTGTATGTTGTACTTCTAACCTCTGTCTTTTTGTCTTTAGAGCAGGGAATTTGTCTTTTTTCATGTTGGTAAAGCACCAGGTAAATTCTGGTGCCACCAGAAATAAATAGCAATTAAGAAGTGCACTTAAAAAGATACATCCTATGGACCAAATTTTCAAAAGATCACTATCTAGGCTTTAAACCAAGGCTCACAATTTTGTGAACAGAAGCATTTGTGTCTACAAGACAGAGAGCCAGATTCAGCCAACGCTGTTGCTGCCATGAACTGAGCATTAGGACCACAAAAGCAGAAGGTTGTGGTAGAAGAAAATGGCTCCAATCTCCCCCTGCACCAGGGCTGTAAAAAGTCAACATAGTCCCCAAAATGGACAGAGGTGGTAAAGAAGGGGGACAACCATGAGATGTGCTGTTGGGTGTGTGCTTTCAGCAGCTCCAGTCAAAAAGTCTCCATTAGAGTCCCAGCTACCAACCCTGGGAAAAAACTCTCAGGAACATTACTTTCCTTCCCTCAGGGTGTCCGCTCCCTTGTAGCACCAGGAACTAGGCAGGTGCAGGGATATCTGAAGTACATAGACTCATAGACTGCAAGGTCAGAAGGGACCAATATGATCATCTAGTCAGAGCTCCTGACAATGCAGGCCACAGAACCTCACCCAGCCACTCCTGTAATAAACCTCTAAGCCATGACTGAGTTATTGAAGTCCTCAAATCATGGTTTAAAGACTTCAAGGTACAGAGAATCCACCAGCAAGTGACCCATGCTGCAGAGGAAGGCAAAAAACCCACAGGGCCTCTGCCAATGTGCCCTGGGGGAAAATTCCTTCCCAACCTCAAATATAACAATCAGTTAAACCCTGAGCATGTGGGCAAGACTCACCAGCCAGACACCCAAGAGAGAATTCTCTGTAATAACTCAGAACCCACCCCACCTAACATCCCTTCACAGGCCATTGGCATATCTACCACCTGTAGTCAAAGATCAGTCAATTGCCAAATTAGGCTGTCCCATCATACCATCCCCTCCATATATTTTTTAAGTTCAGTTTTGAAGCCAGCTAGGGTTTTTGCCTCCACTGCTCCCCTGGGAAGGCTATTTCAGAACTTCACTCCTCTGATGGTTAGAAACCTGAGTCTAATTTCAAATCTAAACTTCCTGATGGCCAGTTTATATCCATTAGTTCTTGTGTCTACATTGGTGCTGAATTTAAATAATTCTTCTCCCTCCTTGGTATTTATCACTCTAATGTATTTATAGAGAGCAATCATATCTCCCCTCAACCTTCTTTTCCTTAAACTAAACAAATCAAGCTCTTTGAATCTCCTCTTATAAGGCAGGTTTTCCAGTCCACGGATCATCCTAGTAGCCCTTCTCTGCACCTGTTCCAGTTTGCTGGGTCAAATTCAGTGAACTTGGTCTGGAATGGGATGTATTCACACACATTTTGTTTTGTGTAGGCACAAGTGATTGTTCATGTAAAATTGGAAGCACACATTTAGCATCTATTTTTGGTAATTTGACCGAGTATATAAATATTTAATCTGTCTTGAGTCACTCTTTTGTACTTGAAGAGCCAGGTATTGTAGTAAAAAATCCCTAATTTCTCAATCGTGCTAAAATACACATTCCTTTGTGGTTACAGAACTAATTTTGACAAAGCTAAACATTTTTCATTTTTAGCTAATCCACGCCAGGCTCCCCTGATAAGAATTTTTGCCATTAGAGAGGATTTTTGCTATTTATATTTCTCTCTTCTACTGTACACGCAGATGGCACATTCTCCATTCCATTTTGCCACATTATTCAAATATCAGTTTTACCACCTGAAGCTCCCAATATCCCACCCACTGCCTCAAAATCTTTTAGAGAACCCTGAAATGTACACTATTTTCTGGGAGAGACAAGGGAGAGAAAGCTTAAAAATTCATCATGAGAGGAATACATCAGATGTACATTAAGGAGAAAAGTCCTC
Organism: Mesoclemmys tuberculata; assembly: GCA_007922155.1. Lineage (NCBI taxonomy): Eukaryota > Metazoa > Chordata > Testudines > Chelidae > Mesoclemmys > Mesoclemmys tuberculata. The sequence goes on from ML675601.1 coordinate 75,286,630, forward strand.
TTGAATATACCGTATACCCTGAACAATGCTTAATTTATCTATCTTTGGCTTTTGAATGGCATTCAGTCATCTGCATGCTTATTACAAATAGCAAAAGTCAAAGGGACTATGCTACTTCAATACTCCAATGTGAGCTACAAATGAGCAATTGGCACCCTGGAGCATATTTTAGGCTTCACTGGCCTTATAGAAACTCTTACACAAAATATTAAAGAAAAATGCCATATTGAAAGTAATTGCTTTTCAATATATGTATTTATACATACCTACATGTACACATACTACATATGTGAGAGTGAGAACAGTTGATATACTGCAGAATCATGAGAACCAAAATAAAGTTCCATGATTTATCAGGCATTTTTTACTATATCCTCCCCGTGCCCTCTGCTCTCATATCCATTTCCACCCAGGGATTAACTCTAACATTCCAAATCTCTGAAGAGCTTCAACAACTGCCTTTAAATTGTTTTAAGCAACTGGAGAAAGAAATGTTTTCTCCATCTCCAGTGTGGAACTTCCCTCCAAAAGTTACATTGCTCTGTGGTACAGGGTAGTTGATATTCAGTGGTGAACCTATGGGCTTAAGGTCCGAGATCTCACAACTCTAGAGCTAGTAATGGGTGTTTTTTAGTCCTGGAAAGGAGACAATTTTGGCTTTCCAGTGAGAACCAGAACATGCTTCTAGATATAGGGGGTGATGAGGATCTTTAAAGTCATGACCTAGTTTTGTACACAAAAGCTGTTTTATATACAGCACAAGGTGAGGGAAGAAGGTAGATGGAATGAGCTTAGTCTTCTTCTTTGTCCCCAGGTGCAGAAGAGGCTTTCACCACTGATGAAATTTTTTTAAGTAAACTCATCTGGTATGAAAAGCAGAGGTATGGGATTCCTGCTGGTATCCAAACCTCTCCTAGGCTCCAGACACTTCCTATCACACGAATGTTGGTTGGATATTTTTAATCAAAACATTTTTAAATGGAAAAAGGCCTTTTTTGTTGAAATTAAGATGTTTTGAAAAACTTGTTGATTTTTACAAAGTGATAAAAAAATATTTTGAAATGAAATTTGTTTTGGCCGTTTTTTCATTTTGGAAAATTTCAGAATTTCATTTCAGAATCTTGAAATTTCATTTAAAATTTTATGTTGTCAGCATTTTTTCATTTAAAAAAATATTTTTACATTATGTCCTCACAGGTCAGTAGGAGTAGTGTACACAATTTGTACAAGCATTATTACTATGATACTATGTCAGAATAGGACATAATATACTAGATACATTCTAATATATTTAGTATGTTGTATTGTATTTTTAAAATCATTAAGGGCTGAAACGCTGCTACTTAGCACTGACTGAAAAGTCTTATCTTCTTTTCCGAAACAAAGTGCTTTTGTGTTGTAATCAACCAGGTTGACACTTTGTTCACTTCCTGTATAAGAAGTGCATCAGAACCTCAGATGAAGATCCTTTTACTCAATAAACTTGATATTTTACAAATGGGTTTCCTTTTCTAGATTTTGCAGATTTTGTTAGGTCAGTCAGTGTAAAAATCCCTCACAAGATAAGCATGATGACATGCAATATTAATATGTTAATTGTAAATAAATAAATTTACGTTAACAAAAAAAGGAGTATTTTTACTCATTTAATACATGTTATTTAGCCCCCAAATTATAAAAAATATCACCAACTATACAACTAGAACTGGGTGAACAGAATTATCTAAAGACGTCTGAGTGTCTTGAGCATCATGTGTTGATTTAGGGTATTTGGCAAGAACTCTACTAAGACAGCGTCCTTGGCATCACACATTATATTCATAGTGTGGAAATGTTTTCTAGTCCAGTATATATCTGCTGCTGAAATATGGGAACATACGAGTGTAATCAGTCACACCCAAAATATTGTGGAACCCAGCAACAGCATACGGACTCCTAAATTTCCCTGACTGCTGTGATGCATTTGGAAAGGCAGCAAATATCTGGATCAGCTCTAGGATGATAGCTAAGAAATGAAGTTGACTCCTCTGTGGGGCATCCCCTGTTACCATCTGGAAACCTCCCAGAAACAGTTGGGGTAAATCAACTGATTGGGCACCAAAACAAACAAAACAAAATCAGTCTTCTAGCCAGGTTTCCCTACCAAAGTTTAATTCCTAAGTTTTTAAAAACAACATAACCAAAACCAACCAGCTTACATATATATTAATTTAAACAAAATTTAAAAACCAAAAAACCCCACATATTGGGTGTATTGCCAGTGTCTAACACTAGAAGGGAAACTCTGCTTTCTGAAAGATATTGACTCCTTTTCATTCGAAAATGACTGTTTGTGCAGTGCTTTCTATACATCCTCACACAGTCTAATTTGGCCTTCAGCTTCCAGCTCTGCCTCATTGTTCCACCCTCTGTGCCAGTCTGAGGTATTAGAAGGAAGTTATTTCCCTATCTGTTGGAAAATGAACCTGCCATGTGCCCCTTTTCACAAAAGGTCACCAAAGACCTTTTTAAAGATGACTTGTAAATGATTTTTTCCAGCTAACTATAAAGTAGGTTAAATATGTGTAAGATCGTTTTCTTCACTGAAATATTGCATACACTGTTTACCTATCATTACCAGTTCTGACAGCCATGCTCTGAAGATCCCACTCCTCTATTGCCTTATACCAAAGCTAAGACATACCAGAATAAGAACACAGGAAACTAACCTATTGGCGCTGACATTTGCCAGTGTGGATCTACTTACCTATGCCATTGTAACCCCAACAAAAACAGTTAATAATAGCTTGTGGCATTATGAAACCCCTGAGCGTGATACCTTTTAAAAATTACATATGATTTACTTGGTATATATGAGATGCTTTGTATCTATTTCTTCTTTTTTCTCTCTGCCTATTTTCAGTGTTTTTGCATCCTTTTCTGTGTATCCCTTACCATTTTAATTATGTCTGTTTTTTAAAATCACGTCTAATTAGATGATTTTAAATTCCTCATTATAGCATATTCTCATGCAGAACTTGAAATGGTAGTGATTATGAACTGTTCTAATAAGCAACAGATTTGTGCTCTTTAAAAGACTGGAATTATTGTTTATATCTGTATGCACATTAGTTTACCTCAAGATGTGTTAGATTACATTAATTATCTTTGCATCTGCAACAGATGATGTTAACTGTTTGTGTGAACCTTATTCCTCTGAATTTTTCTGAAATCCTTTCTTATTTTGGCAACCATTGGCTTGCCTGTTCCAGTAAAGTCAAGAAAGGAATGTAAATTTTGCTACTTTTATGTAACAAACATATTGTTTGCCATATCTGAACAGACCATTGGTTCAGCTGAGTCTGGTTTCCCGTCTCAGGCAGTGTCTTTGCCTGATGTCTCAGAGGGAGAGAAAAAAACAAAAATCTATTAAATGCACCAGTTTTGGGAGGCTGAACCCAGGGTGGAAGGGAGAAATGCATTCCTGACTCCAGTGGTGATCTATTGATACCCTAAGGTATGATGCTTGATATCGCCTATCTTAGTCAAGAAGGCTATAGATATTATTTACCTGCTGTCCTGTGAAGCACCTATTCAACTATAAATAAAATATATAATAAATAATCATATAAATATTGGTCTTAAAATTATCCAATCCCCCTCCCTTTTTTAAAGGTAAAGTTTATCAGTTCACAGATTACCCACTCACATTACTGTATAAAAACATTTGAGGGGGAGGAGATTTGGGGGGGTGGCTTCTCTGGAGGCCTATTTGGCTTTCTGGTGAAGGAGAAATGGGGCTCCTCCACTTGCATGGAGGTCTGGCATAGTTGCCATTATTTACAAAAGTTTTTGCAAAGGACAACTGACCAAATAAGATGGAGGGCTGAGGACCACTGTTAGGTTGCGTGTGTGTGTTCTGATGAACATTAGCATTTAGAACAATTAACAAACAATAATTAACTGTCACATCAAAGCTGTGATTATATGGAGGGTTTTTTTTTAACCTTATTTTATAGATGAGGAAAACGAAGGCAGAAAGGATGAACCCAACATTTTCAGAAGTAGGTGTCTAAAGTCAGGTCTTGATTCTCCACTCCTTTCCAGGTCTGCCTGCAGGGGGAAATGTAGGAAGCCAGCTAAGACTTCCTAATCTTGAGCCACTCAGCCCCAGCATTGGTTGGAGCTGCAGAGGAGCAGCTCTAACTTGCAACGCTGATGTAAAGTCCCTTCTGGACTTTATATCAGTGAAGGATTGGACCTAGGGGAGCTCTGGTTCACCATGCTCCTCCTCCTCCAAGCGTAAAGGCTCAGCCGGTACAGAATGCAGCTATGCCTGTGAAGCATTCCCCTACACAACGGGAATCCTCTGCTGGCCTCTGAGCCCTTCACTTTGTTTATAGGGCACAAACTGATCTAAGCCCTTACAAGAGGCACCAAAATAATCGACTTGACATTCGCTAAGTGTGGCGTGCTCACTTCTTATTGTACTAGCACCTGTTATTGAAGCCAGCGGGAGCAGCTGGGAGCTGAGCATTTTTCAAAGTCAGGCCACTTTTTCAGGCTCCTAAATAAGGACCTGGTGTTTTTCTATGTGGAAACTGGAACCAAAATAGATTGGTTGTAACTCACGCCTTGAGTTATGTCGGTGCCAGTCCCTGGGGCATTTTCATTTTGGAATAAGCATCGTCTTTTGCTTTAACTTACACTGGTAAAAAATGGACCTACGTTATATCAAACTAGAGCAGATCTATTCCAAAAGCAGAGTGTCCACACACAGATTTGCACCAAAATTATTAAAGGAGTGAATCACAACCAATTTAGTTATTTTGGCTCCAGTTTCCACATAGACAAGCCATTAGCAGCCAAATGTTAAATACCTGGTTTTAATAATCTTAGCCAAAGTGATTTAATGAAAGCTTCACAGGGAGTCAATGCCACAGCCAGCCTCAGGAATCTGCCTGCTGGGATCCCACATCAATCCACTAAACCAGTATTTCTCAACCTTTTTGATACCATGGACCAGCTTGCTGCCTTCCTAAACTGTGTCAGGGAGATCTCAATGACTGGCGTCAGTCCACGGATCAATTGTTAAGAAACACTGCACTAGACCAAGCTATTTCTCATGCTGTTTGGCCTCCCTTCATGTGTCCAGAGGTCACATTGGCTGGATTAACTGGCAGCTCCAGTTCCATCAGCCTCAGCCTGTTGACTATGCCTCTCAAAGACAGGAGTAGCTCTGGTGTCCTGCCAAAGAAATGGGACATGATTTTCAAGGACTGAAAGGCCAGCCACAGACATCAGTAGGGGAAACCACGGATAACCTGCAATCTTTAACTGACAAGCCTCTTCACTTCAGTTTGGCTTATACATTAATACCTATGTCTCAAGCAAAAAGGGCTAGTAACTTACTTTTTGTTTAATTAAAGCCAAAATAAGCCATTTCCAGATTTCTCAAATGAATGGCTACAGCATTCTATTTGTAACTATTATTGGTGAAGTCTTTCCATGTAATACATAAGTAAAACTGTGCATATAGGGCCAGAGTGCAGTATTTTTACTCACAATAACTAGTACCTAATTCCACAAATGGTCCTACTAAAGTCAATGGGATTTGTGGAGTAAAGTACTACTCAGTGTAAAGGAATCACAATTCTGAACCAAAATTATAACACATAATTTATTTAATTAATTTAATAATTTTTCCTCTTTGTGAGCTGCCTGTAAACAGATTGTGATTTTGTTGAATTTATTTGTTTTTCAAAATGATTTCATGAATAATTCCCATATTAGTTTGTTGAATCTTATTGTAAATATTCAAGATTTGCAACATGAGCTGTGTGATCACTTCCCTAAATCAAATGGCTTGTTACCATTCTTTTAGTGAATGAAACTCTTAGAATCAAGTTTCCTGCCTGAATGGTTGCAAAAACTGAATGAAAAGTTGATTGCCTTGCATATTCTCTAATATTTACATAAAATTAGCTGTTATTGTGGACATTCCTGCCACAATAACAAACAAACAAACTCATTCAGTGGAATATTCACAAGAGGTCTACAAACAGAGCTGAAGAAAATTGTTTACAAATTGAACATATATTGTGTTTTGCTCTATCTGGAAGGCTAAGTTTTACTATTGTACGTTCCACTAGCCTATAATTTGATAGTAAACAAAAGGGAAAAAAGATGAATAGCAGATGTGATTATTTATTATAAAGTAAAAAGATTTCCTTTATCATAAGTATCAGTTTATGTTTTCCTCTCAAGCTCTGGAAAACAAACAGGAACTATAACTGCAGTAGGGGGAGCAGAGTGTTTTATATGGAATGTACACATTCACGGCTTAAATTTCCGTGATCTGAAAGGTAGAGTTTTGTGTTTGTGGACAGGTCCTCATCTCTTATTGCTTTTAAGGTTTCTAGGGACTGCATATTTCTGAACAATGCCTCCGTTCTCACAACTTCTTTCACATTCACCACTATTTTCTGCCCCATTAGAAAATGCAGTCTGGGTTGGCTCCTAGATATTGGCCTATGAAAGGTGGCAGTCTGGATTCAGTTCTAGAGGCCTCAGATATTACAGCAGCTCCAATGACAAAAACATTTCTGTGGGAATAGTGTTCTCTCATACAATGTAATGAGCCTCTGCTCTAGTGCCAGCCTAGAAGGGAATATGGCCGCAGCAAACATACTTGCTATGAAATATTGTAGCTATTCACCCTCGAATGTTTACTCTGAAAAGGGCTTCAGTGTTGTTGCTTTAGAGGAGATCAATGACCCATCAAGAAATAAACAGGAGATTGAAAAAAATGCAGGAGGTTCTGTTATAATTATCTACCAACTGAATTGTAAGATTTTTAAAGGAAAACTATGCCCTATGGGTACTTTGCTTTTACTAAATTTTTAATTTTCAGAGGATGAGATCCCCTTTGATAGTTCAGCCAACTGTGATTTCCAAATAAGCTTTCATCACTATGTTTTGTAATTGGACTTACCTGGGCATCTGGTGGCTGTAAGTAAAAATGGCTGATTTTCTGCTGTCAGTATTTTGACTACTATGGACAAAGACTGGCCTCCCCAAATACCCTTAACCTGAACAACCCTAGAGAAGTTCAAATTCATATGCTTGCTCTCGCTCCTCGGTTCTTATGTGGGCCCCATTACCAGGGTATCTGAGTGCCTCGCAGTCTTTAATGCATTTCTCCTCACAGCGCCCTCTGAGACAGGGAAGTACCGTTATCCTCATGCTGCTGGTGGGGATTGAAGGCACAGAGAGGCTAAATGATTATGCAAGACCACATAGGGAGTCTGCAGCAGAGCATGAATTGTATCCAGGTGTCTGGCTAGTGTCCTAATCACTAGACTCTCTCTCCTCCAACTACCTGGGACCTGTATAATAGGCCAAACTTAGGCTATGTCTACACTGCAAGCTAGGAGCGTGATTCCCTGACTGAGCAGCCCCAAAATTCTGAGGTGTTCAGACGTGGGGGTTTCAGACTGTCTGCACTGTGAGCTAGAGGTGCGATTCCCCTGTTGTGTACACATACTCGTGCTAGTTCTCATCGCGCTAGCACAGGTATAGAAGGAAGTCTTGCCAGAGTAGCACTGGTAACAGCAGTGGAGGCACGCCTGAGCCATATTGAGCACATATCCACCGTTTTCAGATGGGGTGGTGTACTCGACACAGCTCAGCCATGCCTCTGCTGCTGCTCCCTGTGCTACACTGCTGTTTATACTTACGCTAGCTCAGTGAGAGCTAGCACAAGCAGGGGAACTAGACCCCTCTCTCGCAGTGTAGACATAGCCTAAAACTCCAAGTCTGAACACCCCAGAATGCTGACATTGAAATTTTACAAGTCAGGTCCATCGGTGATTATCGATATCACCATTAAACCAATGGCCGTGTGAAAGAACGTATCGGTTTTATACTTGTAATGTTAGTGGTGACTGATACTGGTTACAAAACCCAGCTGATGGGACAAGGCTTTTTTTAAAAAAATATCTTTTTATCCCCCCTATGGCATTAATATCACTGGTTGCCCATGGCCTGCTGGAGTATGTTTTTTCACTTCTGCCTTTACTGCAGTCATGCTCCAGAATAATAAGAACAAGAATAAGAACAGACTCTAGCTCACAGCTTCTCAGTGCTTTGAGAGACATCAGGAAGGCTTATGCTCGTCTTTGCTTTTCTAAGTACTAGTGAATAAACAAACTGGCTTAGACTCCTCAGCATCTCTTAGACTACTCTATGTCTTCTCGACATCCCAAACAGATTTAAAAATATTTTTGAATGGTGGCTTGAAAGCATTATATGGAAAGATGCTGAGAGACAGGCCTGCCCACAGCAATTCCAGGCCCCAGGGCAGAACACACTCCCCCACTCGACCTGTTTACCATTGTATCCCTCCGCACCTTCCCCCCGCCCCCCCCCGTCTTTTCCCCACCCCCCGCTCAGCCCCCCTCCTCTCTTCCACACTCTCCCTTCCCCCAGGCAGTGAGCAACAATCAGGGGGGCTGAGCGGGGAGGGATGTGACAAGCAGTGGCAGGGGGCTGAGCGGGGGAGGAGAGGTGCAATGGCAGGGAGGCTGAGTGTAGGGAAGGAGCGATACAACTAGCAGCAAGTGGCAGTGCCAGGTGGGTCGGGGCCTGGGTCAGAGCAGGGATGGAGCGTGGGTGAGGTCATGGACGGAAGAGGCCCAGGCCCCTGGACAATTGCCCCTTCTGTCCCATGTGTCAGTTGGGCCCCTGCTGAGAGATCACATTGGTGGGCATAGCCTAGCAATCAATGGAGGACAGAACAAAATAGAAAACTTCCATGGAATGAAGTACAGTGAGTCAATGAGGGTTTTTAGTACTTAGCACTGCTCAGGATCAAGCCTAAAATGTGTACTCACTGGGCCTGATTCAAATCTCACACCGGCATAAATCAAGAGTAGTTTAATCTAATTTGACCGAGTTCAATGGCTGGAAGTGAGGGATCAGAAGAAGGCCCATTAACTTTGCTGGACTTTCATGCCTTTTTAAGAGATTTTCAGTCTTTAACAAAGCTTAAAATTGCTCATGAAATTTCATGTTTATGTGAAATTTTTTCAGCTTTGCCAGAAAATTTTCAAAAAGTGAAGGAGCAGCATATTTACTCATCACTGTCTCTGCTAATACAATGAATAGCACATAACTAATATAACATACTAGTATTATAGCATGCTGGCCTCTATGATAAGCTACTTTATTCCTTGCAAAGGTCCAGTAGAAACAGCCAGCCCCTTTTGCTTAGCACATTTGCCATTGCTTAATATTTACTTTTAGCGGTACTAATATATTAAGGATTTTTGCCCTCATGAAAACCAAAAGTCATGATTATTGGATTTTTGTGGTTGCTAATGCAGAGATGAACATACAGGCAAATTTTTTATTTACACCTCCTCTCTGCTAGTATATTACATACAGCACACAGCAATGCTTAGTTCAATAAATCCTAGATATCAGATGAATAATTGACTGCATTTGGTACAAATTAGTAATCACACCGTATTTTCTGTTTTCTGTATGCTTCTAGAGAAACACAAGGTAGAGTGGACTATATGAAGGTGATTTTTAACCAAAGCTAAGATTTTTTAATGTAGGACCCTAAAGTTAGGCTCAGTACATATTCAGACACCTAAATACGTGACGACAGTCTCAAGGCTGCTAAGCATCCAACAGATCCCTGGATGATGATGGGACATGATGGGTGCTCATCAATCTAGAAAACCACATAAAATATTGCTGGCTCTGACCCAGGATCGTTAGTGAGATGTGCTAATGTATACATAGCATGTATTGTATATTTCCATCATGAAAAAGGAAACTCTTGTAAAGTTGGAAGAAATTTTTGTGGTGAATGGTAAATATGCCAACAAATGCATTTTCAGGCACCAAAACCATTCATGAGTTTCATTTGAGTTTGGCCAAGAATTTTGACTTGAATTCTTTAAAAGAAAAGAAAAGCAAAAAGAAAAGAAAAGAAAGTCAAAATGGCTCATTTTGACCATTTCAAAACAAGTTCCAATTTTTCATTTTAAAACTGGGTTTCATTTGGACAGTTAGTCAATTTCTTTAAAAAGGGTAAACCTCCCCCAAAACCAACCTGAAATGAAATGGAAAATGAAGGGGGGAAATCATTTTAGGTGGAACATAATGTTTAGTTGAACCTGAAAATAAATTTTTTGCTTTTTTTTTTTTCAATTTGATAAGAAAAAAAAGACAAAATTCAGTTTCTGTTTGAACTGAACCTTTTTTTTTTTTTTTTCCTTTTTCAGTTCATCTCTGAATAGACTCTACATCTAAGGCTTCTCCCTGTCTGCGGATGTCTTTTGGTGCTAATTATCAGAGTTAAGCCATTTTGCCCAATTGTGTAATTCCTTTATAACGTTTTTTTTAAAAGCAAACTTCTGGTCTTTTGATGATTGTTGATTGCCCAAGTGATTTCTAAAATTTGATATGAGGCTTTGGGAGGGGAGGGAGGTTTAAGCACAGTAGGATCAAAGAACAGATATTTTAACTTAACAGAGCTATGCTGAATTTGTAGATTAGAAGCAGGAATATATTGCACCTGGAACTAAAGAAAAGTATAAAGACTGGGTGAAATCCACCCCGGCACAGAGAGCGAACTCAAAGCCTATGACCCACTTTAAACCTGTTATACTTTTAGGCCCTGAACCTGCAAAGACTTACATGCCTCCTTAAGTCTTAAATTGGGGCATCCACTTAAAATGGCTTGGCTTTCTAAGTGTAGGTGCTTAGCATGTCTTAATGGGGCCCAAGGCTCAGGTGTTTCAGGCTAGGCACCCAAAATTCCCACTTCCTATTTTTGAAAGTTTAACATGTAGTCTTTGTGAATTTCAATATTTTTGCATCAAACCCAGTCCCTATCTTGGGACAGTCTACATTAGGAGGGTGCATAAGAGACCATCACATAAAATATTCCCTTTGTGCTGTTAATTTTGTCCAAACTGTTTTTTATTTTGGATTAGGCTAGGGCAGGTGTGAGCACAGGGACTCTTTTTCTTAACAATAATATACTTCTTCCATCAGAGATATGAAGCATAAGATTCAACAGAAAATCTAGCTATTTTATTGCCCCAAGACATTATTCATTTTCCTGACACATTATGTTTTTAATTAAAATTGCAACATGAGTTAATTAAAATGTTCATTCAGCCACCTTTCTTTTTCCATGGGTGCCTTGTTACTCTCCTAGCATTTTGGTAAAACGTTTACATTTCAACAAACTGCTGGCTTTATCAGCTCAGACTTCAGCTGACAGACTGTCATGTTCCCTACATCTTTTTATCTCAGATGTTCTAATTTTTTTAAATACCTCCTTCTATTGAGGGTTGCTTTTTTTGGGGGGGGGAGAGGGGGATTATTATTCTGCTACCAGCACCCTCCACTGGTTATTCAAGTTAAGGTTTATTAAGAAGACATCGGCAGGACTGAACAGGAAAATGTCATAAACAGGGGTCACAAAAATACTATACCACAAAGATCCCGTGAATACTATAAAGACTTATTCTTACAGAAACAACACCAAACTTCCTTTGGTCAGACACACAAGATAGTGTGGAAAGCAATACTGTAAAAGCAAATAATTCAAGGGAAGTTAACATCAAAGTCCTGGAGATGTTCTATCTAAATGGAAATATGAGAAAACATTGGATGACTAGATTCCCACTTATGATGTGTTTTACCATTGGTTTGGAAAAAAGAAACTCATGTAACATATTCATGGACTTCTATCCCTCTTGGCCAGTCTAAGCTTCATGTTTGATAGGCACGTTTTATCAAAGAGTTTTGAAAGCTTTTTTTTTTTTAGTTGAGCCAATGAATGTCCTTGCTGGTATTTTTGGAATTGCAGAAGCTATTCCTTGAGCTCTTTGCGAATGGATAACAAAGAGCTTGTAACAAACTGATTCAATCCTTTTCTGGATTGCTTCTGCTTCTTTTGGGGAGGCAACCTCAGAATGTTGAAACTTCCTGTTTCACACCATGAGCTCAATGAAACAGATTTGGGCGGGGGGTCAGATTATGTTCTCAGTTACCTATGGGTAAAACAAGATTTAAAACAATGCATGGGTTAGAACATAAATTAGCCCAAATGATCTGAAAGTGCTTCATATGTTATAAAAAAACAGGGCACATTTATATGTTTATTAATTAGTATAAAAACAAAACTATTCCAAACAGTCATTGCAATCTAATCTAAATACAGGGCTTGTCCTGCTTCCTTTAAAGTCTATGGAAATGTAGCCATTTACTTCCCTGGAAGCAGAAGCAGGCCCATAAAAATGGAATGCAGTATGTCCTCAATAAATAAGGCATCTTTGGAAATTACCTATAAATAGCTCAAGGAAACAATAAATGAGAATGGCTCAGAGTGAATCATTCTACTACACAGCAGATGCATAATTAGCCAATAAACCACGACATGACTGAAAAACTAGAAGACATGTGTCACAGTTCCGGGCAAGTGCGCCTGTATTTCCCCTCAGTGTTGCAGCCAGGACAGCCACTCTCGGTATCCAGCTCCCCAGCTGTTGCCTCCAGTGGGCTGAGGCAAGACTCTCTATTCCAGACCAGGGTATTCACCAGCTGAACAGTACCTTTACCTTCACTGTGTCATTTGCAACACCAACAGGTTGCCCTCAAGGGCATCAGCTTACTTTCTCTTCAGTGATAGGTAGCAGTGAAATTGTTGCAGATCTAAGTGACCACACAGCTATTTCTAAGCCAGCCTACTGTGTTCTTATGGTGAGACCATTACAGAGAAAACATTAAAAATAAGAAAAGAACCTACTTGCACGCTAATAAGCTCACCAGAGTTGATCCCAACTCTCACCTGGGCTCTGGCAAGGGCAGTCTTTTAATACCCCACCCTAGGGGCATCCTAGTGGTTGCAAGTACATCTGAGTTTCAGCACAGAACAAGCTCACTCACATTGTGTTCAGTTCCCTTTACAGTTCAAACTGGCATTTCCAGAAGCTGGTAATCAGTATACAAAGGGTCTCTCTCCCCAGGGCTCATCTTCAAAAGTTGGCTTTACAGGGGGGAGAATTTGTCTCACCTCAAAGCATTTCCTAAAGAAATCCACTTTACAGGTATTGATCCAAAAAGACCTTTGAACTTTCTATATCTTCCAGAAACTGCATTAATCTGGTCTTCCTGCTAAAGAAGTTCCATGCAATCTCACAACAGTACGTACACATTTGCATCTGTAGTATGATGACCTCCAACGGCGTTAACCCTAATCCAGCCAGGTTTAATTTAATTCACTAAAGTTTATCTTAATTCCATAAAGTTTGTTTAGGATACTGTCAATGTGTCACATCATGTATTTTAAAGCATATGCATTTTGAATGGGTGCATGTTAACAGTTACAGTTGAGCTCTTGCACATTTTAGCAAATACATTTTGCAGACCCCCAAAAGTGAAAGCAGTAAAGGATTGCATTTTCATAACTGGCTTCTTATGTTTTGACTGCAGCATAAGCATGTACATGGACAAGCATTGTTGAGCATGTATTTATTTTGTGTATGCAAACAAGTGATTTGCTTGTGCAACAAGCTGACATAGTTATTTTGTGGCCACAACAGAAAAGCCAGGTTTGAAAATCTGACCCCAAAACTACATGTTACAATGAGATCATAACTCAATTAGAAAAAAGCTAAGATTTTCAAAATCAAAGCTAAACTGGCACTCCATAGTCCCATTTGCTTTTTATCACACAGTGTGAATTAAGGGTAGATTGTCAGCCAGAGCTTCCAGTTTCCTGGCTTCTGTTGGTTCATTACACAACTTTCCTATTATTTAAATGGAGCTATTTACATTTTATTCGCTAACTCCTTGTTGTATTTTAATAAGTCTGATGTGATTCTGAAAGAGGTGCTGAAAGGTTTGAATGTGGTAACTAAACATTTAGTAAAGACCCTTAGCCTGAAATATGTAAATATGTTTGTGTCAGTGGTTTAGATAACAGAGTTTAATTTTGCAGAAAAATTGCAAAGGTTTCTTTTTATTTTTATCCTGAATTTATGCTCAGTAGGAAGCACTTCACTTCAGGAATTGGAAGAAATTGTGTTTTTTTTTTAAACTATTTTAAAATGTTTGGATATCCTGAAATGGGCGGGAGAGATAAAGAACAGTATTTTCCAACAACATCATTATGTCAATAACACCCTAAGCCATTTTATTGTCATGATATTATTTGATTCACGATATATCTATATTTTAAATCAAATAATAGCGCCTTTGGATATATTAATATTTCCATATGATACTTGTTTAGGCTTAAATCCCAATTACACTAAAGTCTATATATCAAAAATCCTGTTTATTTCAAAGGGACCAGGTGTTGGTCCTTATAGTTTAACATGTGCCTGTGGTTTCATTCATAATACAATTCAACTCAACAAGTTATTAAAAATCCAGCCCAATATTTTCATGTACTCCAACCCCTGTGTAGAAAAGAAAAAACATTTCTTTACCTTTTTTTTTGCTGAAATTTCATTTCAGTACAAATTTTCCTGCAGAACTGTAGAGAAGAAAGATCTACCTATCACAGGCCAATATAGTACACACGCATTTGTAAAATGAATGATAGCTGATTTGTTACCTATCTCCATTCAGAATGACAGTCAAGACTATTCAATCATGACCACTTACTTGGTGTTTTATGGAAGGGTCAGGCTTCTGGCCTGCTGACCCAGTCCTTGAGGTCAGGCTCATCTTGATTGCAAAACTTCATTTTAAAACATCTTTTAACTCTTAAGGATGGCAGACAGTGACTGTGGAACTAAAACAAAAAGATGGAATCCTGGCTCCAATGAAATCACAGCAAAACTCCCATTGAGTTCAATGGAGCCAGGATCTTACCCTAGGTGAATACCTGAATATATTCTATTGTGGAAGACATATGGACAGTTGGCTTGCACAGACTTTTTTAGGAGCCATTCCGCACCCTCCCCACTTTCTCTAAGTCTTGTTTTTCTTCCTCCAATAGTTCCTTGAGCATCCTGACTACCTCCCCACTCCCTCTGTGATTTTGATTGCTTTTCCAACAGCACTTAATGCCTTGCCCCCTCATCTTTGCCAGTGACATTCATTGACCTGCTTTGGTTCCCTCCTTCATGTTCTTATGTGTATTACCCACTTTCTTAATGGGTCCTCATCCTGCTCCCCCTTCCCTTGACTCTTCTTTGGCTTGCCTTCTTTTCCCAGCAGCTTCCCAAGCGATTCCAATGTCCCTCTCCTTCCTGCTTTCTTGCTGGCTTCCCTCACTTTTCCCAATGAATTCCTGACCTTCTTCCCATCTCTCTCTGGGGCTAATCTCCTTTTATTGCATATACCCTGGCTCCTCCTCTCTAATCTCCATAAGGCTTCCTGCCCTTTCTCATCAGATCCCCAACCAGCTCCAGTTCTCACTAGCCTCCTTTTCAAGATAATTTCCCTTCCCTGACAGTTGCCATCCTTGCTCTAAATAGTACTCTTAGTAACCTTGCCTCCTTGCACTTCTCATGCAGCTTCATTCCTTCCTTGCTACCTTTTCAAGTAAGAAAAATCAGTATCCTCCTTATAGACAGGGAGCCATAGGTAAATGAAATAAATATTTTAAAAATAACATTTAATTAGTTAGTAATTTGAGACACAGCTTATTGTGAATCATGCTGAGTAGAAATTAGCAACTGGTACAAATTCATGATCTATATCACCTTCCTTTTCAGTGTCCAAAGGTGTGAATTTATTTCCATAAAAGAAGTGCAAACAAACCAGATTCACCAACAATTTGGGGTTCTCAGGGAATGTTAAACATTTTACAGCTGAGTTTTATTATAAACTGTAGTTTTAACACTTTCTGAAAATTCCTTTTTAAAAACTAATAGTAATTTTCATCAGTTTAGGAAAGAGAATCATCAAGTCACTTCAGGAATAATGTATTTTTAATAGATATGCAGTAAAACTGTTACCCTTATTTGTGAACGCTGTTGAAGAAGCCTGTTGGAGCTAAACTGGCAAGCTATCTGCCCAGTGACAGTTCAGTGCTCTATCTTTTTTTAATCCCAAAATATGCCATATTGTTGGCAAAAAATTGAACTTTTCCAACCATGACAACCAACAGAGCTACAGAAACACAAGTAGGGCCATGTCTACACTAACAAGCTTACAGCTGCATAACTGTACTGATACAGCTGTGCTGCTGAAAGACTGCTCGTGTAGCCACGCTATGCCGATGGGAGAGAGCTCTCCTGTCGGCATAAGAAAACCATTCATACGAGTGGTGGTAGCTATGGTGGCAGAGAGTGTCTCCCGCCGACACAGTGCTGTGCACACGAGTTCTTATGCTGGCAAAAGTTATGTCATTCAAGGGTGTGGTTTTTCACACCCCTGAACGACATAAGTTTTGCTTACATAAGTGGAACTGTAGAGATGGCCTTAGAGATACAAGGTGGGTGAGGTGATATCTTTTATTTGACCAACTTCTGTTGGTGAGAGAGACAAGCATTTGAGCCACTCAGAGCTCATTTTCAGGTCTGGGACAGATACGCACAGTGTCACAGCAAAATGGAACAGAGTGTTTAGCATAAGTAGTTAGTGCATATTGTAAGGCACCATTCAAGGTAGAGTGGCCTGTTAACATCTGTACAGTCATAGGACAAAAGGGTGGGAGCACTAATGGGTTACAGATTGTTGTAATAAACCATAAATCCAGATATTACCTCATCCACCTTGCGTCTCCAATATCCTGGGACCGACATGGCTACACCTACACAGCAGA
Source organism: Mesoclemmys tuberculata (assembly GCA_007922155.1). NCBI lineage: Eukaryota > Metazoa > Chordata > Testudines > Chelidae > Mesoclemmys > Mesoclemmys tuberculata. The sequence goes on from ML675601.1 coordinate 75,303,419, forward strand.
AACACAAGTTAACATTCTGAGGAATCAGCAGCCTGAAAACCTCTTCTGCACTAGTCCCTACCCACTCCAGAATTACCTTTATCTCAATCCTTTCTTCCAATTTCTCATTCCCACTTTATTCAGTCAGACAACCACCTTCTTTTAGCTCTTAAGAAATCCTTTGGTTTCTATGCTGCTCAGCTCTCTGCCTCCATTACTCCCTTTATATACTTTCGCCTATTTGATCCTGCTTTAAGAATTCTAGAGCATCTCACAAGGTTTATTTCAAACCTTTTCCCCCAATTTCCTGCATGATGCAATGCAGGATTCCCAAAGACTGTCATCATCATGTCATAGGACCACCCTAAGAGCACTCATGTATTGTACTTGTAAGATCCTTCTGCTTTCTGCCACTGAAGGCACAAAGATGAACTGGGATTAGGTTGATTTTCTTACTCTTCAAAGTGAACCATCTAAATCACAGAACTCTGTGAGAGGATGTTCAGGCTAGGGCTGGCCAGAAAACAAGAATTCTGTTTCACAAAAAACCCTGAGGTTTCAAAATTTGTTGTGTTCTAATGTAGAACAAAAATGATACCTTTCAATTTTTTTTGTGAAAAACCACACGCAAAGGAGAACAAGAGACCTGGCACAGGCTGCTGTCAGAAAACAGGATACTGGCCTAGATGGACCAGTCCCAAAATAACCAGTTGCCCAATGTTTAGGTCACTCACTGGAAATGTGGAAGACACTGGTTTAAGTTCCTAAACTGTCTGGTTTAGAATAGAAACTGAAAGCTGAGTCCCATCTGAATGTCCTAACAACCAGACTATAAAGTCAGTTGTCTCTCAACCTACCCTTTGTGTAAACAATTAAGTATTGATTTGAACCAGACAGATAGTTTCTCTCTTTCCTGGATCTGGAGGGAATTATTTTTCATTAACACTGATATCTTTCTGCAAAGTATTTTGGTTTAGACAAAATGGCATTTTTGAGGGGAAAAAGTTAACCTGGAATTCTTTTTTTTTTTAACCAGCTTTAGTATAGGCTCCAGCTGATTTCTGGAAAGCAAAAAGCTTCTTCTTTTACAACTTCAGGCAGGTGGTCAGCAGTGCTGGGAGCTGAAAGACCAAAGAGGCTCACAAAAGGACTCCAGGAACTCTGTAAAAAGAGAGAGGACAGAGAGACACCCCCAGAATGGATTTTTTTCAGTTTGTGACAACTGTGTAAACCTGTGCTTTTGTTTTTCACGCCTTAAACCACGCACCCAACTCTCAAGAATAAATTCTTGAGGAGGAAGATTTGGGACTGAAATCCTTTTTTCTGTGGCCAAACTAACTGATTCCTGGCACCAGGTTACAACCCTCTCCAAACACCTGAAGACACAACAGGGCCAAAGACTGATAGCATGCCTCAGAGTCAAACAAGGAATGATATTTTTAATCACAGAATAGACTTGTTTCTGGTATCTGGACAGCCCTTCAAGATTTAAAGACACTCCGGTCAGACATGGAGAACACTGTTCCTGTCTCTCTGTCTTTTGCTAAAGGACAGGAATCAGCTTAAGCTGCTCCTATTGATGCAAAAGTCAATCTGAGTATAATAGCCCCTTCTGCCCAGCCCATTTACCTTTTTCAATAACTTGTAGCACAAGATCACCTCAGGTAGCTGGAGTCAAGCTATTAAATCTTGGGCTCACCAAACAGAAAGCCAGGGTAGTTGCAGGATACGTCACTGAATGACCTCCTGGCACCTACATACTATGATGATTATCCCCTGCATATGATTAAACAGGCTAAAAACATCAACCTGTTCTATTCCTTGCACATCCACCTATTACCATCCCAGCTCAACCACTCTGGTTTCAGAATGATCTAATATTTCAATTGTTATTATTTGGGTGTTCTTTAAAAATTCTCCACTGACTTTATTGATGCGTATCACATTTAACTGACTTGGGGAAGGGGCGGAACCAGCTGGAAAACAGCTTTGCGCTCTTGGATTTACCCAGCACCAATTTGAAAGCACTTGCTGTATTTCATAATCCCATGCGTTCCCTGGTTCTCAGAGCTAGGTATGGATAGCAGGTTTACATATTGACTTGCCAATTGTATCTCTACAACAGCTCTAAGTCAATGACATCATTTATTAGAGAGATAAATGAGAGCAATTAAGCATCACGGCTATAACTGGTGAAAGTTTCTGGAATGAAAGTGTTATTAAAATGACAGAGTGCTTGGCTGTGTCTAGCTAGGTTGATATTTCATCTCTCTGCTTTGGCTGGTGGAGTGACCTCTGGCGGCACACCTCAAATGTGCCTTATTTCTATCAGGCTATATATAACCTTTAGTGTAAAATGCCAGTGGAGGCTGATTGATGGCCATCTTATTTTTAAGAGCCGCCCTCTGCTATATTATTTAGAGTTAAGCAGGACAGCTGATAAACATTACACTTTAGTTCATGTTTGCTAATCTATTCACTTGAATAACCTGCTCAGCTCCTGATAAATGGCGTATTCAAGAAGAATAGCAATAACCTTTTTCACATAATATACTGGTGTTTGGGGCTTTTTATACTCTATCAAGTGTGGACCATCACTTTGTCATTCAAAACGTGGTTGACAGTTTATTAACATTAGGTTTCTTTTTTTAGTCCTGTCTCACTCTCATTTCTCATTGTTTTTTAAAAGCTAGGCAGATGCCCAATGGGCGGGGTGAGGTGGAATTGACAGTGGGTAGATAAGGATCCATTTCGCCTATGTTTAAACCGAAACAAAAAGAGTGGATTTGAAAATTCAACCCAGATGGTTTTGGTTCCTGCTCCCCTTACAAAAGGTGGTGAAATAAAGGAGCAGAGGCAATGCAGAAAGGAAAAATCCATTGGAAAAAATAAGGTCAGTGACGGAGAAAGGAAGGCAATTGTGGGAGAAAAAAGGGGAATAAAGTTGTGTGGGAAAAGAGATTGTCAGGGAGAATAGGAAGGGGAACAAAGGGAGAAAGAGAAAACCTTGAATCGAAGAATACAGAGCCCTATATACGTACAGGTAAACCAGCTATAGCAGCTCAGCTTTTTAGAAGTATTCTTTTATACCCAATATATTGCACAGACTTGAATCCTGCTTGTGGGGATGAGATCAGAGAGAGGAGACCATGTGCCTCTGACTGTGGCACAGATCTCCCACTATATTTTGTGCAGGAGGAGGATTTAGCTGTCTGCCTCACCACCCCCTCCATCCTCCAGCCCCCCATAGAGCATTCTCCAGTAGTGTAGGGACCAGACCAAGGAAGGGAACAGTGCTAGAGACTGCGAGTGGAGTGAATGGGAAGAAGGAGGATGTGCATTATCCTCACACCCCCTTACACACACACACACACACACACACACACACACACACACACACACACA
>ML675601.1:75306812-75331997 GCA_007922155.1 Mesoclemmys tuberculata
CACACACACACACACACACACACACACACACACACACACACACACACTGGAATGTAGAAGGAAAAAATAATACAGGCTGGAGCACTATTATCGTTCTTCGAGAGCTCACCAAGAGGCAGATCACCATTTAAGCGAGTTGTCCTCAGGGTAGCTATGGCCAGGGAGTGGGGCTTGGCAGTTTGGTTCCAAGGGAGCTGCATTGCCAGGGATGTGTGGGAGGGTGAAATGGGGGCCAGAACTGCTGCTGAGGAATAAGGGATCTTTGGGGACAAGTCTCATAACTAGGCAAGCCCTACCTCCCCAATGGAACAATGCAGGGGAATACCTGGAATGGGACATTTTATGGAAATTACTCCTGCTGAGGTCTCTCCCATTAATATTATTGTGGGAGAGGCAACTCATTTTGGGGGGTTAAATTACCGGAGAGGAATTATAAGTAAACTCAGGCTAGTTTTGCAAACCCAATAAATAGTTTGTGTAGCTAAAACTAGCAGGATTTTTTGGGCAGTGTCTTTGTGGGGGCAGAAAGAGGGGAAACAAACACTACACCAAATTGAGAGCCTGGGAACAGAGGCGATGGTTGTGTGATGGAGAAACAAACTGAGTTAGGATTTTGGAGGGAAGCAAAGGAGTTGAGATGTTTAACATGCTGAGCTTGGGTTAGCGGCTGGACACCCAGGTGGAGATTCAGAGAGGTGCTTAGAGAGTTGAATATGTACAGAGGAGGAGAGGTCAGAGGTAAAGAAAGACATCTGAGAGTCACTGGTATAATTTAATTAATGTTCATGATTGAAATTTCCCAGAAACTGAGTGTAGGGAGAGAGGAAAAGGGGCTAGAGACAGACCCTTGAGGAACACCAAGAGAGAGCAGGAGGGAGAGCCCACCAAAAAAAGGACACTGAAGGTGGAAAGAAAATAGGAAAGCACAGACTCTCTGAAGTCAAGGGAAGAGAAAGTCTCCAGAAAGGAATATTCAAAGATGACATTGATTGAGAATGGAGAAAAGATTTTGTTGTTTGGTTAAGAAGAGGTTATTAGCTGCCTTGTTAAGGTCTGTTTTTTGTGGATCTGACAGAATGGATGCCAGACTGTAGGGGAATCAAGAACAGAATCCGTGGAGAGATATTCCGGACAGCAGGGGCAGACACCACCTTCAAAACCCAGAGGTCAAGAAGAGAAAGATGGGATGGTATTTGCAGAGGTATGTGCAGTAAAGAGAGTGTTTTTTGAGTGAGGAAAGTCAAGTCACTGACATTATAAAGAACAATAAATATATGGTGGACACAAAGGTAATCGGAATTAGGAGGGATTTAAGAGTAGCCATCCCACATCAGTTCAACAATCTGTCTAGTCTAGTGTCTAATGCTTCAGCAGAAGATTCAAGAAGCTTTATAAAACAACACACCCACAGAGGAAGTTTCTTCCTACCCAGGATTACCAATCAGTTAATGATTGTCTTATGCCTTAAAGCAAGAGGATTTATAACCCCTTACAAAATATTTTGTATCTAATATAACTGCATGTTCTCAATATGTAACTGAGACGTGTAAATGTCTCGTACGTTTTTGGATCCTACTGAGTTCTTTGTCTGAATAATATCTTGTGAAATGAGTTACACAAGTTAATTATAAGCTGTGTAATAAAGAATTTCACTTAGCTCCATGTTCAGCTTGTTGCCATTCAATTTCATTTATGTCTCCATTTTATTGTTTTTGGGGAAAAGGTAAACAGAAGAAATGTACATTTTTTAAAAGGCACCAAACAACATGAAATGGAGAAAAAACAGATCTCGTCTTTTATTATAACCCATATCTTTTCTTTCACCCTTCATTTACCCGCCATTTTTCTTTCTCTTCCACTACTTTTTGTTGTTGTTTTTGTTTAACTAAGGCCCACACCTTATAGGCTTTTGATTTGGGTTTTTTCTGGTTTTTTGTTTTTTTTATTGAACTCAATAACAGAAGGCACAAAGTATAAATTCCTTTAAGGCAGGGAACCCTGTATTATTTTTTATTTATTTATTTATTTTTAAAGTGCTATCCACATCTGCTATATACTGCTATAGAATTATTTAATAAAATAAAAATATAATTTAGTATTTGCTACATTTAAGGTTTTTAAAAAAAATAAATCAAGACCCAAAATAATATCTTAAACCGAGTACGATGCTTTCCTGAGTACTGTACATTAAGGTCAAAATTTTTAAAATTTCAGCTGTCTTCTAAGTTAAAGTTGTGAGTGTTCAGGAACTCTGAAAAGTATGTAGGTGACTATGGATTTAGGTGTTTAACTGTAGGCAATAATATTTGAAAAAATTGTTTTTTAAATAGCTTGTTTTTAAAAAATTGTTTAAATGAATGCTGAGGAAACTGTTATGTTAGGTGGTGTTATACTGAACGATGAGAACATTTTGGAATGAAAATACTGACATTGTCCTAGCATCTGTGTTGACCAAGATATCAGCATCTTCTGACGACCTCATGCTGTGGGTGACCATGCAATCTGGATATTGGTGTCACAGAAGGACATCTTACTCAGGAAATGTCTGCCAGCTATGGAATAATGGAAAATATACTATTATGATCTGGGAAGCAAGCTCCTGTGAATAAGCTCTTTAGTGCTTCCTTTCCTTGGTGGTCCATTCGTGCCTCCCGTTCAGGCTGTATTGCAAATGAGTTATCAGCTTCCGCAGGCTGGGTAATTCTCTGCATAGCCCCATCCGATCCGATGAGGCGAGCATAAGGAAGCAATGAGAGATTAGATCAAAGCCTCCAATTCCAGTAATATGCCTACTGTTTGGTATTCAGGTTCACAATCTGAATGTCTTGTTGGATCCCCAACGGTTTGGTAATGTACTGGTAGCAATGGTTTCCAAGATCACTTTAATCCATAGGTACTTGGCAAGAAGGCTGTGATCTATTCTTTCAGATACAGATCTCACTCCAGTTATCCATGTCTTTGGTACCATCTTACTGGATTATTGTAGTGCTCTCTCAATGTTAGTCAGCCATGCAGGGTCAAGAGAATTTAAGATTTAACCCCCAGGTAAAGCCTAATGTGGAATTTGAGCAAATGTCCCCTGACAATCAAACAGCTTTTGCAACGGTAGAACACGGGAGTGTTTTCTAAAGCCATGAGATCTAGATGTTTCTTGTTGTTTAGAGTGGGCCCTCAATTGTAGCAGTGCCAATAATACTAGGAGAAAAAAATCTTTCGATGATTTTTCAGAAGCAGGTTGTTAATGTGGGCCAAGTATACCATGGATTTTTCCCCAGAGAAGCACACAGTAGAGATTAACTGGTTATATTGTTTAGTCAGCTGATCAATAACGAAATGATATATTGTAATAGGAACACCATCATCTCATGACACATATCTCTGTATTGCTAGCTCTTTATGCATTAATATTTAGGGATTTATTTTTTCAGACATAATATTTAAAGGCATTTTTAGAATAATTGTTTATCAGTTGAACTAATAAGGTGAGCATAACATTTTGTATTTCACCTCTATCTCACCTTTGTGCATTTTGATGTACTGCAGCAGACTGACTGCTACTATTTAATTAAACAGAAATCTGGATTAACTCCAGCTGCGGGCCTTGTAATCAGTGCTTGTGTGTATTCAAAAAGGGGTGTTTTCCCTAGCCCATATTTCATTCCTGCATGGAAATCTGCTCTCACTCAAACCCATCCACATGCTGCAGTAAATGATTTTTCTCTCTCCTGAACCACACACATAAGTGCCCCCTCCCTTTCCTGCAGTGCCTTCAAAAATAAACAAAAAAGGCACATACAGCTTGACTTGTCCATTTACAGTTAATACTCTATAATGATGGAGGGCCCTGCTTTTTGATATACAAATCTACCATTTAATCAAATGTATACTGTAAAATCTATCATGCTGTTTAATGTAGGGGTGGGAGGAGGTTTGTGATGATCTCTCCAGATGGGCATAATTTGTTCCTCTAGTGCACATTGCACAGAATTTTCAAAGCAGTCTGTGCTCAAAAGGGGCTGAATCTTTCTTCAGAAAGGGTGTGCCATAATCTTAGAATTTATTTCAATACTGGGGATTGCTTAGGTGTATGATGAGATAATCAGTACAAATATTATTGTTACTATTAAAATATCAAGTTACTTATATACTGATATGATAAACAGAATGAGCATGTATCTGATCTTTGACACAGACCTTTCACCTGACAAATGAACACAGTTACAGGCAAACATCCGTGCATTCCCCACAAAGATACTTCCACTGATAATTCAAACTAGGTAGTCAGGAATTCATATCTCCAAACTAGGGCTGGTGCATGTACACAACTGTCTGCCTGATCTTTCTGAGTATGCACTATACCCCTAGATGTCACCATTTTCCATGCTAAACCTGCTGAGTGCATATCTCTCTGCCAGCAGAAAAGATGATTGCACAAGACGACATTTTGAATTTGTTCATTTCCAGAGGCTGGACGTCTTTCCACAATAATTTGCTATGGCATGTTTTCTCAAGCTATTAGTATTTGCTGTACAGACTTCACACAATTGTGCAAGCTAAATCATAATTCCTGCCATGTGTGAAAGATTCTGCGGCTCTGAATTTCTGAAATTCCATAGCCTTTGTGGAGGTGACAGACGGGTTAACTCAAAAATATGTGGGTTTAGCATGATTTCAGATTTATCTTCCAAATCTCACCTGCAAAAACATATTAGAACTAAAAAGCACTCTGTTTTCAGTGGGACAGAGCCAGTTTCTCCCCCTTTCTGTTGCTATTCCCACTTCCTTTTTTCCTCTAGGTCTTCAGTGAGATGAGGCTGTTGAAAGTGTTATTTTGTGAAAAGATATCCAGAATACATGGAGGGGTCCCCTCAGCTGCTTCTGTGTTAAGGTAAATTCCATCAATCTCACCTGCAATGTACAGGCAACTATTTCCCCATGGATGCACAATGGAGTTCTATAGCCTTACATGATAGGGCATTCATTTGTGCCATCTTTCCCCCATAATTTGTCCCTAAGGGAAATGAAATTTTAGATCTAATTTTATTTTTGCTCCCAGTTTAAAAAAACAAACAAACCTCGTTTCAACGAATCATAGGCCTTTTCTCTTTCCAACTTCTAAGATTTGAGAAGATTTGATCCTATTCACTTCCTGCCAGTAGAAGATTGTTCTTTATAGCAATCACGTCTACACAGATCATTTCGCTCACCTGTAACCTAACCAATTAAGGTGTTGAGAAAGTAGCTAATCTTTGTGGTACAATATGAAGGGGTTTCAGTTACATCTCCACGATAGTTGTAACCAGGGAAGTGGGTTTATTAATAATTCTTAATTTACCTAATGCTGAAATTGTTGCAATTCAAGGCTAAATATGTTACCTGCAAACAAAAGGGTGGAACATCCCAGAAGTTTAAAGTTCAGGCTTCAAGGAAACATGCAAGGAGGTTGTCTATTAACAGACTTTCTGAACACTTTGAGTCCATTTGCAGGGTCTCCTATAAAGTGGTATATGTCCATGCTGTTCTACTAGGGATTTGAACAACGTTAGGTCCCACTGATTTCATTAGGGCTACTCCTGGTAGTAAAGTTAAGTGCATGTGTACATGTTTGCAGGACCAAGATTTTGCTCATCCTTCAAGAGAGCATGGGAATGGACAGTTTAGTTAAAACATTACAAGGATAAATATTCATAGTGCCCATTAGTTCTCTCTGGTCGCAACACCAGGTGAGAGTTGGATTCTGAATCCTTCAGGATAACTGTTAACTGCTCCCGCACAGGAATAAATAGTCAGAAACATCTGTGTGACATCTGATCCTTTGAAACAAGCTCAATTTTACTGCATAAGCTTCTGTTCAATTTCTCTCTCCTCACAGAGATCTGTCTGTCTGTCTCCGGGTTTGTTTGTTTTTACCACACCCAGAGTGCTCGTATAAGTGCCTATACGTTAATCAGAACTATGTGATCATCTGCACAGTTACCACTCACTGGAAATCAGGAACCTCAAAGTTTATTTGAGATGATCACAAAAACCCATTTCAACTTAATCGCTTCCTTCTCAGTGAATGAACAATGAAACAATCTTCTGTCTGGCTGGTCAGGCTTAATTAGCCATCATTTTGTCATTGGTATGGCCATGTCACATAAATAATAAACTTGCTCTTTGTTTCTTCCTGAAATGACTACATCTTTGTGGTTAATATAGTTACGATTTTCAACTCAAAGACAACATAAAATAGCCAGATAAACTCCACTAAGCTCTATATAGTTGAGAACAATGAATAGTTTCCATGTCTTCTACCAGCTTTTCTTTCTGACGAGTGTAAAGTGACTTCAAAACCAAAGTGCTGTCAATTTCATAGGAGTAGGACTGTGAAAGGAGAAAGTGTCCTTGCACAGAAAGATTGCAGTTAAAATTGTATCAATATTCCTGTTATAAACTGATAAACACAGCGCTCAGTGAGGTCAAGTTGTACAAGCTTGAGCTGACATGCCAATCTGCCAGCAGTCATATGGTTCTCATATGGCGACACTCCACAGATGCCAGAAAAATGTGAGAAGTTTCTGGCTCATTTCATTTCACTCTCCTGAATGCCACATTTGCCTGTACATGCACGCGCACGCACATACACACACACTATCTATTTTAAATAGTGCTGTTATAGCCTGTATCCACCTATTTTATTTAAGGGGTTTGTATTAATTCACCTCCTACAAACTGACTATTGATCAAGGCTTCATGAGCAATCTCTTGTCTTGGAAATGAGAGCAGCTTTTTTTTTTCCCCCCAAAACATGTCCATGGCCATTTTTAATTCCATCAAGAAAGAGAAGGTGGGTGAAGTAATATCTTTGAGTCGATCAACTTCTGTTGGTGCTCTTTCGAGCCCCACACAGCTCTTCTTCAGGACTGGGAAATGTACTCAAAAAGTCAGAGCTAAATGCAAAGCGGAACAGATTGTTTAGCATGACTAGTTAGCACATATGGTAAGGCACCATTCAAGGTAGAGTGGCCTGTTAACACATCTACACTCATAGGACAAAAGGAGAGGGTTAATGGGTTACAGAAGGTTGTAATAAACCATAAATCCAGTGTCTCTGTCCAGTTCATGATTTTTAGTGTCTAGAAAGTTATGAATTTAAGCTCCCAAAAGCATCTTTTGAAAGTGTTGTGCAAGTTTCCTTTGAGGATGAAGAGTGTTAGGTCAGACATAGAGTGGTCGCTTTGTGAAAAGTGTTCACCCACCTGTGATAGGGTGTTTTTGTCTTATTTTCCTGTGAGAGTTCATTCGAAAGTGTAGTTTCACCCACATAGTTGTTATTGGGGCATTTAGTGCACTAGATGAGGTACACCACATGAATTACACCAATGCATGTGTAGGATCCATGGATCTTGAAAGAGGTGTTGAGACGGGTGTTGATCATGGTAGCAGTGGATAAGTGTCTACAGATTTTGCATCTGTTCTTCTGGCAGTGTCTGATGCTGCTTTGAGTTGGTGTGCCCTGTCTGTGTGAAGCTTCCTTTTGATGATGAGCTTGGAAAGGTTGAGGGATTGTTTGAAGGCCAGAAGTGGGGGGTTCAGGAAGGATTTCTTTCAGGATGGAGTTCCCATCAAGTACGAGTTGTAGTTGTTTGATGATACCCCGTAAGGGTTCCAATGTGGGGTGGTAGGTGACAACTAGGGTTGTGCAGTAGATGGGGGTGTTATTTCTGTATTGAAGCAGATTATTTCAGGGTACTTGAGTGGCTGTTTCATGATGTGAGCTACTTCTCTGGTGGATTGTGCTTGTTTAGTGAAGGTGGTTTTAAGTGTGTTAAGGTGTGTATCCCATACATTCTCCTCAGACCATATTCTGTTGTATCTGAATACCTGGCAGTAGATGACAGATTTCTTGGGATGTTTGGGGTGGGGGTTTACTGGATCTATGAAGATAGATGTGGTGAACTGTGGTTTCTTGTATATGGTTGTCTGTAAGATTCAATTGTTGAAGCTGATTGTATGTCCAGAAAGTCGATTCTCGTGTGGGAGGTGTTCCAGAGAGAGTTTAATGGATGGGCGAAAGTTGTTGAAGTTGTGGTGGCAATCTACTAGGCACCTTAAGCTGTCTGTCCGGAGGATGAAAATATCATCAGTGTAGCTCAGGAATATTATTGGTTTTGTGGTGCCTTTTTCCTGCATGTCAAGAAAGACAGGCAGACAAGAAATATGAATATCTTATCAGAGGTGGAGGCATTTTGCACTCGTATAATATACACTTAAGGGAAAGAGAAATTTAAAAAGTTCAGCTGATCCATAATGAACATTATCAAAAACATCCAACAACATTAAAATAGCTGATTTACTAACATTAGAAAACTGGCAAAATATTCCCGCATGTGATACTCTTTTTCATGTTCATCTTTGTATCAACAATATAATGTCTCTGTCTCACAGACTGACATGATACAATGTTAAAAATTGTCAACATTCATATAGGCTAAATGGACCATAATTATTCATTGAGTTTATAATGCACAATTTACAAATTGTTGAAATATGTATTTCCACATTAGACCATCTTTGGAGCTATTTACAGTCTTTTGTGTCAAATCCAATCCACTTCAAGAAGAATTGTTCTGTTTCTTTCTTTGTAAATGTTAGTAAGGGGGAAACTAAGACAAATACAGCTACAAACATACATTAAAGCAATTATAAAGATGTAACTTAATTCTGCAAAGTAAACACAATAAACTTCATCTGAGCTCACCACGTTGTGTCGAAGTTTGTACAATCTCAACTGCATTTTCCTCTCCCAAAGACTGGGATTTTAGAGGTTCTTAGGGCTCCTGCGTAGTTGGTATCACGGTAACCATGGCACCTGGCTCTGCAGGTGTAGGGATACAAAAAATAATTCCAGTAAAATGCTAAAAACATTCCTAAAATATTTTCTCCTATAGCCTATGTGCCATATACAGAACAAATGATGGGGGTTTTAGCCACATGAATTTGTGATCACCTGAAAATTCATTCAGGACTTCACCACTTTGTGAGGAATGCAATTATCCCAAACTCATGCTGATAACCCTCTGTACCATACCGTCACTTTTTACCTATCGCACTCTACACAGGCTGGTTAGGTTACTCATGTGAAACGGCCCACTGATTTCAAGAAGCATACTCAAGGGAATGATAAGCAGCATTTGGAATTTTATATCTAGACTGTAAACTCTTTAGGACAAGGACCAGGCCTTCTTTTGTACTTGGACAGCAACTAATGTATTGTGGATCCCACAAGAAGGTAAATATTTTAGATACACTTTTTACACACAACCCCTCTATCTGTATCTGGATATATTGGAAATGTGGCAATTGGACAGTACTTTCCTTTTATCCTTGTTGCTCAGCAAAAAAAGAGAAGGGTTATAATTAATTAAGTAAATCCAAATCCTAGTGAGATTACATTAGAACAGTTCAGAAACAACTACAGAATGCAAAGGATCATTTCTGTGTTTTATACCTTGGTTATTGCATGCATTATATGAATTCTTCTGCCTAAATCATTTTTAAATGAATACGTCCTCACAGTAAACAGAACCATATCACTACCCCAAATAAATTAATCCATTAGGACAGAATTCATAAACTAACACATTTTATAAAAGTAAATCTTCCTTAATGCTCCAGTGTAGTTTCCTTTTGATCATAATTTAAAAAAAAAATAATTTGTCAAGTACATAACTACCTCTGGAAACTTTCTGACAAGGAATCTGATAACACATCAAATCAAGTTCCATTTCACAACAGTTTCCTAGGTAACACAGGCACAAAATTGGAAGGAGGCCCACACACAAAAATGAACTCTGAGGTATTTCCACTTTTCTTAATACTTTTGCATTGTTAAAACCCTTACAAAGAGAGTTTGTAAGGCCCACACACAAAAATGAACTCTGAGGTATTTCCACTTTTCTTAATACTTTTGCATTGTTAAAACCCTTACAAAGAGAGTTTATAATATCAAGTATTACTCCAGATGTTTGGTAGCATAGCACCACTTTTGACCCTGATCCATCAAAGCACATAAGCACATACATAACTTAAAACAGAAGTCATCCCAGTGAAGGCAATAGAATGAATCATGTTCTTAAAGTTGGGCCTGTGTTTAAGTACCTATCTGTATGACAGCCTTTATCTCCAGTAGTTCATTAGTGATTAGAGAGTAGGAATATACATATATAGAAACATCATGTTCATGAATGAAAAGAATACATAAGGCAATCAAGGCTTCACATATCATAAACTATATGACCTCTAATTATTTAAAACCTAGTAAAGATCATGGGTGGAAGGTAGAGAATCACTCATTTTGTATATTCTGTCTTTTTAGGCATGTAAATTATTTGTTATTTAACCTACAAATTGCATGTCAGCTAAGAGAAGAAAAATGCTTTTTTGTTGCCCTTTGGGATTTTCTTTGCTTATGGTTTGGAGTAACTTTCCAGGACCATATGTTTAATGCTGTGTATTAACTGATGCGAGATGCGTGGGGATTACAATAGTCTTGCCAAATTCTTCTTGCCCATTCAGTCATGGGTTTTTTTAAATGGTCAAGCAAAATAGCATTTCCTCCTTATTTATTACCACCATCCTGGGAAAGATGGGTAAGCAGACTTTGTGCTTTGGCTGGAAATCTAGGATGACATATTTACATGGCTGGCCTACCATAATGCAGATCTTATTCTTGTAACTGTCTTTATTTTCCCTTCCAGGGATGCCTTGTGCTCATATCTCATCCCTGAAGATCAACAAGTACAACTCAGTGTATTAGATAATAATCCAGATGAGCTTTAAAATATTCACATGTGGAAAATGAATTTAGCAAATCTGGAGACAAGATTGTTGATGAAGCATTTGTTTTATATACACACAAGTGCACATGTGCGCACACACACACAGAGCTACATAACTGCTCAGCCGTAATTCTTAGGTTCTCCCAGACCTTAGCCCAGGTGTGCAGGGAGCAAGGCTCATCCTCTCCAAACTGTGACATGCAAAGGCCAAACACAATTGCCATCCCTGCACACCAGGGCATGCAGGGAATGCTTCCTCCATGTTCCCCAAAGATGGTACATCAACAGGTAGTGATCAATGACTCTATGTCTAGCTGGCAGCCCGTAAGAAGCGGAGTGCCCTAGGGGTCGGTCCTGGGGCTGGTTTTGTTCAATATCTTCATTAATGATCTAGAGAATGGGGTGGATTGCACCCTGAGCACATTTGCAGATGACACTAAACTGGTTGGGGGGAGGAGTGGTAGATAAGCTGAAGGGCAGGAATAGGATACAAAGTGATCTAGACAAATTGGAGGATTGGGTCAAAAGAAATCTGATGATCAGAAGGAAGGAAGGATAAGAAAAGGTCAGAAAAATCATATATATATATATATGTGGCAGAGAGAGTGATAGGATTGTACGTGGGTGATTGTGATTAGGGAAGGAGCCCTTGGCAGCAGGAAAAGCAGAAGAACAGCAGCAGTGGCAGCAACAAGCTTGATAGAGCAGAAGGTCCCATAGATGGGACAGAGGGATTTAAGAAGGAGAAGAGTAAGTATAACATTTCTAAATATAAGAAATATGATTATAAATAAAGCTGGATGCCTGCACTTGAATGATAGCTAACCCCACCCATTCTATGACTGCCTGATCAACACTCATAGAATACTTGTTAGTTTGTAGTAGTATTAGTAAGTGTTCTATTATGTCACTGTATATATGTGTATAAGGGAATTATATGTTATATTGTAATAAGTTCTGTAGTCTAATGTAACATTGTATTAAGGCTTTATACATATGTATACAGAATTTCTTTATATTATATGTTGCAAAGTTGTATGTTTATTATGCCTTGCCGCAATTCAGTATTCAAAACATTGCAATACATGTTAAGGAAGTGTTACATTGTGTTGTGTATACTGTATTGTGATTATATGGTTTATGTTATGTTTGATTAGGTTATGGTGTTTTGTATTGTCTTAAGTGGCTTATTTCATTTTTTTATATTGTATTGATTTTCAATTTGTAATCCAGTTGTATTAAAATTAGTATTTAATAAAGAGACATTCTGTTTTCAAAGAAATTACTGTCTGAGTTTTAGTCCTTTGAGGAAAGGGTTATATCCATGTCATCTCAAGAGCAAACCAAGGCAGGCAAGTTTAAGGGATTCTCTAATGATTTAAATGGAAACCCGTTAAACCCTTCTAAATCTCCTAGAGTGGACCACTTTTGATTACCCGCTTTTAGAACTAAGTCTTGGATTGGTTCATTAGTATACCCGGCCAGTATAGGATCTTGTGTATTCCAAAGTTTTAGGGTAACAAAGCCACTTTAGCAAAAGTGGCTAAAATGGATTTAAGTGCCTCAATTTCAGCATTCTGGTTTTGAAATTTTGTCCCATCAGAGAGGGAGCGTGAATGAGTGTATTCTACAAGTAGAAGGTGATCACTAACTACCTGAAAGTTTGCTTTTAAAAACCCTTTATCTTTAACCACCTAGAAAATCCTTTGGAAGAGTAATGAAATACCTGAAACATATATTCTTGCACTGTTTCTCTTTAGTTTGAAACAGGAAGGATATAATTTTTAGCCCTGTTTTGCTAAAGTAAGAGGTTTGCATAAACATCTGAAATGCTTGAGAGGAAGGGTGGATTTTCAGTTAAGGAAGGGCTGGGACTCAGAAGATGTGAATTCAATTCCCATTTATGCTAGAAATTTCCTGTGCAAACTTGGACTAGTCTCAATCTCCCCAAGCTTCAATTCCCCAGCTATAAAACAGGGATCATAATACTTTGCCTCCATTCATTGTCTGTCCTGTCTATTTTACTGTGAATTCTTTGAGGCAGATACTGTTTCTCACTATGTTTTAGTAAAGGATCTAGCACGGTGGGGTCCCAATCTCAGCTGAAGCCTCAGGCATTACCACAATACAAATGAAAAAATTAAAATTAACCAATCGAAATCTCCAAAATGGCTAACAGTCGCCCACTGCAGTGGCAATCAGATGCAGGAAATCCTGATTACCTCACAATGAAAGAAAATGGAAAACAAACAAGTCCGCTTCAAGTGCGCTTGGTATCTCTCTCCACTTTACCCTGTGCATAATGATGATTATTCATTAATAATTTGTATTCTCCCAAATATTCTTATTAATTTATTCACAAGTTATGGTAAAGTTTGCCCTTGTAAATGAATATACTGCGAGTTTTATTTTCTAATATTTCTACTCAAACCAGGTGTGACACAAAGCAATCCATGCAATATGATTGCTCAATAGTTTTTGTTGGCATGGAATCTAAATGGCCAAAAAAAAGAAAAGGTACAAAATTATTCTTTATTTTGTTCCCCACTGAGTGATGCTGAATGCAAAAATGTTCGGACGGGTTTTCAAACATAATCAGCACTACCTTGACAATGGGCATTTAAGCCAACATGGACTGCTTTGAAAAGCCATCCTTTTGTGATTGCACAGGATCCTTTTTCTACGTTCAATCTTCGTGCAAATCACTTTTGCCACAACTTTCAGAGTCACTGTAGGTGGAGGTTAGATTATGTCCCTAACTGTAGAGGCCCAGACCAGCCACTGCATCATAATTATAAATGTAATAAGGCCCTCTCCACAGAATGAGTTTACCCCAGCATTAGAACCTCTGTTCCTTTTTACAAGGATCACTCTTAAACAGTCAACTTTTACTCAGTTAATACATTGCAGCAATTCTGTACTGTACAGTACTTATAGTTATAGGACTTGATTTGGAGAAGTGGCCGCCCATTTTGAGCCTAAAATTATTTTGCCTGCAATTAGTTTAGTGTCCATCCCTAATGACTTTGGTTCAGTTCCTTAAGTTAAAACTATTAAAACCTAGTGTCCATAGCCTCTAATACTGCCTAGGACAAGGATGGCAAACCAGTCTATTGAACTGCTTGGAAGTTCAAGCAGCTAATAAGTACAAGTACGCACTAGGGTTGCACAAACCATGCAGGGGGCTGTTTCACTTTGTTCCACCAAGAGAACGCTTCAGGGTTTGCTCAGCAGATATTTGAGACTGGATGCTCTCACGCAAATTCACTTGGAAATTTGGATTTATGTACAGTTGGAACTTCTCTGAACCCTCCCTTCTTCACTTCATTTGTCTCTCGTCCAGCTGCATCCCTTCTATCCAGCTCTGTCCCCTCAAATTTACTTTAGACGTCATTAGGCGGCTGGAACACGTTCCACTATCACACTGCGTTGGGTGACTGCCTCGCACCTCTCCTGGAGCCTTCAGGGATTTGCCACCTTGCTGCCCTCCCACTCTGCAGGGGTTTGCCAGGCAATTCTACTGCCTCACATAATCCACAGCAGAGTCTTCAGTGAAGAAGAAGGCAGCCTGCCCCCCAACAGAGCATCTCCCACTGCCAGTAGATTTATTAAGAAGTAGTGGACAGTAAGGCCCCAGCATTCTCAATGTGACCTGCCGGCATACCCCAGTAACTTCACACTAGGCTTTTGGGGAACCTCAGACAGCATATAGTTGTTTGTATCAAAAATACATCACCAAACACTACCCCGACCTGTTCTTTTAAAACAACCCCAATCCCATAATTACCACACTTTTTATTATTTAATCTTTTTTTCTGTTTTTTTTTTTTTTATTCATTTTTGCTTTGTCAGTCACAGCCTCTAAGGCATTGAGCTAACTGCACCCTAAAGAGAATGAGAGCCCAAAACACAATAAATCAGCCCACCCAGACTCGAAAACTCTGCCCCAAATCCCTAAAGAAATAGGTGATTATAATGAAATAAGTGTGTTGATTTTTACTGTTATTTATGGGGGGGAGGGGAAGCTTACTGCTTTTCCCTTAATTCTGCCATATTGTCTGGTTCACAGCCGGAGACAAACTGAAATGGCCATCTGGTTGATGTGCATACAAAAGAGTGGTTTGCCAGACAAAGAAACTACCTTTATTATACAAAGCTATGCATCGCCTCTGCTCAGATTTCCAATCTTTTGTTTCTGTTACTGATAGAAGTAGGTATGAGTACACACTACCTACTACCCAGATGCATAAACTCCTGGCAGGGTAGCAATACAATTACCACATGGTCTGAAGTATCTAAACTGTTTGGCATATTCCTGATATCAAATATACTATAATATTACTGAACATTTTCAACTCATAGCCTCTAATTTTGCATGGCCAATTCTGAGTTCACTGATTTGCACTCACAAACAATAGCACACAGAGAACTATATGTAAAATTAGAAATTGGGCTGAGGCTCCTACAAAAACTGACTCTTCTAATTTGAGGTCTGGTTGAAGAGTTAAGGGGTCAAATATTCAATGGCAGGCCCCTAAACTGTGCCCACAAAAAATACAGGTGTACCTCCTGCAGCCACAAAACTGTACCTACACTCACAAATGGATAATTGCATATATAACTTACCCATTCCGCACACATTACATTTTGCAACCGCAGCCTAGGCACTCACATGTGAAAACATAGCCTAAACTGGCCAATTCACACTAGTGTGATTTCCTTAATAGTCTAATATTTGTTGCTGACTAGAATTGAATCCAAAATGCTATGTTTCACACACAAAAAATCCCCTGCTTTCTTCAACATTTTTCACACAAAATATTTGAATTTTTCACATTTGACAAAAAAATAATTTCAGTTTTCAAAAATTAAATTAAAATGTTCCCGTTTTTCCCTCCATTTTCTCCTTCCCCTTTCTCCTCCTTTCATTTTGCCACTGAAAAGAAGTGGAAATGGAAGGAAAAACAAAAACTGAAAATCTGAAGACCAAAAACAAAACAAAAAATTGTCTGGGGAGTTGTCAGTTTTTTCATGGAAAAAAATCAGAAACTTTTGAAAAACAACTTTTTCCCCCCAAAAAATAATTTTTGAAAAAGACCTTCTTTTTGGCTAGAAAAAAGGGTTTGAAAGCATAATTTCAACCATCTCTGATTTTCTTGATATCCAACTGACATTGTTTAAGACACTTTGTCCAATAACATAACACCTCACCATGTGATATCATGCAAAATGCATTTTTAAATTTAAAGAGAAAATACAGTTTCCCCACAGACAGTCCCCTTTTCTGATGATATTTAGTCAGAATGAAATTGGAACTTCACACAAGTTCACACACTCAAGACAGCTGGTCTATCTGTGAATAATAGTTCCCCTTTGAGATAATTACTGTAGGTAAAAGATGCTATTTATGCGTGAAGTATCATTGTTGTTAATTAACAATCTATGTCTTAACATTTTGCTGTGATCTTTTATCTTTCTTTATTCTCCAGAAGGAGTTTCATCCCCATCATTCCGTGATCCTCTTTTATAGCTATAACTCACTGCCCTCTCTCCATCAAAATAGTCATTCTCTCGCGAGTCTAGCCAAAAAAGCAGCAAATGCCATCCATTGGGAATGCCCTTTTGGTAACTGGAATGTACAGTAATGTGGCCTGATTCACCACTTTTCTGTCCCTGAATGACAAGAGATTTGTTTCCTTAATGTGATGGTTCAGGTTAAGTGTTTCCTTCCTTTGATTTATTCCATTTTGAATAATTTATACCTTATATATTAGTGTTACATTAGCACCAGTAGGCCCAACCTGAGATCAGGGCCTCATTGCACTAGGTATTGTACAAATGCATAGAAACAGCCCCTGCCCCGAAGAGCTTAACATTTAAATACACAAAACAGACAAAGGCCAGGGAAGGAAACAAAGAAGTAAAGCGACTTGCCCCAGCTCCTAGGCAGAATTAGAACCCAGGTCTACAGAGTTCCACTCTTGTGACGTGCTGCCTCTCATTGTATTGCTTTTTACCCTTCATTAGCATATTTCAGTATGAAGAAATGTCCTTGGAACATTTTGATCAGTGTGTCCACATCTTTTCCACAAGTGTTGGATACGCAGTTTCACAAAGAGAATGAATGAGAGGGCTACAAATGTAACTAATGACATTTCTCACTATTTTGGTCTGATCTGTAGTTGAGATTTATCCAGTTGCTAGTTGAGAGAGAAGAAAAAATAGTGGAGGGCAGAGGGAGAAGCAGCCTTGGGTTTTTCATCATTCCCTTTACCTCTCTGGGGAATGTCAAGCATGTTAATATTGTACACTGCTCCCCAAAGAAAGGTCACTAGCTATCGGATCCATGCAATAGCATTTGCACTGAATTGGACCATGTAACTATCCCTTAATTTATAAAATGCACCCAGTTATAGATATCTGTGAGTGCATGTGGATCATTTAACACAACAACCTAACTTTAAAAATAAAATGTTAATTTCACGTCCACCCAACCCCACCATCAAGCAAGAAGAAATGGCCCTTGGACTGTGACTGAAAGATCAGTAAGGGAATTCCAGAAGTAAGGGTTCTGCACAGAGCAGCCGAAGTCCGAGGACTACTACCTCAAATACCCAAGGTGAGCTTAGCTTTCATTACACAGGGAGAAAAGCAGATTCCCATATAACTAGTGTGGCTTTATAGACCGAAGTCAGTACTGGGAAACAAATAGAAAACCAATATAAACTCTGAAGAATTAACGTAGAAGAGGAAGGTCATTTTGTAGCTAAGGAGTTAACCTAGGACTTGGGAAACCCAGGTTCAAGTACAGGTCCTACTACAGATTTCCTGAGTGAGCTTAGGCAAATCATTTAGTTTCTCTGTGCCTCAATTTTCCATCTGTAAAATGGGGATTGCATCACAGTGGTGTTTGTGGGGAAAGATGTGTTAATGATTGTGAGGTACTCAGGTACTATGACAATGGGGCCACATAAGTATCTAAGGCAGAAAGTAGCTTGCAATATATTATACTAACACCATCAGGAAGCCTGTGCTGCTACACAGTTCCAAATTTCCAAAGAGAGTCCCAGATGTAGATGAACCTAGACCTCAGAAAGGCACAGATAATTGTGTGAAGGTCCAGATGAGAAAGAAACTGGCCCTAATATCTGGCCAGATGCAAATGAAAAAAAGATACTTTTGGCCATGGAGATCACCTTAGATTCCAGAAGCAATCAAAGATCCACAAGCACCTAACACTGCAAAATCCCATGATCAAAGGTCCTCAATAAACAGAACAGAAATCAGCCGCCTGTATCTTTAAAATCCTTCTCTCATCCCACCAGCATCATCTCCATGTTACCTGGACTAAGATTAAATCAGTTCATTTTTATCCAAATCCCACAGTCAGAAAAATAACAGGAATGCAAAGACACTGGTCCATTTGGGTCTGGTGAAAATGATGCACCAAACGGTGTGCCCTCTGCATACGTGTAAGACTTCTGCTCACAATTTCTTGCCTTCTCTCACTGTGGCCTCACATACAAGTTGAACAGAAGGGACAATAAAGTAACACTTGAGTGCATTCCTTTCTATTACACACGTAAGTTCCATATTTGAGTATGCAAATCAGATAGATGGGCAGTCAATTCCTTCAATTTGCAAATGCAAATAGTTCGTTGCGGGCATAAAACATGCATGCACCCATTTTTGGGGCACAATGAGTTGTGTATACAAAATTGAACACAAACAGGGAGCCTGGGGCTTAAAACATGACCCCTCTCCCAAAATTATTACCAGCTGAGGACTGTCTATTATACATGAACATATAAGATGTTAGAATTGCCAACGGTTTGATCCAAAGCCCATTGAAATCAATGGAAAATTTCCCATTGATGTCCAAATTCTTTGGATCAGGCCCCAACTCTGCAGGGATTCAGGATTCTGGTAATAGGGATAGAAATTTGTTCCTGGGAGGAGTAAGAGCAGAAGGGATGCTTTAAGGTGTGGTTTTAAAAACAACACAGGCAAAGAGAGAGACAGTCTGTAGCTGAGAAAGAGAAGAAAAAGTAGATCCAGTTTTTAATGCAAACATGTCCATTGTGGGGTTCCAAAAAGGGATCAGAGTAGATTCTGAAGACAGAAGGAAAATAATCTTTTTCTAGACCTGTCACTTTCAAACGTGTCACCCACTGCTTCATCCTGGCACTTGATCTTCAAGCCTCTCAAAGCAGCATGGAAATACAAGAGATGGATTTTAAAGCAGCAGCATATAGCTTTAATTAAGTTGTCCTTAAGAATACAAGCTGGGCAAGTCTTTAAAGACACCAGTATAAAGGAAGCAACCGTGCATGATCCCTTAACTGTTCATGCAATTGCAGAGAACAAAAAAGGCTTGGTACATATCTTTTCTGCTGACTTGGGATATGAGATCCTGAGAAGTGCTGAGCACCCTTTCTGCCCATTATCCTGAATGCGAGTGGAGGGTGCCCATTCTCTTCCAGGCAGTGGATCAGTGCTTTGAAGGGTCAGGCCCATATAACCTGATCCTGTGCGGTGCTGAGCATGCTCAACTTCTGCTGAAATCAATGAGAGTTGTGAATACTCACAACCCTGCAGAATCAGACCCTCCGTGACCAGACTTGATGGCCCACACAGGTAAATATACTATACACAGATACTCAACTAAAGGGCAAATAAAGATTCCTCTAATTATCAATGGATAAAGTATTTGTGGGAGAAAGGGCCTTGGGGGTGGAGGGGTGGGAAATCCAGGATTTAAGATATAACACAAGGTTCATTTTCAGTCATATACTCGCTGTCAGATAATGCCCATTAAATCCTGCATAAACTGGCATTTTATTATATACATTTTATAACATAGCTATATTTAATCTGACAAAAGTTGGACAAACTTCTCCTAAAGACCAGGGGTCCGTTTTATGTGCTTGGGTGTCCAAACACCTGCCAGCTGTTTGTCCCTTGAATTGAGGACATCATGTTTTCAATTTCCTTCAATAAAGCTATGAATCTGGCAATTTGCTGGCCTGCTTCAGCTAAACAGAAAGGACAATTTGAGAAAGATCATAGTTCAGGCTCAGTCAGACGGAAACGATTGAAAACAGAGAGCTGGCCGCTGTGTTTCCCCAGTGCAGCTTGCTGTCGCAGTTTGACTGACAAACTGACTTTTTTGAGGTGCTCATGCCCATTTCAGTCAGAGTTTATTGAAGGTGATTTTGATCTTCTCCATGAGGCCACAGCAGTGGCCATGCCATCTGTCACCTTGATTGCATCGTGGATTCTCTGGAGAGAGCGCTATGGCTCCTGATCATTTACAGATTGTGCAGCTTTCGCCTCCATAAGGACCACATGCACAGAGCCAGATGGTGAACATACACGCTTATTATAAGTCTTTATCTCTGTGCAGGAAGGAGAGGCACCATTAGATCTCCCTCAGGAACTCCGCTCCTCTCTACCATCATGCTGCTCTTCAGCAAATACAGTCTTCTTCAGCTGTCATCAACCTACCTCTGAAAATTAAAAAAATAAACAATAATTCCATCAGCTGAAGCACGAGACATACAGACAGTATCACAAAGCAACCTCCCGCCCCCCCTCACTCCCCTGACTGTCAGCACTAGGTAGAGACAAGTTTGTTTGCAAATTGATCGTTAATTTGAAATTAGGATGAGCTTCTTTTTTAATATAAAGCAACTTATCCTGATTATTATTGGCACATTTTAATTCATTAAATCATTTCTAAAAATAAGGCTAGAACTTGCAACTGATATTTTTACAAGGCAGGTGTGTGTGTGTGACAAAGGCGGCTGTAATGCCAGTTGCCACAGGCTGCATTTGGGAAATACCACTGTCACAAATTAGCAAAAAGTTGCATGTACATGTGGAGCTGACCAATGTCTTTTGGATTGCGGTTGTTGTTTCCTTGTTCTTTTTGTTCTTGGGTAAAATGGTGAGTGTTAGAAATGGGTTTGCATAAATGAGCCTGTACACACAAAGCACATCAGAGGACCACTGTAAATAAGCTTGTTGCATCCTATCAGGAATGACAGATACAGCCTGTATTAGGAGTTCAAAAGAAGGGTAAGAAAAGAGAATATTTGCCGCTCATATTTAACATGTGCTCACATATATGGATATACAGACACACACAGAGTACTTCATACACCACAGGACAAATCAACAGGCTAAACAGTTACAAAACTTGTATTTTCTTTTAGAGTCCAACTTCACTCTATACGAAAGCCAGATAATACTTGATGTATGCATAGTTCATTTGGATATATATTGTCTTAGGTCATCTGCTACTATGCTGCTTCTGAGTTATATTTGCTATTTTTAAAGAAGTGTAGTTATTAAATCTTAGAAGAATAAGAATTGTAGATACAGATTTCAGTGTTTTGACAAGCACAGGACATCCTTCAGAGTGGAAATCTGGCATAGTTCCAAACAAAGTGTCTTTCCTTAAGCACATGGATATTTCTTTCTTTTTTCTTAAAAAGTATATCTACTTTTAAGGCTATATGTCTGGGAGCAATGATTTGCCCCTTTAGTAATGATAAGAAAACTTCTCTATGTCATTGTCCCATAAATGGTATTTGAAAATTAAAATTAAAGGAAAACAAGATAAGATAAGATAATTATCCGGGGGGAAGGGGAGGAAGAGATTGCTCTTGGATTAAGATGAGTATATTGAACATTGTTTATTTTTATTTGCTCTGATATTTCTCATCTTAAAGCAGGATTCACATTAGGATTGTGTACAATTTCTCTCTTTTTGTTGTTTAAATTACTGCATTCCTAAATAAGACTCAATACAAGGATCCTGATCTTATCATACTGGGGGTTTGCCACCAACCCTACCACTTACGTGAACAGTTCAAAAGAGACAATATTACAGTTTTCATATAAGAATGCTAGATTTCCCAAAGATAAATACAAATTTAAATTCTGGTTTTGGTGGCTCTAAGAGATCTAAGTTCATCCATTTTTCTACTACAATATAATTCACTATATCAAATATGATCTTTTAATTTCCTCACAATACAGTCTTATTAATTTTTCTGTTGCTGTTCCCCCAGCCCATATTTCAGATCCTGATTGCTATAGCATAAAGAAAAAACAAAAGAAAAGAAAACAAAAGAAAAGAAAAAATTTAACATTTAAATAAAGATCCACAGACTAGAGAGAAGTTTTCAGATATGAAATTAAAGATCAGACAAATCAGAAAAGAACATGCAAATATGCCATTCATATACCAACATTAAAAGCAAGCAGCAGCAGATTGCATTAGTCTTTTTATGCTCTTTGCTCAGATTATTAGACAATGTTGGTGTTATAATTGTTTTGTGAATTAGCATTCATACTTAAAAAAAATTCTTCAGCTGGTACTTAGAAGTTCAGTACTTGCAAAAATCCTTATGATAATTAGTAACATTTTCTGCCTTCTTTTATATCAGTCTTTCTGACAATACTACCCCTTTCCAAATTATGCCAGCATGTGGCTATCATGTATCCTCTCTTGTGGTTAAAATTATCTATTGTGTTCAAAATCTCTGATTAATCTGATTAAACTAGTGAGTGACTAATCCTTTAATCTGCTCAAGAGCACTGTTATGTGTGTTGAATGTCAGACTTGTACCTAATAATTGCTTAAATAAATGTTAAAAGTTAAGCAAAAGAACTATTTCATATCACCAGATTCTGTCTTTGGTGAGTGACCTTTACAATTAATACTGGAATGAGAGCATTAGTAAAAATAATAAATTGTCTGTGGTAGTAATTCAGCTGCTACAGGCATATCAGTCACCAAGGACCAATCTGCTACTGGTTTCTTTTTTTTAAAAATGGTTTAATTATAAATTAATGGGTAGCTTTCCAATTGCTTTGTTTCTTTCATTGTGGAAAGTAAATGCAAAATATGCATGTTACATATTTAACATTTGGAAAACAAAACTCGAGTTGGCTTGTAATTGCCACATAACTGCCTTTGCCTTACATTTAAGCAGAATACAAAAGCACGCCACTACATTTACCTGTGCAAACCTATGTGGATTTATGAAAGTGCACCAATAGCATATTTCTTGCCTTAAAGCATGACTAATATGAGGAAGGAGAGAAATGTATAATAATTGTAAACAACGTATAGGTTGATTGTTAGCAGATGAAAAAGCCTCACGTTAATAGGTTAACAGAGATCAATATGCCCTCAGGCATATGAATATGACAATGTTGAACTCATTTTTAAAATTACCATTCCAACTAGCTACATGGAATAAAAATCAACAACAGTCACACAAAGAAGTAAATCCTTAACCCAGTGTCCATTTCAAGTAGCTAAGTAGACACTATGCTGATGCACAAAAAAGAAAGGGGAAGGCATCTCCACATGTAGTCTACCACAAAAGAGGACCAAAGCTGGTCACATCTCTGCTGACCAATCATGACTCACCGCTGAACGCCCCACCCTAACATCTGTGGATTCATCGGTGTAAGATGAGTAGGCCCAGGAGGGATGTCGCGGCCCTTCCTCGGGCCCAGGCTCTGAGGAAAGCCACAGTGCCTTGCTCCAAAGCAAGTTTTGTTTTGTTTGTTTGTTTTTTAAGCAAACCCACTTTTATTACATTTCCTTTAAAAAAATAGCATAAACCATCCACACACAGCCAGGGAACAGCTGCCTCCAGCCCGTGCCCCACGGTACCACCCGCTGGGCCAGGCCAGAGTGGCTGGGAGCTCCTCCCAGAGCCAGCACTTCTGCCCCACTCTCCACAGTGCCCCCTGCTAGGAGAGGCCGGGCTGGAGTGCCAGGAGTTAACGGGTTCGCACAAGTCTTTAGCCCCCAGCCTCCAGGTGGGGGAGAGCTGGCAAGTAGCCTGTAGCCACAATGCTCAGCATCCTCTGTGCTGCAGGTTCAGAGGAGCCAAGCACTCCCAGGGTGGCTAGGGGAAGCGGGGAGGGGGACACAGGCTCACCTGACTCCACTGTGTCCCAGCCCAGGGCCCTATCAGTGGCAAAGGGGTTCTGCCACTGGGTCAGTGGGGCTCCAGCTGCAACACGCTGACACTGGAGCGACCGCAAGCTGAGCCAAACTGTAGTCGGCTGCCCCTGGGCTGCTTCCTCCCACCCTGAACCCGGGTACCTGCAGCCAGGGGTCTTCCTCCAAGTCGCTGGGATCGCCGGCAAGCGGGAGTCCCGTTAATCCCTCACCGTCGGCAGGTCCAGGAACTCCTCAGGGCCGTCAGGGGATGGCAGCTCCTCCAAGTCACAGGGTCCCGGTGGGCCCTCCAGCACACAGGGCTCAGGCAGCTCCCACAGGTCCCAGGCAATGGGCAGCTCCTCTAGGTCATGGCTGGCCTTGGGAGCTCCCTCCCAGTCAGCAGCCTCCAGTAGCTCTTCCCAGTCACTAGGGCCTGGCAGCCCTGGCCTTGAGGCTCCAGTCACTGGAGGGCTTGCTCTGCACAGAAGTGGGGCCTGGGTCAGGGCCAAACTGCAGCCTCAAGGAAGGCACATCTTTCTCTGTCACCAGCTTACCCCCGCCTGAGCTGCTAGGCCAGCCTTTTATACTTCCCTTCCTGTCCTGGCTCCGCCCCTCTGCTCTCGGGGTCTGTTACCTACAGTGTCCTGATCTGCCCAGCAGGGGTGTCATGGCCCTTCCTTGGACCCAGGCTCCAAGAAAGGCCACAGCACCTTCCTACAATGGGACATTCCCAACCCAGAGTTCCATGGAATCCAGTCCCCTTCTTCATGCATACACCAGCATCCTATACAGCCATAGAGATCAGGACAGGGTTTCCCCACAGAATTCTACATTTTCCAATTGTTACACATGCACTGTGCCGATTCACTCCTGCACAAGTGAGGACAACTGAACTAATGGGAACATTCACCCCTGGTGGGGCACATTGTGTTTCCAGCATAGATCTCCTCAATGATTCCATTACCAGAGGGCAGCTTTAATTAACTATTGAGGATTTTCACAGATAATGTCTGATCACAGATCAGTACCTTCCATGGGCACCATGGACACACAACACTTCCAATTAGGCCATGCCCACTTTCTGGGGAACATTAGCAGGTTCTATTCCAGTTACATCCCTATCTAATCCCTCTTTATGCTGATTTTCCAGGGGAAACTGGGGAAAAAGAAAGCCCGTTAAGTACTGCCATACACAAATGAAACAATGCAGTACAAGAGGCTTTTTCATCATGATTTTAACGAGATTTTTAAAATTGTATTTTTACCTTAGCTGAGAAAACTGTGTAGGTCAAACAGCCACAAGGAATATCTAGGTGGCAAAGTATGTGAGTACATTAGTTATTAGGCCAAATTCCTCTTTGGATGCGCATGCTTGTCTCCCACAAATTT
>ML675601.1:75332007-75423629 GCA_007922155.1 Mesoclemmys tuberculata
AATTTGGCCTATAATTTATGAGGTTTGTCCAGATCATGAAAGCAACATACAGTTTCTATAAACACATTCTCTATACAGTTTATGGGGGGTTTAAAAGCCTCATTGACATTCCCTAAGCATCTAAAAGCACATTTGATTAAAATAGCAGGGCCTGCTTAAATCAATACCTGTTGAAAGTACTGACTTGCTAAAGGAATTAAAGTGTGGTACAACAAGGTTATTCATTTAACAGGTTTATACTTGAATAATCAAACAATTCTCCTTTTAAAACCTCTTCAAGCCACAGTGCATTCAGTTCAGAAAGTCTGTTATTTTCAGAATTTTCTTGATTCTTTATCTTGTCTTTGCAAATGTTTTCTATTCCTGCCTGATGTTTTTCAGCTTGCAGCTATTTCTTTTCATCCAAACAATGGTAATGGCTTATGTATTTATGACTTTGTACATGATCTGAACTCCCTGTGGATATTTAGACTCTTATTATCTTTAACCTCCTTCACCTTTGTCAATGAACTCTCACCTCAAAACCTCAGCTGGGGATCAGCTGCTGACTAGCTGCGAAGAGCAGAATGGTTACTCAGGCCTGGCAGTCAATGGGCAGTTCATTAAACCCTCTGCAGTAAGACTATCTCAAAGAGGGAGAAGCTATAAACTGACTTTCTTCGTTAGTTTTGCAAAATTGACTGGAGTAACTAGAAACTCGGTGTGAACGGATTCTTCTAAAACGTGGGCCTAGAGGCCCAGCTCCCCATGCAGTTATCTCCCTCTGCTTTGCTAAGAATTCTATATATTATATACTATATGGAGAAATTTTGTGCAGATTTTTAAAAAAAGGTTAAAAATATTATTTAAAACATTAGGATCATTCAGCAGCTCCAGGCAGATTACTTCCAAATCCCAGTGCTTAATTTGTGCCTGCGCTTGCTAGGGCTGAGTCCTGGCACCTCTAAGATTGGCAGTTCATAACCCCAGCACCTCTTTAATTACAGATTAAGTACTGCCAAATCCATACTTTCCCCACATGTCCTGGCCCAGAATGTGTATACCTAAGATCTTAGGAGTGATCTGGCTAGCCTGGATTCCACAGATTCTCACACCATTCGTTAAAGGTCTCCCTCAGAGGTGACTGTGTAGGTGATATCTGGCCTCCCAACCTGTCATCCTCAACGTGTCTCCATTTGTCTCATAATTATGAAGGATGATATAACAAGGGACAATGGACTCTCCTAAATCATTGCAGGGAGGCAGGTTTCTTCCTACACCTTAGGAAACTGAATGGTCCAGCACAGATGGTCAAGAGAGCTCCCAGTTAACACTTAAGAAATGGAGCTGTCAACTAGGAGAGAATGGAGCCATTGAGCTGACGCTCCCCCACAAAGCCAACTGGAGGGAAAGGGAGAGACTCCCAGAGACACTCCCACACAGACAGAATGCAGACCTTCTTATTGTTTGTGTTGATGTAGGCCACCCCTTTTATTTGGAACCATGGCTAATGAAAACTAATAATACTTTGGCTTGGCTCTCAAACGGATAGGATTTCCGTTTGCTTTCTGTCCAATAAAATCTCTTTCTCCTGTGTGAATTCTATCCATGTATGAGAATATTTGCTTGATCAGCCTTGCTCAGACTGGCTTAATATCACAATATAGGTAAGGATATAAATTCATCTTGAATGCTATGCCATTCTGACAATCCCACTGCAAAAAAAAAGCTATAGAAGACATCCAGAGAAAGGCAATGGAAATTAGGGAGGGGAGTTTTCATGTGAGGTGAAATTGAAAAGACTATGAATATTTACTTTGGAAGGTGGACAACAAGAGGAGATAAGATAGCGGTATGTAAAATAATATTTTTTAGTAATAATGTGGGAATCCTAACCAATTTCATTTTTCTGGTTCAAACACTGAGCTAAATGGA
This sequence comes from Mesoclemmys tuberculata, assembly GCA_007922155.1. Lineage (NCBI taxonomy): Eukaryota > Metazoa > Chordata > Testudines > Chelidae > Mesoclemmys > Mesoclemmys tuberculata. The sequence goes on from ML675601.1 coordinate 75,333,922, forward strand.
AAATTCTCTTTTGTGGGAATGTATACAAAGCACTAAAAATGGGAGTTTAGACTATGGGAACCTGGGCCATTAAAAACAGATCTCTTTTATGAGACTGCTTCCTGTCCTTTCTTAGTGCTTCTAACACTCCTTGGTCATAAATTGTTTGATGTTGGTTTTACCAGGAGCCCTTGCTCTACGGTGCACTAGTCAGACCCCTGTTCCAACAAACTTCTTTCTCTTGGAACACTGCACACACTGCTTTCATCATATGACAATGTTCATCATATGTTGCTCCAACTATGAAGTCAAAGGGTGACATTCCAGCCCTACTGAAGTCAATAACAAAATTCTCAATGGCTTAAGTCAGGATTTCACCAACATATTTCCCCCTTAATATATTTCCAAAGATTCAACATTAATAGATAACTCACTGATGTTACATCTCAACGTTGCTGAGCCCTGACTTAATATATGGTATCAGAAAATGGTGCCAATCAAAGATGTAAAAGTTGGTATCTACATACATACAGAAAATGTTTCATACCTTTCATGCTATTACATATCCTTACCAGTGACTTCCGTGTGTGAAGAATACAAGCCGTAGGAATTTTGGGGATGGAGTGTAAAATCTGTGCATACTTTGCTTATTTGTTCACAACCAAAATAATTCCACCATAGCAACAGTAAGAATAAAGCATGCAGAATGTAGCTCAGGCAAGAAAAATGACCCATTTGAATAGCATATACGTACCATATTATAGAGAGACTTTTGAGATAACAAAAGAGCACACAGCAATGCCAGGCGTCACAAAACAGGAAGACTGATTAAGGATTGACCCCTATACTGGAATCTAGTTTTACTTAAAATTGAAATGATTGTCCACTAGCATCCTTCCACCTGCTTTTATGAAATCCCTGCCCAACACAGTACTGAATCACTATTATCCTGTCTAAGCTACAATAACCAAAATTGGCTAGTAGTTTGAATGGGTCCTTAGAGATGGGCTGGCCAGCTGGTTAGGAAGCATTGGATATAATTAATATAGAATGGTTCTTTCTTGCTTCTAGTGGAGTTAATGGGCATATCTTTATGTCTTCCATCCTCTTATAGGATAGAAGGCCCTGGAAAATAATATCAGCAACAGGTTGCTATCTGTTAATTCTTGCTCCAATACTATGCTGGAAAGCATGTACATTTGGTGCACAGACCAGACATAAGCCTTTTATTTTCCTGTATCCGAACTTGTGTTTTTATGGTCAATAAAGTACTTGGGGTGGAATTTTCAAAAGCAGCAAAGTCAATAGGACTTGTGCTCCTAACTCCATTTTCAGACATATTTGAAAATACCACCCTTTGATGTCATCTAGAAAATGGTGCTTTCCTCTTTGAAGTTAGCAACATGCTTTTCTTCATAACAGTACATTTTATCCATTAGCACTGTAGTTTAGTACATAAATTCTGTTCAAATAAGAATGACTCCAGCAGCAGTGGATATGTGAAGCCTACATGGGTAGCTTAGCTGAGCACTATGGTATTTCTTTACTGAGTTTGATCCCAGTCCCATGAGTCAAACTCTAGCTGTCAGGGGACTTGTAAGTAATGGTCATTTGTGTTTCATAATTATCTTGAATAAATACAATTAGTTCCACATTCTGCTGTTTTCTTCCTAAGGCATCTGTAAACATTCTGTACTATTCTAGCAAATCGCTTTTGGCAATCATTAAAAAAAAAAACAAAGTAAAATGGTTCTCAGTGGATCCTTTTAATTTATTATAAGGCGCATGCCCAGAGGAGTAATGAGACCTACCAGATAATGACAATGGGATATTATCTTTCACTAAAATAAGCATTGTCACCTAGTTTAAAATATCTTTGGTCACTGCCCTAATGTGGTTAAACCAGGACCTGGTTGGAAAGAAACAAAATGAAGTTTTCAATTTAGAATTTCATTGTAGTCCCATGAGCCAAGACAATGCATTTTATTTGGTATAGACGTAATCTGGGCATCATACTTGCATTCTTAAGATTAAAGATTTTGTATAAAGCTATTCAAAAGTACTCTAAAAGCGAGGGAGGGATGAACAAGGTCTCAACAGGACTAAATGTGTAAAACATCTTTTTACCATAATACAAAAATATCCTAGAAACTTATTGATATTGAATGTTCCTGTTAACGTACAGACACTATGGTTTAGTGGTTAGACTAGGGAACTGAAAGCCCAGAGATCCGATTTACCGAGATCAGGTGTATGACACTAGGAAAGTCACTTACTCTCTCTGTGCCTCATTTTCCATGTCTGTAACGTAAAGATAATAATGTTTACAAACTTTTGTAAAGCTTTTTGGGTGGAAAGCACTATACGATTTTACAGTAATATTATTTCCTACACAATTGCTTGAAGCCTTTTTAGTGGCTTTGTATTGCCCTTATTATTTTTATATTGTTAAAAAAATAGAACAACATTCCACGAAGAAAATAGATGTACATTAGGGAACAAAGTTTCACTAGCCACAGCCCATTAAATACAAGAAAGGCACTTCAAAGCTCTTACTAGAATATAACAGAAGCAGCTTTGCAGTCACTGTTAAAGTAAGTAGGCAGTTAAAATTGGGAAGAATGTGTCAATTGGTAAAATTAGCTAAAAAGTTACTCTGAGTTTTGCCCTACATTTGGACTATCACATCTGAGGCAAACTTTTTGAAGCAAATTGCTGAGGACTGCCAAGTTAACAAGCTGTTCTATGCTGGAAGGGACATATTTATGGACATACTTTCAACAAGACGTACCTAGTGCTACCAAGCTGTGCTGTACTAAAGAGCAGTAAGTATCAGATAAATTGATTTTTTTAATAAAAGATTTCACACATGGAAATTATTAAATTCAGATAAAATATTCAGAAGTGCACAGACAAAACCAAAACCAAACAGATTTACCATGACTATAAAGTTGCTACAAAAACTAAGAAAAGCCATGAAATTCAAAGTTAACAATGTTACTCTAAAAAATTCTTAATCCATGCAGATTTGGAAAAAAAAATACTTTAAAGTCTATTAAGAATTGATACTAAGCATTTGCTGTGTATGTGTGTGGGGTTTTTCCCCTTTTTTATGGGTTGAGTTATGTAGCTCCAACTTTAATGCAACTTAAAAGAATTTGTTTTCAGTCTGTCAAGTCCCTTCTTTTTAAGATAATTTTTTAAAAAAATATTTAATGAGAGAGAAAGCAAGGTACAGCATTTACTCAACAAGAGTTCCATTGGAAGGCATTCCAGCATCTGAGACAAACATAACATATATACTATGGTAATGTGCATAATCTAAGTGCCTGACAGACAAAGGGCCAACTCTACAGTCCCTCCTCATATGTCAGACCCACTGATTTTAATGAAAATTCCTAGTTTAGAATCTTAAGGATCAGACTCTAAACATCTAAATATGAAAGACCAAATATAAGCTTCTACCAGTGCAAACTAGTGGTGTACCAATGGGGCTTCATGGGAGGGGACTATGGCCCCAGTTGCCAGCCTCGGGGAAGGGGGGGGTCATTGGCCAGGCCCTTTAGCGCAACATCAGCGGAGCCAGGTTGGGAGAGGAGGGTGGCCACTGTGCTGTTTGGGGATGGGGACCAGGGGCCAGACCCATGGAGGGATGGGAGCCTGGCCTGCCGGTGCCCGGAGTAAGTCCAGGCTTGGGCCGACACAAGATCAAGTTATTCCCCAGCCTCCAGCAGCACCATGTTCCTGCTGTCTGTTCCTCAGCCATGCCCCTCAAGCAGCACTTCCCCCCCCAGCCATGTGTGTCTCCCCTCATGCAGTGGGCTCCTCGGCCGTCTGTTCCCCCCCAGCAGCATCTCCCCTGACCGTCTGTCCCCCCCAAGTATCGCACCCCTCAAGCAGTGCTCCCCCTGTCCATTCCTCCCTGTCAAGCAGCCCACCCCAGCTGTGTCACCCCTCCAAACTGTTCATCTCCCCGCCACCACAAGCGCACTCCTCTGTCCACATGTCCCCCTCCCAGCAGCGTGGGCCCCCAAACCATGCCCTGCCCCCCAGCAGCACAGAGCCCCCCACCCCCCTGACAAGAAGGTGGGGGCGCAAATACAAGCATTGCTCCCTGGGTTCCAGAGACCCATGGTATGCCACCGGTGCAGACTCTGTTGAATGGACGCTGGTAGTGGAAAGTCTGCCAGGAAGAGCGTGGCCCAGAGACAATAACACTCTTAAGCAGAAGTTTGCAAAACATTTGACTTGACCATCACTGGTGCTGTGATTCAGATTAGACCTGAAGTTGTGAACCAGTGGTGATTCAAATGATTACTCATCTCCATGATCTTTTGTTGAAACTAGAGAGTCACGATTATGAGATTACAGTAGACTCTCAGAGTTATGAATACATCAGGAATGGAGGTTGTTCGTAACTCTGAAATGTTCATAACTCCGAACAAAACCTTATGGTTGTTCTTTCAAACGTTTACAACTAAACATCGACTTAATACAGCTTTGAAACACTCCCATGGAGAATAAAAATGCTTCTCTCTCTTTATTTTTTTAGTAGTTCACATTTAACACAGTACCATACTGTATTTGCTTCTTCTCCACCCCTCCACCCTTTGCGGCTGCCTGATTGCGTACTTCTGGTTCCAAATGAGGTGTGTAGTTTACAGGTCAGTTCATAAATCTGGTGTTCATAACTCTGAGGTTCTACTGTACTGTTCCCTTGTATATTTCAAGCCAGAACCATGTTGGCTAGGAAAATTTACGTAGTCATGTGATGATATTTTTCAATATTACCACTAAACCTATTTCTAGATCTGGCACTTCTCTGAGGACCCTGAGCAAACCTATGCCAATGTGCATGAACTCATACTGTTCTTAGACCTTCCCAGTGAGATTCAAGTAGAGAAAGCAAAGCTCATTCTAAATTGAACATTTATCAGATTCTTGCGTCTGCAAACTGATTTGAGTTTAAAAAAACATTGTGAACCATCTCATTCTCTCTCATAACACCTTGCAGCCTGGATTCCAATTCTGACATATCATGAACATTCTTTCTGATCTGTCAGAGTCTCGTGTGTCAATCTGTAGGCTACAAGTGTTTCTAAAGAATGTGCATGATTTTATCTGCAGAGCTGGAACTCATATGCAAACTTGACACAATCAGACTGGGTCTGACTAGGGACTTGGAATGGTTCTCTCATTACAAGAAGTAATTGTCACTGATCACACATTCTCGCCTTCTAATCGACAGTTATGAATAGGCTTCATCTACCCTAACTGAATTGACTTTGTTAGCACTTGTCCTCCCCATTGTTATGTTTCTCACGCTTGGATGTATATATATACCTCCTAGCTGTGGTCTCCACTTCATGCAGCCATGAAAGCTTATGCCCGCAGAAACTTGTTAGTCTTTAAGCTGTTTTTGCTGTACCTTCAGTGAACCTTTTCATTATATAATCATAGTAATTATTATTTAAAATATTCTAAATAGCTGCTCAGAGATACTTATCTATCTCACAGCCTGATGCCTTGTAAAATTTCAGTTTATTAAACAAATCAGAGAGTGTCAGATGCCTACAGAAGTCAGTGGCAAAACTCCCAGTGGTTTCAAAGGGGGTGGGGGGTAAAAACAGATTTTGAGTTACAAAACTGCAAACAAAAAAAGTTTAATCTAAATAACGATTTGGCATTTAACTCAAACACAGAAAATGGCCAAATGTTTTTTCAGTTCATCCCTGGACTCCCAGCAGGCACAAAAATTTATTTCATATTTCCATTTAAGAGTGCCTAAAAATACATACTTATACAAGTACCTTAGCCTTGGCAGCTTGCATGTGCTGTTAGGAGGTATTGTGATCTATCAGCATCAGACAAAACAATATCTGTTACTGAAACATCTGATTGCTCACAAGCCAGACTTTATCCTGTTTAATAAAGTCCTTACTGAAGTTTTTTTGCAGTTATGGTAAGGGATATTTAAGCAGAAAGAGCAGCTTGTTTCCTTGACAGCAGAGAACCAACTGTTTTGGTTTTCTTTGTTCTATGTCTGTTCAACATACTGTATCCATAGAAATAGCTGCTGTCCCAGAAGTACAAGCATTTTCTATGATATTATAACCAAATACTAGGTTAATGCAACATTAGCTTTGCATAGTTCATACTAGAAAAGAGTGACAAAATGCAAAAACAAAACTTCCCAAAGCAAAACTGTACATCCTGGGTGCTTTCTAGTTCTATTTAACATCTTACACGTAATATTCCGGTATTAAGCTACACATTTTAGGAGAAAAAAATATTACAAATGCACAATGTCGCTGAGTTAATGTTACAGTGGAAACTGTACATTTTGCTGTTCCTGACTGTTGTGAACTCTCACGTGTAATAAAATGTTGCTTGGGCCTAACATGCAGCTTTCGAACATTCACTATTTGTACCCAAATGCCACCACCTCCTCCCTCAATCCTGTGGACTTTTATAAAATAATGCAAAAACATTGAGCTTTAATGGAGTTGCAGAGTGAGAGCATTTTCCACCTCCAATCTGCAGGGCAAGCAGGGATGCATGGCCTAAAAAGGCACAAGAAAACCTGAACCCAAGAGCATCGAGACACCATGCATCCTAGCCAGGTGAAAGCTGGAAGCACAGACGAAATACCTGTTCGCCTCTCCCTCCTCAACCTTGGAAGTACAGCAGAGTCTTAGCTGTGCTGCCATTGAGCATCAGACCTTGAGGCCCGCTGATCTGGTAGGAGAGTTCCACAGTTAGCTTTAGCTTTCCACAGATATTTCCTATAGATCGGCTTCAGGGTTTTTGGGGTGCAGAGCATACCGCATGATACAGCTCAGTGATTCTCAACCTGTGGTCCACAGGCTGCTTGCAGCCAAATCAGCACACAGCCATGGCCTATGTGACATCCTCAGAGTCATATAGGTACTATATATAATCTTGTGTGGATGTGGCCCACATAACACAGAGAGAGCTTCTCACATGTGACTGGGAAGATGGAGATAGGCCTGATGACTACTGTGGTGGTGGAGGAAGTAACATTTTGCACAGCCACACTCCTGAAATGTAATATTTAGCAGATATGCTTCCCTACAAACCACCCAGTGGAATTTTATACAGGCCTTTTAATGTTTCCAGAAATGATTTTTTTCAAAGAGTGCAGACCTCAGTGAGGACTATTTACCTGGCAAGTTTCAAAGTGCACCTGTTTGTGAGTTCACTATGGGGTGACAAAAAGGCTTTGGCAATAATGGTTACAGTATGTGAAATGCATATTTTTTTCACCCTCACTGGCTTTAAAGATTCCCGAGGGGATCTTGTTCAAATTTTACAAAAATATTTATTTCTTGGCAGCTGCCAAAGCACAAAAAGTTTTATTGTAAAAGGAGGATTTTCTAGAAAGCTCTGAGAAACGAAGAAGAAAAATTATGAGAAAGAATGTGAAAGAAGAGGTTATAACCGAAACTGGTTTACAACCTTAAGGATAGCATTTATTACCAATGCTAATAAATAAACCACAGAATGCATGCATAGTAACTAGAACGTTGGTACACAATGTAAAGGGAAAAAAACAGCCAGAGTCCAGAGTGCTTGGCAGAGCTGTGTTTACATTCAAAAGAAGGGGAGAAAGGAGGGGGGTTGAGGGGTGGAAGAGTCTAGAAAGCTGAGAAGGAAAGCATAGTTAAATCACAAATCATTGGATTTCAGGGCAAGTCCTGATTTGAAAATGACTGGGGACAGATTTATCTTCACAATTCTCATGAAAACAGGACTTCCCACAGTACTCAGCTATCTAGCGCAAAGTCGCGTTCTTATGATCCCAGCATTTTTAACTAGTGAAGAAAATGAGCTGACTGTATTCCAGAGAATGTGAACCCCAGTGCACTCTTGGCATGCCTGTCCCATGGAATATTAATGAGCCAAAAAAAAAGCTTGGATTGTTCCTGTGATTTACTTTGCATACTATCTGTCTCTAAGTAGAGAGAGAAACTCTGCTGAAATAGCAGCTTTTATGTTCGAACTGCTTATTGTGCATGGGGAAAGGGGGAGAGAAAACCTGTGCTGCCGAAGGAATTTTTTTTATTGTATTTTATTTTCGTATGGCAGCTCAGCGATTTTGCAAAACCAGATTTCAAATATGGCCTTCATGCAATTGTTTTTATCGCTTTCTTTCGTTGTGCCCTTATGTACAAGGGTAAAGACTATTCTTCTGCCTCCAAGTACAGCGTGCTAAAGAGAGGATGAGCAGTGGGGAGCCCTGCCTGTGCCACTGTCCTTTGCTTGTTCCTGATTCCATGGCCCGAGGCAGTGGTTTGCATTTTTAGGACAACAGCCGGCTATCTGCAAGCAGGAGACCACTCGTCAGGCTTCGTTACCGCACACAAAATGACACAAGCGTGCCTGTGGTCACAACTGTGCTTATGGTGCGCTGAAAAGCCATTACATCTCATTGCAACAAAAAACTGCACTAACATACAGGCTGACCAGCTCCATAAATTGCCAAAAACCTGACAGGTCATCTTATTTATGCAATGTAGTACCTGCAATGCAATTTCTGGCAAGAACCTATAGTAAATAACTAGGGTCCAAGGAATGTTTTCTAGGAAAATCTCACTTCCTTTATTGGGTATACATTAAACAAACAATTTGTCTCTACTAGATTCCTGGAGCAGCAGACACAGTCAGCTGAAGTGTCTTACTCTTTTCAGTGCTAATAACCCTAAAAACATAATTAGAAATCTAATGACCAATATCAATCGATTCTCAAATTTGATAATGTCATTTTGCATTGTTTAAATTTTTTGTATTTTAAAGACCTCGTTGATATATTTGATGTGATTCCTATTTAACAACAAGTGAACAGGCTAAAATTGCTTTGGTTCAGTAATAATTATGAGGATGTATTATTTGTTTAGTGCACATAATGAAATGGGAGCTTATACCATAAAATTATATGTAAAGGTAAAACTATAGGAGACACAGGAAATATAGTCATTAGCAATATTTCCTTCCAAAGTAAAACATAGACTATGTGTGTGATATCTATCATTTTTTATGTTTAATTAGCACTCCTCAGTAAGTACTGAAAACTAAAAAACTGATCTTGCTTGCACTCATGTAAATCTGGAATAACTTCATGCAGCCAGGTGAGTCGCACCAGTGAATAAACTTACGTAAGTGAGATCGGAACCAAACCCAGTTTCTCAAAAAATCCTAAAGGTATCAATGGCAAATGAACACAGGCTTGGATCTCTTCTCACAACTCCTCCACTTGTTCCCATCTATCCTTCCCTCACAGACATTCCTCTATCAGTAAACTGCTCTGATGAGATGTAGTCCTCATACATATTCAAACATTTTCTTCTGAGTAGAGAGATTGACTACAGTACTTGCATCAACTTAGTAATGACAATCGACCTCTATAAAGTCCATATTTTTATAGTAACATACCAGGCCTTCCGGCTTAGCTATTCATTTTCTTGAAATGTGAAGTGGAACAAAACACTGGGCATTGCTATATGGAGGGAGGGTAGATTGCTGTGGAAAATACTTCAGGGGACTCAGCCATGTGGATTGAACTTTACCTGGAAGCTGCATTAAACTTTTCCAAGGCCTCTGGGGTTCAAAATATGTAGGATACTGTCACATTGATTAAATGTCTGCATCTTGACAGAAGGTCCATCAACTGCAGCTTTGAAGGCCACAGATATGATGATGGAAGCATAAAAGCAGCCCATGGACCACTGATTGGCAATGCATTACTTTAAAAAAGATTGATATATTGTCAAGGTAACACCTACTTGGTAAGAGGAACTAATCAGCTGCAGGTTTGTCAGGATTCAATCATTAAGCTGTTTTAGGTGGTGACTCTAGCCAGTGATGCTGAAATACATGAGTGTAGGCATGCTGCAACACACGTCCCGCATTGTAATACAAAGGTGTGTACAGTATATAACATAAAACTATTGCCCATGCTAATTGTCACCAGATTCTGATCGGAGTTACATTGGTGTATCTATAGAATTACTCTGGATTTACCTCAAAATTGGAATTTGGGTGTTAAGGGAGGTTGCATCTTTATAACTAAGTCCATGGTCACATCCGTCTTTTGATTATATAGCCATGGCATTTTATGCCATATTTACCATTCTACTATTTATACCACATCTACAGCTAGAAATAGGAGGAAGTGTAGTCTAGCAGCTCGGGCAGTGGGCTGAGAGTCAGGATGCTCTTGTTCCAATCCCAATGGTGCCTGTATCCCAGCATGAGATTCCTAGGCTAAGTAGAATATTTTGAGTTCTCCCACATTTACAAAAAATAAGGTCATTCTGAAGGCAACGTCATCCAAGCAAATTACACCCACGCTCCATGTTCAATAGGTTTCTAGAAGCATTACAAGATTTAGAGTTTAGTACAGTGCAGCTAGACTTTATTTTTAATAGGAAAAAAAGGAAGACCAGCCTTTACTTATGGTTTTTAAAATAGCTTAATGAACTACGTATATATAAATTTGAAAAACAAAACCAAAAAAACCCTCCCCTCCCCACACGCGCACACACATTGTATTTCAGTCTAAACTTTAAAATCAGAACCTGTGCAGTTCGTAACGCACACGCCTAGTAACATCACGGCTAGCGGGATAGGTAATAGGATAACACCAATTAAAAGGAGCAGATGTTATTAGCTGTTCTTTTGTTATTCCCCAAATGCAGCCGTCTCCATAAATACAAAATGCCACAAATAAAATTAAATTAAAGTTAATGATGGCAACAGCAATCAATATTGAGCATGACTATCTTTAATGTGCTGTAAATGTCTTAAGTGGGCAGGCTCCACAACATCCCATTCAGGCAGGTTGCTTTTGGTCCACATTTTTCAGGTGAGAGTCAGTAACAGAGAGACAGTAATGTGTGATTATGTGTAAGAAAAAGAACATCTTTCCAGGACTTACGGAAGTGTTTTCTGTAGTACAGAAAGAGAGACAGCGAGCCTGGTGCACTGGGCCTGGTATAAGACCTGAGGCCTGAATCAGAGGTTGTGAACCAAAGTCAGGCCATATATTAAAGCAGATGCTTACAACTTCACTGTCCGTGGCTAGTTTTGCTAAAACACAGGCACTTCTAAGAAGTACTAGACACTAGATATTCACATAAATACATTTTGAGAGTCTAGCACAGATACACCCCAATCTTGCACAAGGTAAGGTGGTTTGATAGATTAATCAATAGGGATGTTTTGACCAAGACATCAGGAGCAAGGTACCAGGGGAGGTAACAAACAGCTGTCATAAAACATGTAAGGTGGTACTAAATTCTTTATCCCAGTTGTTTGTCTCAATCTAAGTGTGGGGGTACCTTTCCTTAACTCTTTGTGCAGTTGAGAGGACAGCAGAGATTCCTGCTGTTGACTAAACCATTCCTTGGTCGGGGCACTCATGTTAATGTACTTGTGCAAGTTGTGCAAGTCGTTAGATCTGAGGGCAATAATCCTGGCTGAGTGTCTCTCTCACTGAACCATGGCTGTGGCCTTTTTTATGATTGGCATCAGGGTCTGCAGGAGCCGTGAAGCCAAGATGGTCTGAAACAACTGACGCAATTCACAGTCTACGCTAGCAACGACCGGACTACATATAACCCTTCTACACTTTCCAGAACCTCTCTGAGATGCCCAACCGAGAGAAGAACCTTGTTTTCCAAAGAAGTAACTAAACTGTCCATCTGCACAGCAGCATCACTTATTACACACTGCACAGTCTTGCACCGTTGGTGCTGCTCCACATCATTTGCTTTTTTCTCCCTGGCTTAGCTTTTCTCTGTAGCACCCCAATCCACCTGTTCATCATCATAATCTTGTCTTCTTCCTTTTCTGGCATTCCACCTTTCTCTCTGCCAATATCATATTCTCATACTTTCTCTTTCTATTCAGTTTATTCGGCTTCTCTTGAAAGATATGCGAGTCTCTTTCTTTCCCAGTTCTTCTCTTCTCTTCTTTTATTTTGCCTGTTACATTCTTATCATACTGAGTCTAATTTCATATCTCATTGGTTTATCTTATTCCTTTTATACTGTATTGTCATAATTTGTTTCATCTTTTGATCCTTTACCTACAATTTGAAAAATTTTGGAAAAAAGGAACCATGGCTACACTATTGACTACATATTCACATGACTATGTCAAATCCTTTTTTTAAAAAAGAGAACAGAGTTTTTGTTATTATGCATTTGTATTACAGTAGTCCCTAGAGGCTCTATCCAAGATCAGAGGCCAACTGGGCATACTAGGCACCACACAAGCACATGCTAAGAGATAGTCACTGCCCCGAAGCTTTTAAAATCTAAAGAGACCTGGCTTGGAAAGGAAACAGGCATGGGGAGGTGAAGTAACTGGCTCAAGGTCACACGGTAGGTCAATGGCAGAGCTGGGACTAGAAGCCAGCTATGTCTACACTGATGGTAACAAATTTGCTGCTGTCAGATCCATCTATCTGGTGCAATTGAGTGGAACTGAAGACCTGCTCAATCGATCTGGAAATCAATCTAATAAAACCACCTCCACAAAAAGCATAGTGCTGTGTCAACGGGTATGCATTTCCCGTTGGCACAGAGTAGTGGAGACAGCATGAAGAACGGACTTTAGGAAGTCAACGTAAGTTACACAAGCTACTCTATGTAGCTTGCATAACTCCTATCAATTGACACCAAATTTGCAAGTAAGTGTAGACCAGACCCAAAAATCATGATAGCTTGGCCCCAGATTTTATAAGATTTATAAGGCATTTATATATGAAAATCTTAGGGTAGAAATGGGCTTTAACTATTGTAAGAGCTTACTAACATAGCTTATCCATGGTTAGTGTAATAAGTAATGCTATAAATCCATCTTTCATTGGTTATTACCTGAACAGCTTTAAATGTAACCGATCAGTTGCGTACGTACAGGAATACTAGTAAATAACACATTGTGATAATCCAGGTGCGAAGATATTAAAATATATTTATTTTAGGATTTTTTACAATGCCAGTCACTGTAGTAGCTTCATATTGAGAGAGAATATGTGGTCCAGATTTCTTTCTTAAATGACAAATATTTCAATAATCATCATAAAAAGTAAATTAATATTCCTTTGAAATGCCTTCATATTTTGTAGGTAATGTAACTATCTCTTGTTTATTACTAAAATGTTTAAAAGTTGGAACGTGTGGATGAGACTCACAATGGAGACTAGACTACAGCCAAACATCAAGGCTTCCAGCAACAACTGATGGCTTACACAAAACATTAGAGTAGGAGTGTGTTCATAATGAGAGAATGAAGTGATGCATAGTTTCATCAAAATGTGAGCAGTTGTGAAAAGGCTAATAATGTTCTGGGATGTATTAACAGTAGTGTCATATGTAAGACATGGGAGGTTTTTCACTCTACTCGGCACCAGTGAGGCCTCAGCTAGAGTAATGTGTCCAGTTTTGGGTTCCACATTTTAGGAAAGATGTGTACAAAATGGAGGGAGAATCCAGAGGAGAGCAACAAAAATGAGAAAAGGTTTAGAAAACCAGACCTGTGAGGAAACATTAAAGCAAATGGGCATGTTTAGTCTTGAGAAAAGACTCGGGGGGTACATGGGAACAGTCTTCAAAGATGTTACGGGCTGTTATAAAGAGGATGGTGATCAATTGTTTGCTATGTCCTCTGAAGGTAGGACAAGAAGTAATCAGCTTAATTTGCAGCAAGGAAAAAATTCATAACTCGGCTTGACTTTAAAAATCCTGGACTTAACAGAAATACTGCTTTTATGATTTAAAGTGTCTGTAACTCATTAACCCTCCTTTGTGCTATGACTGCAGAGGTGTTAATTGCCTTTAATTGTTAATTGTTAAATGGTCTCTTGCAAGATATGCATACCTAGTATGCTAAACAACCTATCTCACCTTGTATTTAGCTGTGACACTCCAAGTATCTTTTCCAGAACTGAAGAAGAGCTCTGTGTGATTCAAAAGCTTGTCTCTTTCACCAACAGAAGTTAGTCCAATAAAAGACATTACTTCATCCACCTTGTCTCTCATCCTGGAGCCAGTATGGCTACTACAACAACAAGGGTGATAGATACCAGAGGAAATAAGTGAAAAGGGATGAACTACACTCAGAGAAAGACATGTAAAAAATCCTAAAATAAATATATTTTAATATCTTCGCACCTGGATTATCACAATGTGTTATTTACTAGTATTCCTGTACGTACGCAACTGATCGGTTACATTTAAAGCTGTTCAGGTAATAACCAATGAAAGATGGATTTATAGCATTACTTATTACACTAACCATGGATAAGCTATGTTAGCAAGCTCTTACAATAGTTAAAGCCCATTTCTACCCTAAGATTTTCATATATAAATGCCTTATAAATCTTATAAAATCTGGGGCCAAGCTATCATGATTTTTGATTCATTATAACCCAAGTTATTATCTGACATAGACAGAATCCCATGTTTTGTGCAATACCCTGATATTTCAGCTTGGAAAAAATTAACAAAAAACACCCATTCCATAAAATGTGAGGTCCAAGCATGTTTTTAATTAAATCCAATAATTTTCACAAACACACACACACACACTCCAGGGACAATAGAGTAATAGTCACTATCTCTCTCCTTAAATTTGAGTGTTGGGGTTGAGTTGTTAAGCCTCATTCTCTGCTCAGTTACATTGGTTTCACACGGATGCAACTCAATTGACATCAGTAGAGTTACTGATTTACATTGGTGTACCTAACATCAGAGTAAGGGCAGTCCATTGTTTCTGGTTTTAAAGGTATAGTTTTGCTTTCATTCCTTTTTCTTGCCAAACTCTGCTTTCAGTTACACTAGTATAAAACTGGCATAACTCTGCAACACATTATTTTCAGACATGCTGCATGCCTTCATAGCTTATTGACTTCAGTTGGAGATGTGGATGCTCAGTGCTTCTGAGAACCAAACCCTATTGGCTGTAATGGAATTACTGCTGATTTTACATAGATGTAACAGAGCACATTTTCAGCCCCTTTACTCTCACACCCTCTTTTTCTCACTTCTGAACCCTCTCCTGCTCTTGGTTGCTTTAATGTGATAAGGCACTCTAAACAGGAAGACTGAGCTGCTATCATCAAATTGCTAGTGGGAGCTAGTTAACACATGTATGCTGTGTGTACATATTTTATTATTACTTTTCTAGCACATCCAAGACTGTCAAAGAAAGCTTGACTTTATTTTACAGGTTTCTGTTATAGTTAATGTTTTGCACTTCAAAGATATTTTATAAGCAGGGCATAAATTGCAGGAACACTAACGCAAATCAGATATACAGTATAACTCCAAGTCCCCTATTAACTTTTTCATCTCCCTGCAGAAGTTTTTTCTGTCCATATTTTTATTTCAGCTGGGCTGAGTGGGAGAAAGAACTCCAAGGGAGGTCTTAGCAGATGGTTGTCACAAACTGCATACGGCAATTGAGAATTAGTGTGCAAGCATATGCAACCTGGTACAGTATGAAACATTCCAGCATATGAATGCTGAAGTAAATCAAGCCTGGACAGGATTTTTATTATGAAAATTAGAATTCAGTTTTCCTTTTCTATGTACATATGGGTTTCAGGGCTTTGGGACACATCCAGGCCAAACTCAGTTCCCACCATAACTCTGCTGAAACCCAGACAGGTACACCAGGGATGAATTTGGCCCAGGGATTTTCATGTAAAAGTAAGACATATGTACATGCGCACACAGAGCACAGTATATATAAATTTAACTTCACCTTTTCCTCCCTCCTCCCTACATTTTGTAAATAACATCTGAAACAAAATTTAAAAGGAGAAATAAGAGAATACTAAGATGGGTATGAAAATAATAGCTGAGGTCCTCGAACAATGTATATTTTACAAATTTTTAACATTATTTCCAGCAATAAACCATGTTTAAGTTCTTCTTCTGACAGAACTGGACGAGGTAAAATGTATATAATTTGAGAGAACAAACACTCAACCCACAGTTCTGTAGACCATGATTTCACCGAGCAGAAGGAAGCTTTTGGACATCACTGCCTTGGGATGTGCCAGTATTCAAGCCGATCTAGTCCTGAGCAGGGGCTCAAGAGGCATCTGCTCCCTTGTGGCAACTGTGTTTCTTTAGTTTCCAGGTTATGTAAGAAAGACTGTTTCAGGCACAATAACCCAAGTTTCCCATTCTCCCTTCAGTCCCCCAACCTGCCCCTTTGGGGATTTAGAGATACCAATTTTATTATAAAGGAGGCTACTTGCAACTGAGCCTTGATACTTTCTTAACCTTCCACTTGCCCTTCTCTCTAGGTCATGGCAGAAAAATAAGACTGAAGGGTGTGTGTAAGGGGAATGTAAAAATTGGCAAACGAGGAAATACTGAATTACATATTGGTCGACCAAAACACAAATCAACTCAAAACTACAGGAGTCCACCAACATGCACATAAATCATTTATAACGATAATCCAAGGCTAGGTCCAAATCTCATTAAACTATATGAATCCTTAATCTATTTTGGCAAAAAAAAGCCCATACACATTTTTTCTTTTTATCATAAATTACAGTTCTGTGGCACTGTGCAAATATTACCAAGCTGTAAGACAGCTGTGCTCCATTAAAATGTGTAATGGTCGCTGATTTCTTACAGCACATGGTCATCAGGCTGAATCTACAGCCAGTAATTAGGAAGATGAAATGTTTAATTGTGCCTTAATTTTGATAAAATTTATCTGTCACACATCCCGTAGTCAAGCATTATGCTCACAAATCAATGTCATCAGGCCCAAGCAGGAAGTGAAGCACCACACACTTGCTCCTGACACATCCATTTGAATATCAAACTGCTCAGGGTGATCCTTTAGACTAAAGAAACAAGTGAAAACTTTCCAGCCGTGCCCAGCTCCTGTGACATATGTCTCATCACCTATTTAAAAGATATAGAGAGCAAAGCAAGAGGCTGCTAACACTTCTTCTCTCACCTATCACACAGCAAGTTCTCTTGGCGCTGTAAGCATGTTATTTTATTTTTCTTTTTTTTAAATTCTCACTGCCAAAGGTGGTTGTTCCTGTGAGTTTATTTTTTCTACCCTTTGTATTTCTCCTCATGCTGCAAAACCATCCAAGGGAAAGCCAGGACCCATTGTGCAGACAAGGAGCAATCACTCACTTTCCTGCTGGCTTTACAGCAATGCACATTACAGTCACTCACATGCAAATCATCGTCACACATCCACAATTTTTTTAAAATTTATTTTATAGAAGGAGGGGGGAGTCCACATGGAGTCTCTATTGAGGTGATTTGACACATCTGCTGCCATTTTTAAAATGCAGGGTTTGTTTTTTAAGACATCTGAATATTGGTCCCTTGGCTTCTGCTCATCGTACTGCCTGAAACATTATTTAAAATAAAAGCTTGCAGGACTACTAAAAAGGGAAAAGGACCCCAAGATGAATTTGGGAAAACACACCATAACCACAATTCGAAAGCATATGACCATGAGCAAACACCCACCCCAAAGTACGTTGGGCAATGCCTTTTGTCTCAGTTTCTCACCTTGCAGTGTGAAAGTCTGACAAAAAAGAGTTTCTTTAACACATCCCTCTCCCTCTGTTGCACTGCACTCACAGGTGCTGGCCTTGGTCAATAAAGATCCAAAGTTCAGAGGGTATGTTTGCCACCCACCCTGGGTCAGGGAGTAGAGGGGAGAAAAGTCAAGCAACACCTCTGTAGCCATCCCACTGCTGCTGCTGCCCTCTGCATCTCTGCTGAGATCGTGTTCTGAGGTTCTACCACTTAACTCAGCTCTCAGTGAGTTCATGGGGGGTGGGGACCCTCACTGTGAGTGCAAGCTATGTAGTCTCTTTCATTGCAACACTGTGTCACGCCACGGCTAAGGCTCAATTTATGGTTATCAGTGATCTCAGCTCTACTGATCACTGAACAAAACAAGGACTCTCAATTGAATCTAATCAGCTGTCTTTAAACAGTGGAGAGAAGACATTCAAATGGGGTCTAGACCACATCAGCCAGAGCCCAAAACACCTACCGCCACTCTTTCTTTCACTGGGATTTGGCATCCCTACTCCCTGTTTAGCAAGTGAGGTTCAGTTACGGGTGACCCCCCTCAGTCATGGCATGTTAAATATAGTTCTGCTGTCCTTTACTCATGCAATAAGAATAAAAACATTTCATTACCCTAGCATTTGAATACTAGATTGATTTGTAAACCAAACCAACCAAAACTGATCATTTTGGCAAAGCAGCTCCATCATGCTGCACACTTAGGCAGAGCAGGCATGCCTAGGCAAACAGTCTGTTTCTGAAGTATTTTCCCCCAGCTGTTCCCTAGATATCAGGGGAGAGCTCATTCAGAACCTGTTTACATAAAAATTGAGACAGTTTATCATCTCCATTCTTCTCTGAATCTACTTTCATAATTTCCTGCCATTTTGATGCAACACATTGTGACAGAGCCTTCTAAACAAACATAGATTTGGGGTAGAAATATGTAGCTTCAATTTTAAGTACTAGAAGGAGAAAGAAGGAACTCAGAATTACATTCTACCAGCCACAGTTCAACTTCTTCTTCCTCTTCTAGGCTCTATCCAAGTTCTTTGCATTTGAGATTATTCATACAGGCTCAGTAATGAAAAGGTTCCACAGCTTTTCAGAATTATTTTACAATTGTGTTCTTCGATTCCAGTTCTTTGTTGTTAAAACAAATTTTAAGAAAAACTATGACAGTGTCAGTCTATAATCTGTCAAATCCTTCCAAATCCTGCTTCAGATGTTTGTTTTGAGGGGATTGTTTGCTTTAGGAGGTTGTTTATTTTGTTAAGTGATTCTTTGCAGAGCTTCTTCTTCATGATCAGTACAAATTTCAAGATACTTAGATCTGGTCTATACTGGAAAATTAGGTCAGCATATCTATGTTGATCAGAGGTATGAAAGTTCATACCCCTGAATGGTATAGTTAAAACAACCTAAGTCCCAGTGTAGACAGCACTA
Source organism: Mesoclemmys tuberculata (assembly GCA_007922155.1). Classification (NCBI taxonomy): domain Eukaryota; kingdom Metazoa; phylum Chordata; order Testudines; family Chelidae; genus Mesoclemmys; species Mesoclemmys tuberculata. Next base: position 75,352,944 of record ML675601.1, read on the forward strand.
GGTCAATGGAAGAATTCTTCCATCAATTTAGTTACCACTTGTTGGGAAGATGGATTATATATGCTGACAGGAGAATCCCTTCTGTCAACATAGGTACCATTTTAAGTGTAGACAAGCCCTTAGCATAGTTGTATGCAAAGACAAAGAGGCTTTCTGGGAGTTCCACTTAGTGTCATCTGGAAACTGAAGAATCAATCCTCCCTTTTTCAGACAACCAACCATTGTGGTTGAAGAATGTGTAAACTCAGTGCACACTGAGACTGTGGTAGATGTTACTACTTTCTCCAGAAGGTTTAAATGGCATGCTAAAGTGCTGTATATCATACATATAGGATGACTGCACTGCAGAAGTTTGATCTTCATTTTCATTTTATTTTTGTTGTTTGAGCAAATAGCATAGAACTCATTATTATTTATTTGTCTCACAGCAGGTCCCATTTTTTAAACATAAAGGTGATAGGACACTGTGTGCTAATTATCATCCAAGTAAGATGACATCATAAGATATGAAAATGTGGGAGAAGATTATTGAAAAGCATCTGTGTGGAATACCTGAAATTTGGAAGGGTCAGTATGGATTCATGCTGAGAAGGATCACAGCTGATCCCATATTGCACTATGAATCCTCATGGAGAAATTCAGAGGAAAGAGATGGCAACTGGGCCTGGAGAAGACGTACTATCGTTTACCAGGAGAATTAGTTTGGTGGCATTTGTGATGGAGAGGCGTGCCAAAAGGATATGTCCCTTTTATCCAGAATGTGTATGAGAGAGAGAACTACCATAGTCAAAATTAAATGGGACTACAGAAGAGAATTTAAAGTAAACAATGACCTTCATCAACAGTCAGTGTTGAGTCCATTTTTGTTTGTGGTCTTCTCGGCTTATGTAGGTGAGAATATATGAAGGGAGTGCCTTGGAACATGCCATTTGCTAATGACTTTGTGATATGTGTGGCACATCATGAGACCCTGCAAGCCAACTTTGAACAGTGGCAATATAGTTTTGAGCAGGCTGGAGTTAGAGTGAATGATGGTAAAATAAAGGCTATGACAACTGAGGGAGGAGGACACACCACAGAGGATATCACAGTTAGAGAGCTTAGAAGAGTGAAAGAATTTTAATACCTAGGATCAATGGTTGCTGACAATGGTGGGCTCCTGAGTGATGCCTGGCATCATCCTAAAGCTGTTTGGGTGCAATGGTGGGAGCTGACCCTAGTTCTCTGTGACAAAAAGATACCAAAGTTAAAAGGTAGAGTATATAAAACTGTAATTCAACCCATTCTAATGCAGGGAACCAAGACTTGGCCAGCCACAAGAAAAGAAATCAGTATGCTCTCCACCACAGAAATGGAGATGTTAAAATGGCCAAATAGTTGAATATTCCAAGATAGAAAACAAAATGAAGTAGTAAGGGGCCTAATATGGATGGATCCAATTGCAGATAAGATGAGGGAAGCTAGGCTACTTTCATATGGGCATTTCTAGCAGAGAGCTACAACTACATCAGTAGGATGGCTCATACAATGATCATGAATGGAAGAGGACCATAGGAGGGACCAAAGACATTGTATATGGACCAGATATCAATGGATCTCAGACAGACCAGTTTGCATGACAGACTGGCATGTGATCATGAGTTTTGGAAGAAGGCTGTAAAAGTTGCAGACCCTGAATAAGGGAAGAGGCAAGAAAGAAGACAAAGTAGAAAACAGTAGTCCCTGGTCAAGGATAACCATAGTGCTATGTGCTGAACAACAAGTAATGAGAACAGTTTCTGCCCCAGGAGCTCATAATCTGGGTTCATGATAAGACACAAACCGCTGTCTGAAACAGACAAAGAGGAATAGGTGGGTGGAGTTGGGCAGGGAGAAGATAAAATGAGCACATTTGCATTGTAAACACTAGTTTAATTTTTTCACTTCCATAGCTATTGGCAACTGGAAACGCTTTGTAGGCATCATGACAGAGATAAATCTTAAAGAGGGATTTGAAAGAGGGCAAAAAGTGTGGCTTTCTGTATTTTGACAGCAAGATTTTCCCAAGCATAAAGGATGACAAGAAAGAGAGGATGGAAATGTTCCTCATCATACTTTCCTCTGTATTCTTGGAAGGTAGCTTCAGCTATTTGGATCCAATAATCCGACTTCACTTTCAAACACAGAAATGCATGCATTGCTCAAGTACTGTAAACCTGCTCCTAGTGACACTGGCAGCATAAAGGGCTGAGTCCCTGCTTTCTAAGACTTCTCCTGAAACTTAAATAACTGAATGATCATCCCTGGTCTAGCTGTTGGTTAACCTAACTTCCATAGCGTTCCTACCACCTAGAAGGCTGGTACCAGCCACAAGCAACTTTTCTCCCATAAACTGTAGACCTAGCTGGGGCCTCTGACCCAACCTCAGCAAACATCAGTCTTTATCAGGGTGACCACGAACCCAATCATTGTCCAAGCATTGCCCAGGTGATTCCCTACAGGATGATTTCCAAAATATCAGCACCCAAGAACAAAATTTAGTTAATTATACCCCAATGTCTGCAAATTATCCACAGTTAATATGTAAATGAGGTACTACCTCATTCAATTGACTCCCTTTGCTCTCCAGCAGCAGACAGCAAAAAACACAGTTGATATATGAATGAGGTACTGCCTCACTCTGTCACAGTCTTCAGACCACAGGGCTTACAGCACTAAATTGGCATGCATTTGGGCCTTTTCAGATGCTTCTTGTAGCCACTATTTTGGTCATTTTTATGTTTGATCCAGATCAAAGTTGAGTATGCGCTGGCTTAAGGCACTTCTGGGCCCTAAGCACTTGCTCGTACATTCTACCCCTTCCCCCAACCCTTTGTCTGTAGGCTCTGTTAAACCCCGGGGTTCGAGATGCAACTGCAATGGACCGGCGAAACCCTCCAAGGAGACAGACACCAAATTTGAGTAACAAAAAGGGGATTTTATAGTAATCTCATTAAAAAAAAACATATATCAAAAAGGCAAGGGAAGAGACATATGGTGCAATAAACAGCTACACAGTGCAAAGGGTCATGCAAATTACAGGTGGGGTAATAGGCAGCTACACAGAAGAAAACAAGGAGGAAAAGCAAACTATACCAGATACAAATAGGAATTAATTACACTTGTAGACAACACTTAAATGACTTCATAAAAAAAAGAAAAGAATAGATGGAGAGAAGTAGGATAACTATATCAGTTATATTACCTGTCCCAGCACCGTGGTGGTACCCAAAGCGAGGAGGCAGACCAGCTGCAGCATCTCAGTAATAAATCGTTCGGCCGGCAATTCGCAGACACCCAAAGGTCTCGTGGGTGGGAGCTCCCTGTCTCGGTCGGGGGATCAGTCCGACCGGTTCGTGACGTGCCCTTTAGCATTCGAGGGTGGGAGAACACCTGAGCTAACCGGGGCAGGAGCTTAAATAGTGTACTGCGTGGCCAGAGTATAAAATAGCCAATTAAAAAATGAGATGCAGGTCAGGACCAATGAAGTAACTGGGACCCCAGACAATGATCCCTCCTTCGTGGTGACGGGGGTGTCGAGAAGTAAACAGGGTGATCAAGAATCACCTGAGAAATTAAGGCCCATCAGGGGAGATCGGTACTTAACATTCCTCTTCCTGAGCCACAAAGTCCGGAGATGAGACCCAACAGGGCGATTGACACTTAACATTTTCCCTGTGGGCTGCAAAGTACAGAGGGCCAAGTTGGGGGCGGGGTGGCCATTATGTCTGCCACCTCCGTTAACAGGCTCCACCCCTGCAACTGATAGAGTGTGAGAAGACTGCCATGCCCAGGCAGATCACCACTGAAGTCAGCATGGCTTCACATGGGCGCAGCAGGGGTGCAGCACCCGCTATGTTGTCAGCTGCAGGATCTGAGTCTGAGGCAGTCAACTCATCAGGGCTGGCATGGTTTCTGTCTTTGGGTTTGTAACAGGGCCTAGTCCTGATCAGGGTCTCCACATGCTACCAGAATGAAAATAAGTAATAAATACCACCAATAAATAAATAATAAATACACACCTGCCTCAAGGTTTATTTGTCATTAATTAAATGAATGATAAGGGACCCAAAATCTAGCCATTAAAGCTGGTTGAAAAGAAAGCAAAATGTTTCATGGGAGACATTTATCACAATTTGAGAAATTATAACTAGCTCTCTTGATTGTGCTTTTTGTTTGTCCAGACAAGCAAATTTCCTATTTTCAACTCCAAGTGAAGGAAGGAAGCTGTGTTGGCTGTGTATTATACATGCTGTAAATCCTGCTGAATAACCATTTTTATTTTTTCCAGTTGAAAAAACAACTGTGATCCCACAGCAAATTGTCAGTATTCTTTGGATCACTAAAATGACAATAGATATACTCAGTGCCGGATGCAGACTGAAAAAACGTATTCTCTAACATTAATTTCAATAAAAATAAACATTCACTTTTACCATACTCACACATTTCCCATTGTTAGTCATTTTCCATTAACATTGGTGTAGGTGATTGTTTTATTCTCAAGAACATTCATATGAAGTGAACGTTAAGTGTGCATGCAGCCATCTTGGAATCTTTTTAATTAGTCTCCTCTTGTTTATGAATATTTTAAAGATCCAATGTATTTAGGGCAGCAGTCAAACATCACAAATAGTGAAAAGTCACAACAAATATTAAACAAACATTCAAATTATAATATTTATGTATAAAGTGTTCAAGCAATTTCAAATACCGAACAAATCTAGAAAACATCAAAGTCTGTTTGAGGAAAATTCACAAACAGAAAGATAGATTAAATGTGTTCAATACATTTTCAGTATGAATAGTTCATCCATCTCTATTTAGAATTTATTTCTTCCCACCCTGGCTTGGAAGGCTACATGCCAATCCTTGGTTGCCATCCAACAGCATCCCACATCTCCCAGGGCAGACAACTTTAAAATAAAATAAAAGCATAACATTTAAAACAATAGCAGTAGCAAAACCCCTAACAATTTCTTCCAAATAAGTTTCAATGTTTCTAGGTGTGTTTTAGGATCCTGGGATAGAAATGATGGAGAAATACCATTTTTAAAGCCTTATGTTTAAATTCCAAATTTTCTGGAGTATCTGAGGTTGGCTCAAACTTAATTATTTGAGAGCCAAAGGCTCAGTAAAATAGATTCAAAAGATATAGCGATAGGGAACAAAGTCTCAGCTCAAACCCATAAAAATCAGCATCCACCTGGCCCATGGCCAATACTTCAAGTGAAATGCAGAGGGATGAAGAAATGGACACAGCCCACAGTTCCCCACACAAGGGACAGATCTGTATCTGAGGTTCTACTCCAAGGTATTTCGGGCCAGTAGATCTGTCTGGTATTCCAGTCTCTCTGATCACATACCACAAGCTCTCATACAACCATTCCTTCAATGCTCCTACACAGAACTCCACCCTAGAGTCCTGGAGTGACTGTACTTTGTAGTTTTACCTGGTCCAGTGGAGCTGTGAGGAGAAGGGTTTGCCTCTAAGCAATTATTATACAAAATTTATAACATCGGACATGAAGACTGAAGAATACAAGATAAATTCAGACCTAGTATAAACAGCTCAGTGGTTTCAACGGAGTTGCATCCACTGACACCAGGTCTTAAATAAGGTGTAGTGCTTGCATTCTATAACGCAAAATGAATATAATATTTCTACATCTAATAAAGCATTTAAGCATTTTTACTTTTTTATATATTCTACTTACATTAGTTGCTTTAAGGAAAAAATAGCATGTGGTGTGACCATGCACCGTAACTGGCTTTGTTTTAGATACTTTGACCCAAGAAAAAACTTCTCCTGCTCTGACTCTAGGTGCCAGTCACATTGAAGCGTGAATGGTTGCTGGCCTGCAGTGCCAACATACTCCACCTTCACGGGGAGGCCATGCCCCTCATGCTCCAGTAATGCCAGACGGCACTCAGATGGGGCGGGCTGGCTCTGGCAGGTGGCAGCACAGGAGGTAGTAAGTGAAAGCAGCACAGCGTAACTAGCTTTTGTGCTGCACTAGAATAATATCTTAGCATCTGCAAAACTGTCGGATTCTTTTTGACTTTCATAGTTTCCAATATCTAGGAAATATGAGATTGTGACTTTTGGTATAAAGGGCAAACTAATGACCATCCCACTGAGACTGCTAAGGACAGGAAGAAGTGGCACACATGCCAGTTCAACAGCCAGTCCTCTGAACCCATATGAATACAACATCCTCCCATTATCACTCCAACCCATCCTGTCAGCACCCAGATTCCTCAGCAGCTCTCACAAAGCATTTCTTGCTGTGATGTGTTCCACAATCCTGCTCACTGAAAACAATTGTGGGATATGCTGGGTCACAGGACAATTATTTGACTCTCCTTCAGATTGCAGGGCAGCAAAATTTGAGAACCATCGTTCTGCCAGAAGGCCTGGCATATGTTTGGAAATCTCCACTGAGCAGCCCTTCATTGAGGGAATGAGATAGAAAAGCCCCTCAATATGGCAGTTAACCATTCCCCCCAACTGTTCAGATTGAAAGGTTTTGGGGAATGGGGATGCTGTGAACTGAACAAGCAAATTTAAAGCCATAACATCTAAGTATAAGACAAGGGACAACAGATGGCTACAAACCAAGGGCCGGGGTCCAAGGAAACAATGAGACAATCTCAGTCAGCATTTTAGGCAGTGGTGTCAGAGCACCCACAGCCCAACCCTGGTCAAGTTTTTTAGAGGCAGCTTGTCAAAGGAGAGTTTTGACAGGGGATAAAAAGGCTAACATAGTCTACTTCACATTTGACACCACTATGCAGGCTTCAGTCAGAGCAACTTTTGACAGAAAGTGTTGCCAAAGAAGCCCGCACAGTAGAAGATGCCCTCATTCCATACTGAGTTACAGTAGCTATCTCACAGCTGCAGAGTGGGGCGTGCCAGAAGGCAAGATTAAGCCAATTGAGTCTGAACCTTAGTGACACAGATTGCTACTCTGGCCACTTGCCTGGGTTGTACCTAATTTGTACATATTTCGATTTTTTTAATTTAAGACTTGTATGTGGCCATAGTATTTGCTTGAATTTGTATCTTGCTTGCTATGCTTGGTAGATTAATAGTAATTGGTGGTCATTTGAATTCAGTGCAGTTACATGGGGAGGACAGCTATGGACTGTTTATGAGTCATCTGGCCACATCGGGCATCTCTTGGTTAAGCAATGTGGCCAACAGACATGAAAGTAATGCAGGGGTTATTAGGCCACAGGCAATGCAGTCCAAAATGTTCAGGTACAGAAATAGCACTACCAGTCATCCTGTTTATTTGTAATTTGGCTTCTACTGTAGTGAGACAAAAACTACATTGATTGAAAAAGCAGGTCCAGCTACTTTCTGGGTTCCTCTCAGGGCAAAAACAACGAGAGTCCTGTAGCACTTTAAAGACTAACAAATTTCTGCAGGCATAAGCTTTTGTGGGCTGCAGCTTGCTTCGTCAGATACATGAAATAGAAATCAGATAGCAGGTATATATATACATCCATGGGTCAGAAACAACAATGGGAGGGTAGGTATTAACAAAATCCATTCAATTAGAGTAGATGAGGCCTATTCACAACTGTTGATTAGAAGGTGAGAATGTGTAAACAGTGACAATTACTTCTTGTAATGAAATAACCATTCCAAGTCCCTATTCAGACCCAGTCTGATTGTGTCAAGTTTGCATATGAGTTCCAGCTCTGCAGTTTCTTGCTGAAGTCTGTTTTTGAAGTTTTTTTGTAGAAGCTACTCTGTCAGCTGACTTGAAAGTTGCCATACTTCTACAGAAACACTTGGATAGAGCAGGAAAAAGCTGAAGGTCTGCACAAGACAAAGTGATATTTTGCAGCTCTGCTCATGGATTGCCATTTTTCTTGTATTTTACTCTTCTTTATACTTTTTAATCTTTCTGCACTAAACTTACTCTCACTGTTATTGTCCCATATGTTATCATGGGGAAAACATACACAGAGAATGAATTAAAGACAAAAAGACAATGAGAGATCAATATATTTCAAAGTTGAACAGTGTCAATGCCGCTAGGCAAGAAGGATGCATATCTTTCAGGCTACAACTGAAACACACAGCAGAGGTCAATTTTGGGGAGATGTAAATCCCTTAGAAGACTTGGCCCAATCAAATTTTTAAAGGTAATAGTCAGTCAGTGCAGTGCTGCAACAATTTGCTGTTTCTGTATATTTCATTTAATTGTGGGTTTGGTTTAGAATACAGTTCTGCTCTGGAAAGTTACTCTAAAATGGCATCATGGGGTGCCCTATTTATTGTGCCTCAGTGATTTCTATTTCAAATTTGCTCAGTTTACAAGTAAGAAGACCCTTTTTTCTAATTGATTTGGCAGGCCAAATTCTGTCCTCAATTGCATCTGTGCAACCCCACAAAATTCTATAGATAATCCAAAACCCAAGTTACAGAATAGAATCCAGTTCACACTCTCATCTGTGTCAGATGTGCAGTGATAACCGAAAGGGGGGAAAAGTGAAAAAGCTATTTTCTTATTAAGTAGAGATAGCTCTGAATCCAAAGTGGGAGAAGATCTGTTGAGCAAGACGGTTCCCTTGTTTGGCAGTCACCCTCGAGAATAGAATTGCACTTTAAGGTGAGGTGATGTTGCTCACTCAGTAGTTTGTTGCTTTGTGTTCCATGGCAATCAAACTTTCTCCTGTCAGCATATTTGCATGTATTGGCAACTACTTGTATTTGCCATAAATAGTGCACCAATAGATTTTTCAGTTTAAAGTATTGCATTCTGTATAATATCTATTTTATTGTGCAATAAGGACTGTGCATTTGACTACAGCATTTTAGTAAGGTTGTGCTTGATGAGTGTACATTGATTATCATGCTGCACACTGGAGCTGATAGGTCTGGTTTGGTATTCGTTGAAGCACTACATTCATCGGGCGATGAAGCCCTGCAATAAAGAGAAACTAATGGAAGCAATTAGGAAAGAACACCTGTCGGTGGAAGACTGCAACCTCTACATTGACCATAGCCAGGAATTGCTCCCAATTGTTATTCACAACAATGGAAGGCCTCTGAACTGTGAATGCAAGTGATGATGGCATGCAATAAAATTTGCAAATGAGTTTTCACATTGTTCAATAAAATTCTATGACATTGTCAATCTGTGTTGACACAGACTGACACAGGGCTAAACAATAAAATGATGTCACTCAGGGTATATGAACACTGCAATAAAAGGCTTGGAGCATGGCCACAGCTTGCTCAGGTCAGCTGACTCAGACTTGGGGGGCTAAAAATGGCGGTGTAGATATTCAGGCTTGGGCTGAAGCCTGGGCTCTGAGGTCCCATGATGGGGGACAATCTCAGAAGCTGGGCTCCAGCCTGAGCCCAAATATCTACACTGCTGTTTTTAGCCCCAAAGCCCAAGACTGAGTCAATTCAGTGCTGTAGGTTTTTCACTGCAGAGTGGCTATGCCCTGAGGGGTTCATTGTCACAGTGGGATAAATACACTTGTCTTGCATTCAGGAAACCTGAGTTCAGATCCTGCATTGGTCAAAACCAAACATGAGATCATTGACCTCATCCTAATCTCTAGTGAACTTTCAACCCTACGATGTAATTTAGCACAATCAATGTTCTCTACTCAAGACAGATTCAGGACCATAATAGTAAAGGTGTTTATAGGTCAGCTATAGTAGTAGAGTGCAGAATGCTTTCCTTCACTATATGTGGCTTTAGCCAATAGAGCACTTCAGAGGCAATAAATTTACTAACAATTTAGTTTGATTGTTACCACAGTTACAGACTAGCCACAAAAGAGATCAAGTTCAGAAACAGCATCTTTGGCCATTATGAAAACAAGGCTGTCATTAAAAAAAGGTACAAGTAAACACAGCTACTGCCACCAACAATACAATCAATATTTGGCAAATGTTTAATATACAGCTAGATATTACAGTCTTTGCTGTGAAAGAGGGAGACACAGAGAAGGAGAGGCAGCGGTTGGAGGAAAAAGAGATGGAAATATTAGTGGGAAGAGGAGCCCATTTATGTTCTTGGTTCAAGAGTTCAGATCATTGCATTATATAAACTATGAGAGAAATTTTGAATTACTGAATCGAATGGTTCTAGGGACTACAGAGCTCATGCTGAAGAGAGTGGTAAAAGATTTTCAGCAGATTAATCAAGATTTGCTTGCCAAGTTTATCTCACCAGAACCTCTCCAATGGAATTTTAGCCCGTAATTTGCAAACACTCTTTTTTTTTTATTGAAATGTGTATAACAAAAATCCTAGAGCGAACAGGCAAAAAATAAACTTCATGGCAATGCTATAATGGAAGCACAGAACTTCATCTCTCTAGTGCAAATGAAACAAAATAATCACAGCATTTTAATCAAAGGGCTTAAGTCAATTCTGTAAATGATGAGCTGTGTTATCTCAAGCCCGATTTTATGGCCCCCCTCAAATAACATCTCCATGAAACTTGCAGGGGTGTCTGTTTATATGTACTTAAACATGCCTTTGTATATATAAATTGCAGATAGGTACTCAACTAACAAACAACAGCAAAATATAATAATATGACAATAACAATCTTTTCACTTACATAGCTCCTGTCAGCCAGAGGCTTCAAAGAGTTTTATAAAAGATGGGGAAGGATAATTATTCCTACACCCGCTCTCTCCACCTCTCTATTCAGAAACAGGCGCAGAGGGTCTAGGGTTGGATTCTGACATCCTAACTTAAGTTGAAAGTACCTTATTCCACAAAGAAGCCCCACTTAATTTGGTGAGACCACGACTGAAGTAAGCTGCTACCGAGCACATGTAAGGGTATCAGAACCTGCCTCTAGGCCACACAAGGAGCTAGTGACACAGCTAGGAGAAGAACCCAGATCTCCTGACTCCCAGCCTCATCCACTTAAAGCCTCATGGACAAACGCTTGGTTTTGTTTGCAGATTTGGGGCTTTCTGCATACAAATAAATATGCTTCCATATATTACTGAGCCCGGCTAAAATAAGGCCTAGATTAATCCCCACAAACCAAGAGGTGACAGAAAAAGTTCCCTGCACCACCCTGCTGGCAGGGAAAGTTTTCAACCCCACACTGCTGAAGCAGAAAGTTTTAATAGTCTTTTATGCCAGACATAGAGAAAATTGCGACAATCAACATGAACGCAGTTTGTTTTTAATTTAAAAAGTACGTACCTTCTGCATGAGTGCTTGCTTATGGCTAGCCAAGAACACATCTTTAAAAGGGAAATGGGGGAAAAAAGATTTTTTTTCCAGATATGGAAAGTGGGTAATTATTTCTGTAGCTGTAACTTCAAAACCTCCTCATGAAACTAGTTGATATTTAGGGGAGAAATTTCTACTCAACCCTAACACAGACAATCCATACTGTTGAACAGGAACACTGTCTCTTTCTTGTGTAACAGTGAGAGGGATGTAAGTGGAGCTTTTGATAGAACAATCTGCCTAAAACAGATGATAAATACTTAGTAAATACTTGCTTGAATTGGAAGATACACATAGGTGGGCAACCATAGCCCCAGTCTGTCACTGCTAATGACTGAAAATAATAAAGAGGTTAGAAGGATGTGAAAAAAGCAAAGAGGTGAGAAAAGCTGTTCCTTTGGGGAGGAATGAGAGGGAAGGAAATCCATCACATATTGGAGGCATAAATCCCACCCCTACAGGGAGACTGTGATATGAGAAAACATACATCACAATGAACAGCTCTGGGATTCATTTTTTGATGGGAACAGTGCTTGATCAGAGACAATGGCATTCATGTTTAATGATAATTTCACCAAATGGGCTGTTTTCACTATTTTGTTCTTTTCTATTTCACTTTAGGGAAATCCTGTGGATAAGAAAACAAGAGTGCAAAATAGACTGATACAGTATTGCACTGATGCTAGCTTTCTGCTTTGTGAATAAATGTTTAACAAACTGTAATATTCTTTTAAAATATTAAACCAATTTTCTTTGATGGGGGCTATTTCATCTAAGTCGTCTGTCTAAGTTTCTTTTGTCACTGTTTCTCTTGTAAGCTCTAATGCGAAACATGCTTGCCACGTATGAGGACTGGTTCATTTGTTTTGACAATGGGCTGACTGCCACAATTAATAGGGGTTGTTTTTTCTGAAGCTGTTAACTTTCCTGTTAGAACTCTGGTCTACTTTCTTTGGCCCACACCCTCTTCAGCTAATCTAAGTACTGGCTGAAAACAATTAACATTTATTCAGGGTGTGCAGCTGGCCTCCAGGGGTCCCATGCTGACATAGCTTAAACAGGGCAAACCGCAAAGAATCGGGCAGGCAAAGCCCTAAATACTGGTGGCTTTTCTTCCATAAGATATACCAAGCCAGCAGCAAAGAGCTTCTGATGACCTTACTTGTCATTCAGTAGACAAAACACAGTTCCCTTAAAACTATTCAGCCCTTTGGCTAGCACCCAGACAGCCAAGTCAAATATGATGGAGATTACAGAAAATCATTATCCATCATATGTAAAAATATTCTACCAATCCCAAAGCATCAGACACATTACCAAACAGGGCAATGAATAGTTCAGATTTTATCCAAATACATGCTTAAAGCCAATGCTTATTAACTAAACTAACATTTATTTAAAAAAGGAAAGAGAGCAATGGTTAAAAGGTCATACACAGATGAAAATAAAGCTCCTAGGTCAGTTTCAAAATAGAGATAACAGAATTGCAAAGTTCTAAATTGCAGTCTCTGAAATTACCCAAACAGCCTGGAGATCATCAGTCCTTGTTTGGAGTTTCTTTGTTAGTAATCCAGTCCAGAGAAATGAAGACTAAATAGTCCACGTGCAGAGTTTGTTCAAATTCTCCCGTGAGAATTAGCAGGGTGATTCCAGGCTGGTGCTGGGATCTCAGTCTTGTGATCCAAACTTTCCCCGACAAGCTTCCACAGATTTGAGATAAAACGGATCAGGCCTGAAGCTTCCTTTATAGTTGAAGCAAGGTGGGCATTTGCAGGTAATTCCTTCATGTGGGCTTTGATGAAACAGATGTTTGATCTTTAGTCAACAAGTCCTTCCTTAGACAGCAATAGCTATCAAGACAGTCCACAGACACTTTCTTGAGTGGAGAATAGTAATGTATATTGTCCTTTGAAGTAAAACCTTCACCTCCTAGGCACACATAGGTAATGCTGGACAACAAAGATTTTGCTTCCTGAATACTTTTGAGTGTATCTTACGGATTTTGGGCTGCTGATTACGGAAATCACCATGAAATTTCCCTATCGCATACTGTTTTTTTGAAATCGCCTATATTTGTTATTTCAATTCATAATTTAAGTCTATTAAAATGTTGCCCACAATGTAAGCTGAAAAGTTTTCTATCTTGGGTCCAAGCATGCCTGGGTATGCAGACCTAGTGCAGGCCACACAACATACAGTGGGAATGCTAAGGCTTGAGCAGGGCGGATGCTGGCAGGACAGGTTTTAGAAAGGCTATAAAAGCATTTTGCACACACCGTTCTGTGCATTGCGTTTATATCAGTTTGCATTCATGCTGATGCGCATGCTTTATGTGCATAGCATATCGTGTGTACTCACAATAATAAAGCAATTGTATTTTCAGGAGGATTCGTGATAGCAAAATGTCTTGCCAATGTCGCAACAGCCACGATACGTTCTGTTACATTTGTGGTGAATACACGCTTAAACCTCAAAGACTGCATGTATTAAGAAAGCGTATGAGCTCTACTTTGGCTGTAAAATTGGTGATCAGGACAAAGCCTGGGCTCCTCACATTTGTTGTGCAACATGTGCTGTCAATCTTAGAGCTTGGCTCAGAGGTACTCAGAAGTCAATGCTGTTTGCTGTCCTGATGGTATGGCAAGAGCAGAAGGATCATGTGACAGACTGTTACTTCTGTCTGACCAATGTGTCTGGGTTCTCTGCTAAAAACAAGAAATTCATTGAATACCCCAATCTCCCTTCAGCCATGAGACCTGTGGCACATGACAACAGTTTTCCAGTACTGAAGCCACCAGAGACATGGAGCCTAGAGGAAGCAGACGAAGATGCCATGATGCACGAGCCAGAAATGGAAAATGACACTGATCCATATTTTGAACCATTTACGTTGAGTGAGCCTCATCTGATAACTCAATCTGAGGTAAACGACCTGGCCAGGAACTTGGGTTTATCAAAGGCAAAAGCAGAATTACTGGGTTCAAGACTACAAGGATGGGGTCTGCTGTCACCAGGCATGAAAATTTCTGTCTTTCGCAGCCGCCAAGAAGATTTGACAGAATTCTTTGGTCAGGTTGATAATCTATGTTTCTGCCCTGACATGGATGGGCTGTTCACTGCTTTGAGCAAGACCCACAACAATGCATCTTTTTATTGATTCATCAGTGTTAAGCCTGAAAGCTGTGTTGTTACACAACAGCAATGTCCACCCTTCACTACCAATCAGCTATGCAGTACACATGAAAGAAACCTACAGAAATATGGAAGTTTTGTTGAAACACATACAGTACAGCAACAACAACTGGAACATCTGTGGTGATCTGAAAGTAGTCGCGCTGCTACTAGGAATGCAGCTCAGATACACCAAGTACTGTTTCATTTGTGAATGGAACAGCCATGCTAAAGAGTCTCATTACATTAAAAAGGACTGGCCACTCCGTAAGCAGTTGGTTCCCGGGCAGAAAAGTGTGGCACATAAGCCACTTGTAGACCCGACAAAGATATTTTTGCTTCCTCTTCACATAAAACTTGGACTGATGAAAAATTTTGTGAAAGCGATGAACAAGGAAGGTGAAGGATTTTGATTTTTGAAACAGATGTTTCCCAGAATAACTGATACCAAGATTAAGGAAGGCATGTTTGTTGGTCCAAAAATCAAACAGGTTATCAATGACAGGCAGTTCGAAGAACTTCTAGTAGGGCCGGAGAAAATCGCATGGAAGGCATTCAAGGATGTTGTTGAACATTTTCTTGGCAACTACAGAGAACCAAATGATGTGCAGCTGGTTGACAACATGCTTCAAGCATACAAAACCATGAAGTGCAACATGTCACTAAAGATTCATTTTCTGCATTCGCATTTAGACTTCTTCCCTGCAAATCTTGGTGCAATCAGTGACAAACATGGTGAAAGGTTTCACCGGGACATTGCGATCATGGAAAAACTGTATCAGGGCAACTGGAATCCCATCAATGCTGGCCAATTATTGTTGGACACTTAAACGAGAGGCCTCAGACACTGAGTACAAACAAAAATCATCAACAAAACATTTTTAGTTCAGTTAAACTATTGCAAAGCGTCAGCACCGTTATGCGATTAAATGCATTACATTCAATAAAAGTCATTTTCTTGTTTCTCCAAATTCCAATGTGATACAAGTAGTCTGAAATTATATTTATGTTCAGCTTCAAGCAGTCTAGCATAATCCAGAAATATTTCTGAGGAAGCAACACTTTCGAAAAAATTTGTTGTCCAGTGATTAGCTGCATTAGCACAGTTAACAGACAGTTTATATAAACCTCAAAGAGTAACACAGGCAAATGATGTTGTTATATCAAAGGTCCATCTAGATGTTGTTATTCCCTTTTGACCTCTTAATCAAATGGAACAACAGTAATAGACAGGAAAGCAGTTTATCTACATTGCTAACCTCTAACAAGAGATATGTAAATAACATCAAATAACTACCAACAATACACTTGCATATGAAAGCTCTAGTCTACTTATGAGGAATGACCCTCACTACCATTGTATTTTCCTATGATATACCTTTAAAGGTCAGATTTGGGCCATGCAATCTGTAAAGTTGCTTGGCTTTTTGGGGCCTAGCATCACACAGGGCCATATTCTGCCTGCCCCTTTCACACTGAGTAGTGCCTTATTCCATAATTAGCCATTCTAAATGAACAGGGCTACTTGCAGTGTAAACCTTGATCATGCAATTTGTTCTTCAGAGACATCCATCCACCTGCACAGAAAAAATTGCAGTGGCATGGTCTTAAAGCTTAAGCATATGAGTTTAGTATGGCAGAATCTAGCACTCGGTGAATGAAATTCTTTACTTTCCTAATTCTGACTCCATCAAGTTTTTGTTTTGTTGCCCAACTCAACATTTATGCTGGGCACAACATTTGTAAAATTCACATATATAAACAAACTGCATTTTGACAAATGTCATATTATGTCATATGTCATAATGGAAAAATAGACTGAATTAATAATAATGGAGCAAAAACTAAAAGGAATCAGGAGATAGGTGTTGCAAATTGATGGCCACAGGTTCTTGGATAGACCGAGAACTGATCGTATTCTCCTTTTTACCTGCCCCATAATGGGAAAAGGAGATACTCAATGAAACTGTAAAGGCAATATGTTTGCAGAACATATTTCTTTACAAGCCAGATCCTCAATCTGTGCTGTGCATTGCTGAAGGAAGTTCTTGAGGTAAATCATGAAGCGGGAACCTTAAGGGACTTGAGCAATCTTCTGAGCATTAACAACTGCAGGTAGACAGCAAAGGCAGCACTACGAGTGAGGAATCAAACTCATGATTCAATATTTAAGCTGATTATATGCAGGAGTGTATATGCTGTGATGGCCAAGAAGAAATGTTTCCCTATGTCCCTATAGCAGAGAACAGTTAATGTGACAATCAGTATGTGACAGTCAGGTTCCAGACCCACCCAAAGGGGAGAGCAGCACGTTTAAACCCCAAATATAAGCAGTTAAATCAACTGATTGTATACAGTATTATTGTACTATAAAAACAATCAAGTAGGGTCTTTTATGAAAGCTTGCAATGTTCTGAATTTGATGGTCATTATGAGCTATGTATACAGACCATGATTATGAATTTATGTATTGGTGTATAGACAGAACTCTGCTCATAAACTTCAGCTCCTCCTCACAGCCGGGCAAGTGAGCAACCAGACAGGGAGAAGCACCTCCCAAACCTGATGTTTACACAAAACCGGACTCAAATAACAATTCATTGTACAACCCAGGAAAAGACAATGATGGACTTTTAGTGTTAGTGGAAAGACGCTCAGACATCCCAGCTATCAAAGCAAAAGGAAAATATCATGAGTCACCATGCCCGGAGAGAAGGGCGGGGTAGGGGAGGAAGCTTTTTTTATAAAGACGGTTTGAAACTGAGGGACAGCCTTTAGGCAGGAAGCTGTCTGTGAATGCTGGATTCCCCCTATAGCTAAGGGCTATGCTGGGAAACTATTCAAATGCAATACATAGTTTGTATTAGAAAAGGGATTTTAATTAATACGGAACTGTAACCTGTGATGTTGCATCTTTACATTTATTTTCTGTGTACCTTGTATATGTTTGCTTCCCCTTACTATTTCATCTGGTATCTGAGGAAGGGGACTGGTTTCACACCTTTGGGGGTGACAAACCAGAGAGGCATGGCTCACATGTCTGGTATTTAAGACCTCAGGAATGATAGATTTGGGGAGACCCAGGACTAGAAGATTTTTACTGTAAAGAGTAACTAGCCTGGTAAGAAACAGGGTGAGAATTTATGTTAGTCAGATGGATGTTCGTGTCAGCAATCTGAACCATAGCCAAATGGCATGAAGTTAGAAGGCCAAACCCCTTACTGGTCTTGGTAGTCCCCAGAACACTGAAGTGTATTAGAAGTGATTGAATAAATTTGAGGAAACATGACACTTTAAAAATTCATATCAGTAAAGTCCACTATTATTGAATAATCTCTCTAAAGGAAGCAAGAGTTCAGTGCCTGTCATCTCCTGGGCCACTTAAAGATTGGCAAAGTATTTAAGAATATACTGTAGGGAACCATACCACTTTAGCAGAGAATGGCCTAGATGACCTTAAATGTCTTTTTCCATCTCCAGGCAGCTGCAAGGGAACTTCCTCTGAAATATCAAGTACTCGGTATTGCCAACCCCAAACGTTCAAAAAATGTTCATGACTTGCCCTAGCTCCCATCCCTACTTCCACATAGAATCATAGAAGATTATAGTTGGAAGAGACCTCAGGAGGTTTTAAATAATGTGATATTAAAAATAGTAAGTTTGAGATGCTTTTTATTTGCTTTCTGAGGGGTTTTGAGCCCTTCAGGTTCATATTTGCAGGCTTGTCTCTGCAAGCAAGAGGTCTAGAAACTTGCTTTTTAACGAAAACTAGTTTTGAATGTAAATCACAAGATTCTAGAAGATGGAGCTGTAAGAAAACCATCAAACATCACAGGGCTCAGGATAAAATTGTGAGAGCTGGCAACACAGAGTACTACAGGCCATCAGAGGCAGCATGAGTTACCAGACTAGAAGAACTGATAACATCTGGTAATTCTTATGTTCCAGTGATTTCTCGGGCAAATTGGTTCCTAATCTGAGCATAAAGATTTTAGTTGCCAAGTATCAGAAGTATATTTTTGAGAGTATCTAGATAAATCACTTTACTCACACATTATGGGCTAGATTGATTCTTTAAGATGACCCCTATTTTAGCTGTGGCATACAGCTGCCTTGTTTCACCAAAGAGTCCTGGGAAGGAATTGAGATTCAGAGTCACTTCCTCTCCCGCTCCGCAGTTAGCCAGAATTGCTAGCTGGGGTGGGGGTATGGAAATAGCTATGGATCTGCCCATTGCTGCTCCCCTGTTCACAGGAAGAGCACTGGGCCTGCAGCCCCCTTATCCCATCTCCACACCCAGAGCTGCAGTTCAGGGAACCCTAATGCAGCCATTAATCAGGGGGAGGAAAAGCTTATTCCCCTGCAGAGCCGCATTAGGACTAGGGATGATCTAGTTTTATAGACTATAGATTATCCATAACTAGGCACCTTAATTATACTACTGCTAAGACACAGGAGCCCTGCCATCCTTCCTTCCATGTTCTGTGGTGCACTAAATCTCTCTTCATCCAATGGCTAATCATTGCATTTCATCCAGTCTCACTGCATCCCTTTTCTCCTTGTTTGACCAACAGTATTTGGGTAAAGTGAATTGCACTACAGTGCCTGGACAACTTTGCTGGCTGGTTCAACTCACTGATTAATAAATTCATGCTGGCAGATTCAAGACAACTGTTGGGAAGAGCCATCCACTTTTCTGTAGTCTTTAGATTAGCCAAGTGGACCAAGCAAGGAGCCTGCCACTCCAAGGCTAGAACTAACTTTACTACACCAAAAAAATGAAGAATGGAATGGCAACTTCAAACAGAAATGTTTTTGATTTGATCAGTTTAAGCCACACCCTTTTGGTTATTCATGTGTGTTAGTAAACTTTCATTACTGTTATGGAACATAACATTGTATCTGGATTTGAGGTTATCATTTTTTTATGAGTTATCTACATTAAGAATCAAAACCTGCTCACCATACTCACCAGAGTCTATGGGACAACTTGAATGAGCAAGGGAGTGATGGTACGGTCCAAATTCTATAGGTTCCGTGTCAGAGTCAGACAATACCTACATAGATTTAGAAACTGTGTTACCTCGACTTAATTCTAAGAGCTATTCAATTTCAAATCTTTATGCACTATGGGATGTATTCTCATCTGAGCTAAAAATCCAGCCTCCAAGTTTGAGTATATAAATTACACTTACAAAAATTGCACCTACATTTTTGCGGGCAGAAGTGAGAGTACCTGCACCTCTGTTGTCACAAGTGAGGTAGTCAGAGGTGCAACTTCTCCGATCTATGTCCCCATTTGAATCTCAGGGACAAATTCTGAGACACAAATTGCACCTGTAAAATGGACCTCATTCATCTTAGAAGACCTCTTTTTTGCATCCAATCAATTCGATTACATACAGGAACAGGGGACACAGGATCTGAAGGAACCTCCTGGGTCATCAAGTCCAGTCTCTTGGTATCAGAGGCAACCCCGTCACATAATCCCATTCCTAAATTTATCAAAATCCATCTCAAAACTACTTATGCCTTTTCCTCCTTATTAATTTTGTCAGACAAACGGCAGTACCTAGTTCACAGCTAGAAGGGAACAGGTAGTGGGAGAACTGATTTGTGAACATTTTAGCAAAAATTCTAAATCTCTCTGATTTTTCAATATCAGCAGCTTTCTTATTCTCTTCAAGAACATTCATGAGAAAAGGTTTTTCTCCACACAAATGTTTTAGGAATTGCAGTTTTTCTTTCTTGATAAGTACATGCCCCATCTTTATATAATTGTACCGATCCAGTCATAGAACAGAAGCAATATCATCTAACTTAAGTGACCGATCACACACAAGGAGGACTGATCACAGAGGAGTTTCATGGCATGCTTTTTTCAAGCTTTGTTTCATTTTCTTGGTCCTTCTCTTAAAAGTGTAGAAAGGCATAAACACTCTTCTAGAAGATGTGACTTTCCATTCCTTCAAGCAGTAACAGTACCTGAGCCATGCTTGTCTTGCTTTGCATTAATTGTTTTAGTCTCAAACAGAACTTGCTATCAATTTCTGTCATCTTTGAAACTGGTACCAATCACAGAGTGTTGTCTGAAATGCCAGTAGTTTACCAGTATCCTTGTATCCTGGACAACTAGAGGACCATAGCTGTAGAATACATCCCAATAGACATGTATCATATTCTACCAAAAAGGGTGAATAGAATCCCAGACATCTGCATATTTAAGGTCTCAAATTGCCTTTTCTAGATAGATTTCATTTCCCTTACTGAACCCTGGAGAAGAAGAAACTGAATTTGTCATGGACATCATAAGGACTGAGCAACTCAAGGGTGATCTGCACATAAATGGAGAGCTCATCCTGCATAAAACGTGTGAGATCAAGCTCGTCCAACAACATGAGAAAGTGGCTAAAGTATGGAGTTAAGGTTTTCAATACACTGTTTTCCATTATGTTCTGTGGCACAGCAGCTTTGTTTAAACTTCTTCAAGCATTCAGGATTGTCTTTCTCAAAATGCTCTCTCTTCACGTTTTCCACATGAGATCATGTAAGAGGGGCGGGTAGACTGCACAGCAGAACGTGTGGTAGGAGGGAATATGCAACCACAGAAGACTGCAAAAATAAATAAATAAACGACAACAAAAACAGCT
Source organism: Mesoclemmys tuberculata (assembly GCA_007922155.1). NCBI lineage: Eukaryota > Metazoa > Chordata > Testudines > Chelidae > Mesoclemmys > Mesoclemmys tuberculata. Next base: position 75,374,019 of record ML675601.1, read on the forward strand.
TGAGCTTCAGGCACAAAACAGCCAAGAGAATCTGCCAGTGCAACACAGAAATTCAGTGGGTAGGAATCAAACCTGAAACAAAGATTGTTCAGTGTTTAATAAAGTAACATGATCAAGTTAACAAAACATTGCTGAGTGCCAACTGTCATTGGAAATCTAATATATAAATTAGGACGTTAGAATACCTTTTCTTGCTTACTAAATGTCAGTAGTTCTTACATTTGATTTTTGAATTTATCCCTCTGTAAGGGACCAATAACTATCCAAGAAGAGCTAGCAGGGTTGGTACATCCAGGAGCACCTGTTCCAGGAATTCACCACCGTACGTTCCCCTGAATTTCTAGTAGACTTGGTTGGAAAATGTAAACAAAAAACATTTCAATGGAAAGCAGAAATAAAAATCCATGAACATTTTTATTTTCATCAGACAAGGAATTAGCTGATGGATCTGAACAGTTCTACCACTTAAACAAAACACCTAGGTTATCTAGAAAAAAAGAGACCACCACTGGGTGCTTACTATTAAAAGTTCAAAAGTGCCCTACATTCACAATGTTATCAGATGCATAAGTGACAGAATTTTGTTATTTAGTTTGAGGCATTCAAAAAATGTGACAAAAAGAAAGTATGTTTTTGGTAAAAGAATATTTTTAAACGTTAAATTTGTCAACAACAAAAAAGTAAATACTCTCCTTGAACAATTCCATAGAAAATTCAATTGTCACCTGAACAAAAAAAATTGTGTCAAATGTGGAGACTAATCATTGAAATGTGAAACATAAGGATTTTAGTCCTGCTTTAGGAGCATATCTCAGTGTATCCTTAACTATGGTTTCACTACTACTGCCTCCATAACACATATATTTTAAAAATGGGTAATGTCAAGTAAAGAACATAATACCTCTATATCCAGCAGGAATTGAATCAACAGCATTGTGCCATTCTCTCATGTCTTTAACACAGGGAGCCAAAGAATTTACTGCCCCCTCCTATATCCCCAACCACCCTTCTGTCTTTCAGAATGTCAGGATTAAAATGCAGGTAATCATCATGTTCAAAATCTGTGGCCGGAGAATCTCTAGGAATTTTTATAATAGGACTGTGTGCTAATGACCCAAGCAATGAGAAACCCAAGGTTATTTCCAGACTAGGGTCTCTTGTGCTGCAATACAGAATGCTACTGCCAAGGCACGAGGACAGAATAGTGCTCTTTTCCCCAGTAACATGTAAAGAAAAGCCCACGTAGTAATATGGATATTAAAATGTTGGGTGCCCCACTGGTCCTTCAGAGCTCTTTTAGTAGCAAGAATTCCAGTGCTCGTAAGTCAGGGATGGTGTCTGTGCATGTACGGTACATGTGGCTTTCTGCATATGTCTGCACATCATTTCACAGGAAACTATTTCACACTACACCAGCTTGATGAGTAGCTGTTGTTCACACCCACTGAGAAATAAGTACATGTGAGAATAATACCTTTACAACTTTGAAATGTCCTTAGACAGACTTTTAATCTCCAGGCCATCAACCTGCTGTGAACTCTCCTCCTGACTTTTCACACTTACAGAGAACAGACGCAAGCAACATACCATAAAGCAACACGAAAGGACAGAAAAATTCTGGGAAGTGCAAAATTAGATATAAATACAAATAAGTAAGATTTTAAGAGTATAAACATAGTAGGTCATATATGTAAACAGACACTCGTATAAATTAGATAGGCAAATTAGACTACACTGTTGAAATGCAAACTGCTACGAATGAATTCTAGCAATAGTCTTCAGCTCCATTTTCTTGGTGTCTATGCCATGTGTCATGGCTGGCACACAGAAACACCTCTGTTTCCATTGAACTCAGACTAGTGGTAGACTAGTGGTAAACTCTGAAGGCTACTTCATTATATCTATTAATATTAATAATATAATATTAATATTATATATATAGTGCCATAGGAACATAGGAATTTACAAGTAAATATCAGTCCTGAGGAGCTTTCAGCTAAATGCCCTGAAATGGCAAACAGATGTGGTAGTACAGACCCGTACACCATCATGGAGTCAGGTTCACTTCCATGAGAGATTGTCTGGGTGTAAGGATCCTCATTAGTATGCCTATTCACTGCATCAGGGTCTAAGTTAGATTGACAATAAAAATGACAATAGGCCATGGCACATAAAAGTAAGTGGGACACAAGCGGAGACAAAGAGAGGCCATATTGCTGGGTGGAGAGGTGTTGTGTCTAAGAGGAGCAAATCATGTAAAAGTTATTTATTGCACTTCTTGATTGTTACATTTTATTTGTCTGGTGAGGGGTCATGTTCACCACAACTGTACACAGTGGGTCCTTGTTCTGTTGGCCAGAAGAAAAGGGGTTGTTGCCCCTTTAAGAGCTCCCTGTGCAACTTGTAGCAGAGGGAGAGGAAGGGAAAAGTTTACCCAGATAGAGCAGGGAAGATCCAGAAGCTGTTGGAAGAGGTTGGGGGGCACGTTCCTTCCAGGTGAAGAGAAAAGTGGCCTGAAGCCCTGGAGAAGCCCTCTTACCTGGATTGGGTTGGCAGCACCCATCCACCCTCCCATCCATGAAATATGAGAGAGAATCAGGTCCCTTCATAATCTGTGGGTTTTACGCTAATCGCCCCCATTTCCTTGTGGGCTGGAAAATTTTTCCTTCACTGCCAGATCGCCAAGACAGGGTGCATTTTTTCACCTTCTCCATAGCAGATTTTGGACCCTGTAGGGTGGGGCAAAAGGTTTGGTTATAATGTCACAACTTAGTATGTAAAACTTGTGGCAGACGTCCACTGAACATATTTGGTATGGCAGAGGTATGGTTATTGGATAAAATAGATTGGAAGAGGATTTAAAGAAAAGCAACCCTTAAGGGAGCTGAGGAATGGAGATTGGGACCCCTACATCTATTACAGCAGGGAGCCAAGCCCCCTCCTTTTATAGCCCCCTTAACCCTCAGAACTGGGGATGGTAGTGGGGTCCCAGCAGCCAGATGGCTGGGACCTGGTCAGGGATTATTTGGAAATGATTAAGAAAAGGATGATGACCTGCATGGTACAATTTATTCCCAGGTGCTCACAGATATTTTAAGGGAATAAAGTTATGGTCTAATTAAACTACATCCATTGCCTCCTGTATTTCTTTCATCATGGCCTGACAATGATTTATAATGCATATTTTTTACTTGAGGAGAAAGTTATCACTTGCATGGGTTCATAGAAGATGTGTTCTATGGATGAATTTGAATGAAGAGAAGGTGGTTGGTTGGCACACAGGAAGTGTAAGGCTGCTCCGAGTATTTGGGGCAGTTTAGACGGCACAAAGAGAAGAAAGGGAGAAGATTACTGGTGGAGGAATTAAGTAACAGCAACTGAAGAAAAAGATGTTAGCAACCAAATTTTGGATGAATGGCAGGAAAGTGAGAAGCGGCAGCAAGGAGAGTGGAGAAGAGAACATTACAGAAATTAAATAAAAGTGGCCATGGCATCAACAGTAGTTTAGTCATGATAAAAAGGAAGGACAGACAAACAGGAGGTGTTTTAATAGAAGAAGAGAGAGAGCAGATTTGGCTTTAATGTTGGAGGAAAAGAGAGAGGGGTCAAATATGATCCTTTCAGATTAGTTCAGGATCAAAATTTAGGTTTTGTAAAAATAGAGCTTTATAAAATCTAGGATCAGCAGAAATATTTGGATTTTTTTTAAAATTTCAATGACAAACAGTTTGTGTGGATTCAATCCCAATGAGTAGCATCATAGAAATGCATCTAGAACATTCCTCTGGAGTGTTTGCAGCATAAAAAATGCAACATTGTGCTACTGCCAGCAAGTAAAATTGATTAGAAATGGATTATAAACAAAAGTGAAACTGACTAATCTGTTTCCACTGACCAAGCACTGTGAAATGCACCTCCTTCAGAGAGGAAATACACACATACAAAATCAAGTATTCCATAGACCAGCCAGTGCTAAAGAAACCATCACTCAGTACAGTGACCTCGCCACTTGTCACCGTGTCAAACCTTTCTTCCCTTAAGCAGCTAAGCAAAAGAAATTGACCAAAGGGGGAGAAAGGTCTCCAAACCATCTGAGTCCAGGGTTGGGCTGGAAGACAGCGCTACTCCTGAGGGAATTCTGCACCAAAAATTAAAAATTCTGAATGCATTATTTTAAAAATCTGCAACATTCTGCATATTTTATTTGTCAAAACAACACAATAGAATGACACCAGTTTCAATTATTTTGGTAATTTATTTCAAAATACCTGTCAGCAAGTATGTCTGTAACAATAAAGACAACAAAAACTGTTCAGGAAATGTTATTTGACAAATAGATTTCTTATTAGGCATATCAATACAGAACTTTGAGTAATAATACATTTAAACTACAGTACAGAAACGTATTTCCCACACCTCTCAGAAGCTGTGCAAAGGCTTCAGGGAGTCAGGGGTAACAGAGGAACTGAGCACTTGGAAAGTAATTGCTGGGAAGGAGCTTAGGAGTGAACCCTGGAGGGTTGTTGGGTGTGGGCGGGAGAAGTATGGAACAGTTCTTTTAGGGAGAGGGATCGTTAGGCAGTTGGAGAGCCTCCCTGATGCAAGTCCATGCTGACCCCTAGCCTCTCCCATTCAGTCAAGCACCTTTTCCTCTGTCCCCATGTGTCCCTATACCCACCTCCTCATTCAGTCAGTCATAGCTGCACATGTCTCTATATGGCCCTCTACCCTCTCTCCCCCCCATCCCCACGTGGCCCTGCACCCTCACTCAGCCAGGCATAGCTGCCCCTGTCTGCATGTGACCCTGCACCTCCTTCCCCTGTCCTCATGTGGCCCTGCACCCCCACGCTCCCATTCAGCCCCTGGCTCAATGTTTTCCCCCCACTAGCTCCTGCACAGTGGCGCAGAATTCCCCCTGGAGTAATGGTACAGAGACAAAACTTGTTGAGATAGTGTATGACCTCCTCCTGTCGACAGGGTGGCAAAATACATCTATATTCATTTTATTGGACCTGTCTTCAGTATTAGATAACCACAGTCTACTGTTCTCCCTCCAAGAAACTGCAGAGGTCCATGGAAATGCCCTAAAATGGCTTACAACATTTCTCTTTGAATGAACTCCGAGGGCAAGACTCAAATATGAGAATCTTCAACAATTTTTTTTAATTCATTGCATAAATTCACCAAGTTCAATGCATTAACATCAAGAATGAATTTAGCCCATAGAGGCAAATTTCTGCTATTGGAATGAGTCATTTATTTCAGAAAAATATATTTTAACGATATAAAATTAACAATGATTCAGATATGAGGTCCTTATATAGACAAAACTATTGAAGTCAATGGGAGTTTAGTCTGAATGAGGACTGACTAAAAACTTAGGGTCCAGGTTTTCCGAACCTGGGAAAAATCCATGGAGGGGCGTGTCAGATTTTGAACTCTCTCATTCTTTTGTTATGGGTGTTCTTTGGTCTTGAGACATCTGCACAAAAACTCATGGATTCCTTAATATTCTTGGGGATTCACAGAGGACAAGAAGCACCTGGTATAGGCAATTTTGATTATTTTTAAAAGCCACTTCCAGTTCTGAAATTGGGTGTTTCATTTTAAAGTGAGTTTGTTTAGAAACCTAATATTTCAGCAGAAAGTTGTATATTTGATTGTTGGTGTAAGTCAGGTGTTATCCCTCCTTGTAGGACACTGCTTATGGTTCAAAATTCCTCTCTTCTGGTGTTTTTTAAATCTATATGTAAAATCACAATAGAGGCCTTAATCTGAGCAAGCTTCTCTCCCAAAATATGCTGGCTGTTAGGATTTTTTCTTGAATGTCCTACCTATCCACCTAGCATTTTGTCCAGAGGGACTATCCTTCCTTGTTAAACCCCTCCTAGTCTAGAGGACAGGGTGAGAGAGCAGAATAACTCTGAACAGGACATAGAATCCAAGAGTCTGGCTTCCTGTCACACTTTTTTTTAAAAAAAGGAAATAGTTTTTCCACTGGATTTTTATTTTCGAGTAGGACACTGTTGGGTCATATGGTTTTGGATCATTCTAACCCATTTTAAAAAATTCGGTTGACACTTATATGCAACAAAATGTCACCTCCCTCTAACAACCTATTAAGATAGGCGACACTGAACTTCACATATAGTCTGTCTGACAAGCCTGTCCTGTCAATACATGCTCCCGAACCATCGTCCAAACAACTAGACAAACTGTTTCTATTAATCTTTGCTCCTGTTTCAGGACATGAATTATCCTCTTGGGTTATCCCATTTTCAGCTGCTTCCGCACAATGGCATTTCATAATTTACCTACTCCAACATTTCATCTTTCTTTGACAACTGTGTTTCTACAGATAAGTTAATAAATAAAATAATATATAAATAATAGCCAGAGCACCTTGAGTTGCTCTTTCCAGGATGGAATGGAACTCCAGCACTCTGACTCTCTGTTGGTCCTCTTCCATTAACACCTGTGTTAGCACCATCTTCAAGAGTTTTTGAATGCCAAGGGATTTTGTTGCTCTTACGGGTACCAGACCGCATGTTTGCTGTGCTTCGCTCCATCAGCAGTGTTAGAGAGATTACAGAAAAACAATATCTTAATCATGACTATCATCAGTTTAATAGCTGAACAGTTTTTCTGTTGTGTCACGATTTGCAGAAGTTGGGATATTAGTGAAAAAATCTTAAAGACCTTTAGTGAAGCACTGAATATACTTTCACGTCACAGTAAAATAGTGTATGATAAACAAGAACACAGAGCAGACAAAGGACTCCCTTGTGGAGAATCTGATATTTGCAGTCAGCTTAGCCAAGTCAATCATATTGTGACTGAGAGAAATGGAAAATTGTAATTTAAAATTATACAGACAACCCTTGCTCCTGGATGTTGCATACCTCCATTTCATGGAAGCCGAGAAGACAGTCCCATCTTAGAGAATGACTCCACTCAGAATGATGGAATGCTGCATAAGAATGTTCATGCATTTGTTGATGTTGAAGAGAAGAACTTGTAAAATCCTCTAAAATATGGTTAAATTTCACAAAAAATAAAGAACACTATTCAAAATCAGATGACTAAGTGTTTGCCAAGAAATAACAACACGCTTACAAAATGAATCATTTCAAAGTTTACAAATGGATAGCAGAAGAAACAACAAGTAGAGGGGATAAAGAAATAAATTACCTTTTGCTTAAGGTAATTGAAAGAACTTCATTCAATTTATAAAAATATATGTTTTTGTAAGAGGCATAACAGAGACGATAGAATCGAGCTGTGTAACTTAGCAGTGGTTCTCAGTGGACTGGTGAGCTTGGGCTTTGTTGTCACTAGGTCATTGCAATGGGTGGATGCTTTTCTTGAGCTCAAGAACTCATTCACATGAGTACACCGCTACTCCATTGCGTGAGCCATTGCGTGAGCCAATGTCTAACCCTGGTGATCAACAAATCTAATAAGGTTCTTGCAATTTGTGATTATCAGAGGACAATTGCAAACACCACCACTCAGCAAAAAGAGCAAGCCAGTTGGAACGTCATGTCAGAACGCTTCTAATCATATAGCAAATACATTTTGCTTCACATTTACTGACACTCAGTGGGTTGATTGATATAATGATGTCATTTTCCTGCATATTATAAATCCATAGATTCTGGATACTCTGGAGGACATAAAAGGTTGGAATACATCAGGAGCTGCAAATATTCTCCTTCTCACTTTACAGAATACAGAGTTTGTCTTCTCACTCAACATCCTTTGCAGGAGATGAAGTGTCAACATCACAACTGGCTGCTTTAAGGCCAACCACCATTCTGAAATGGTGAAATGGGATTTCCAAGGACTGAGGATGAATTTAACAAATTCACTTAAAAAAGCAAAAGAATTGGAATGTGATGTTGGCCTAAAGTTTTCAGTGGTCAATATTGTCATATGACAGCAGTACTACTGAAGTCTGTACAGCAACATTACAGATATTCACTATTGCTTTCCTTTGTGGATACTTTACTCATGCGGCTAAATTACTGATTTGGAGCTTACAGTAAAGTTCCTCCAGTGTTATTGCTTTGCTGCCTACGTACATCAAGGTATGTCTTCACTAATGGCAGTAAATTCACTGCCGTCAGATCGATCTATCCAGATTGATTGAGCACCAATAAAAAGACCCACTCAATCAATCCAGAAGTTAATTCAATTAAACCACCTCCTAAAAAGGCATAGCGCCGTGTCGACGGGAACGCATTTCCTGTTGGTGCAGTGCAGTAGAGATGGCATGCTAAAGGGAAGTTCGGAAGTTGACGGGAGTTACACAAGCTACTCTGTGTAGCTTGTGTAACTCCCATTGACTGCTGCCAAATTTCACTTGCAATGTAGACCAGGCATCAGCAAATACAACTACAATAAACTTGAACAACATGATATATACCTAAGCATCAGATCCCTACTGAGTAATGGAGGAGATGTGGACAAGTAAAGGAGACCATATCTAATACATAATTACTGAAATTCTAGACACATGTTGCTGAGGATATTCTACCTCTGAGTATAGTTACTTATTCACTGAGAGTTGACACAGGACATGAACAAACTGATAAAAGATGTAATTGACCTGCTTTGTAAGGAGCCAGGATCTCAGACACTATTGTTTTCACAGAGTATTAGGTATAACAGTATGAAACTGTCCGCCTTTCACAAAGATGTGCCTCTTCTGTATAATATTTATTTGCATTATGGTCCCACCCAATCACTACACCCTGCCATTTCTAAATCCAAGGTCTGCTAATGTTCAGAACCCAACCACTTGCCACACAAAAGAGTTTTCCAAAATATGGAGAGTAAAGCAGAGCAATACAATACTGTCTTTGCCAGTCTGGGAAGTGGGTGAGGAATACTGTGAAGTCCAGCTGGCTCCCACACCCAGTAACCTTCCTGGTCCATGAACGAGACTGAGTTTTGGCAGGAGGATGGAGATATAACATAGGCACAACTCCTTGCAATTGCCTCTCTGCACATGAAGTTGGAGGTATGCATAGGACCCCAAGTAAGGTCTTCATGATTTGGCATTCAATTTCCAGAGTAAAAGATGAAATAATCAGTTTTGTGGAATGTTCCCATGGACAAGAAATCCAATTAGTAGCGACAGGCCAAAGTCATAAAGTGGATCTGGGCTAACCCCAAGTTCAGGGATGTTTGCTTTGTAGGTTTTGGTTTGAGTCCATTTACCCTATTAGTTATTATTTGTGTTGCAGCAGCTCTTAAAGACTCCAATCAGGAACAGAGCTGCACTTTGCTGTGCACTGGACAAACAACATAATCACTGCAAAATTCTCCGCAGAACTGCCACTAATATGAATGCAGTCATCTTCCTTGTCAAGGGAAAATAGAAGAAAGATTTCTGAGGTGCAATCATACCCTTTGGCAGGGGAAATAAAGAGATTATTTTGCCTTTTTTTTTGGTATTATCTATCATTACATTAAAAATGTAATGACTACAATGCAAAACATCATACTGAATTTCCTTCCAAATATGTTACTTATGCCTAATTTCCTCAAATGTACTTTGTGTTGTAGCTGATGGGCTGGAGCCAACACTGTTGGTTCAAATCTCAAAGTGGAGTCACAAGCATTATGGTAACATGTTATACAGTATGCAAATTTTATTATTGTAAAAACATGGCAGCATACACACGCTCAGTAACCAAGATTTTTTGAAGCAAAGTACCATTTAAGTGTGACATGGATCTTCCAAGCCCTTGATAGCTCGAAGTCACAATTCAGAACTTTTATTTGTTGATTGATTTATGCCTCAAACTGTTCAAGGGATGGCTACAAATTCTGAAAACCTTTTACCCTGTCATTGATATTGAAATTGCCTCCAAAGCTTCAGTACAAACTATGTACAACCTTTCTTAGGAATAAAAATACTCAGGAGAAAAATACCAGAAAATGTACACATCCGAAGGTGCTCCAAAATGTGAAATTCAAACACAGTTGAATGGCCAACTTGTTCATTATTTACTCCTTAAAATATGGGTACACAACCAGGGGAAACAGAGCACCACAATGGGTTACGGTACAAAGCATGGTAAAAGTTAAGCATGTCGGCCATGTGAGTAGCTGAATTTCAGCACCATAATAAATTATTTTGATTAAAACCTTTCAGATACTTTGGTGGTGGGAGTTATCACAGAACCTTGAGATAGATACCATAGTAATATCAGTAAGCAGCATGAAGTTAATGAGTCCTATCCCTCAGCAGATGTAAATCATCCCATTACAAGTGAAGTTAGTATACCTGTACCAGCTTACCCCAGACTATGGAGGTAAACCTTACTCTTTACATAAGTAAGACTTCTGCACTGGTTGTGCATGTGTAGGAAGGCACCTACAAGATCTCTTTCTAGCCACCTTTGCCAGGCCCTTCTGTGAGCCACACACACTTGCAGGGGAGCAAAAAGGTTTCTCCCACACTACTCCCCAGGGCCCACTGTGCCCAGAAAGAGTAGGGAAGAGTCCCATGGAGAGGTGCAGTTGTAGGTGTGTGCTCCCTGTGCAACAGGCAGCTTAGCCAGGGTTTCTGCCTTCTGGAAGCTAGAATTTCACCCCAGTATCTGCTGCCGGGGCAGCATACTTCCAGAGCACAGCTCAGCTGAGTGGTTTATGTAATGCCTATGTCTATGCAATGCTATCATTCCTCAGAATCTGTCAGTCATTCATGCTGATTTCCACCTCCTTCCCCTTCTTCCAAAACATCGATTAATGGCAACATTGATGAATGGGTCAGCCCCACAACACCCTCACAAACCCCAACCTGCCTTTAGTCCTCACCCCCTCTTTACAAAACAGTTAATCAGCTGAGTATACCCTAAACTCCTTTAATATTGCTTTTCTCCTGCCAGGTCATAATTCCATCCAACACCAAGCACCGCTTCCAGTGCGAAATCAAAGCATGCCCAGAGCTACATGGTGTTTAGGAATGATGGTGTATTGAAGTCAAGAATTGAAGTCAAGTGTTTGATTTCAGCCACCTGAGTTTCAGAAAAAGGGAGGCATTGTCAAAGTAGGATTTCACACTACAGAGATGTACAGACAATGGTTAATTCCAGCACTGGGCCAAACCACAACGTGGGGACTGATTCTCCTCTCACTTCCTCAGGTGAAACTCAGAATTAATTCTAATGGAGCCAATGCCATTCAAATGAATGGGTAGCTTGGATCTGTAGGAAGTGATCATTTTCCCCTTGTTGCATATGTATTACTATACATAAATATGTATTATGTGCAGGGACTAAAGGTGTGAAAGGGCTATATGTCCATAAAGGTAGATGCAAACACTTTTTGATTAATTTTCATAAACCTTACATTCAGTTTAGGCCATTACCTAAAGTTCTGATTCATATCACATTTGGGAAAAGCTATACCGAAATCTATGAAATTTTTGCCTGACTTTTGGATTTGGGCTGTTGTGAGGTTTAAATGCTTCTCCTTTTACCCTATAGTTGTAAACACAGCAGTAGTGCCCTGAAGTCCTGGTATTAAAATGTTTTTCTTGTGACAATTTTGCAATGTCTGTCTGTACAGGAAGCATTGTATATCTTTTTATTAAGCTGACAGAATCTGGATTCAGGCTCATTTGCATTAGGACTGGATCTTGTATCTAAATTAGTGAATTACATATCAAGATGAGCATGGTTTAACTACCTCTGAAGTCCCTAGGATTAAGCACTCCATTCAAATGCTTCACTACTAGGGTTGTTTCTTTAATTTGCCTGGTAAAATGAGTTCTAGTTCACATCTTCTGTGGCAATTTCTCAAGAAAATACATCTCATCCCATAGAAATTACACTTTCAACTGAAATTAAAAAAAAAAAGTTTAAGCATCATGAAATTTGGCATATTTCAACTGCAAGATCCTTGTGGCAGGGCCATATCTTGTCTATCTAAATTACTTACATCTCCCCTAAATCAATGGAGCACCCTGTCAACCACCAACAAATACACAGAGATAGATACATAAGACAACTATTAAGCCACAGAAGTTCTAATTCTGATCTTACACTTAGATTGGTTTTATATCAGTATCATGCCATTGCCTTTGCTAGGGTTATCCTTGATCTAACACTAGTATAAAACAAAATTAGGCCCATATTCTATATACATTCTATATATACACATATACATTCTATATTGAATTTAGAATATATGGAAATCATATATCTATTTCATTTCCACCAGTCATTTGCTTTACAAAATATATTGAATGTGAATATAGGCTGCCCCGCCAAATCTATTTATCTTTGTTTAGAAAACTTTCTACACACTATCTACATAAAATAGAAACATATGTATCTGAATATAACAGTGTCATTTCTCTTAGTATATTCTCAAGGCCCTTCACTTTTGATTTTTATTTTGTTTAAAATTTCCTGGGAATTTATCAGTGTTTATTACTAAAATTTAAAAAATGGATAAAAAAAACAGTGCAAAAATTAATTTAACATTTTTCTGAGTAAATAGCAGGGTTGATATTGGGAGGCAGGAGGACAGAAAAAAATCAACAATAAAAAAAGTGAGAATACTGAAAGCAAAAGCAGTTAATGCTGTGGTTTATTTCATGAATTGTACATTAATAAGATATACAGTGCATGTGCATGTGTGTGGGTCTTCCACTACACTGCCTTACGTCAGCAGACAGTCTCACATTTACACTTGGACTAATTTATTACCAATGTAACCACATCTACTTTATATAACGTATTGAATTTTCTTGACAATCTGTATTTTCATGTATTTGAGCTGTTCAAAATTCAGATGAAAATCACTAAAAATGTAATAGTTTTTGTAAAACCCAGGAATATTTCACTGAATATTTCAGTAAAAACTGAAAATGAAGGGCCTTATATATTGTCTGTGCTACTGATTTTAAATACCTTTTTGATAAGTTGATATATTTATCATTTTCATTTTAATGTTAATGAAGAGCATTATTTTTCCATTACTGATGTGATCTTAGGAACATGTTGTTATAATAGAAAAGGAGAAAAAAATCTACAGAAGCTTTAATTTCTTAGACTAAAACTCAGCCTTAGGAAGGTTAATTATAATATTGTACTGTGTCTGACATGTAGTGGTATAATGAAAGTGCTCTAGTACTAGTGGATTACAGTACTGTACACAGTTCCAGCAAATAATGAATAATTGAAATCCAGTGCTTTTATGCTTCACTGGAAAAAAACAATATTTCATGGCACATAAAAAGTTATTTAGCTTATTTGCATTATTTGCATCAGCTCTGACCAAAGCAAAAATAGTGATGGTACCTTGATTTAAGTGGTGAAGAACACTCATAAATATTCTTAGGAAGCAAAATGTACCTGCATTTAATCAGTACTTATTAAAATTTTATTCCCTATAGCTATTCAACAGGATCTGTAGTATAAAAACATAATTACAAAAATCAGATTTGAGCTCATTTGACAACAGAAGGGTTTTATGGTGACCTATCTCCAAATGTTCCTATTTGTAATTAAATGCAGCGATCAACAGTAAGGATTTTGAAGCTGTTTTAGTAGTTCCGCTATTCTGCTTAACATGTGGCACCCGTAATAATTAAAATGATACTAACACATGCACAATTTTATGGCCCTTATGGTGCAACCCATTATGCCAAATAAGGGCCTCTGTTTTCACAGCATACTGCACATGGTCTCATTACACCCACTTTTCTTTTCCTGTCTTCACACTAACAACTGTTAAAGTGAATCAACACACGAAACGTACTATAACAGCTTAGTGTTTATGATATGTGTGCTGTTAGTCAGTGAACAGGAAAATCTAAACATTTACTGTTTATGTAAAGAATAGTGTTAGCGAATTGCTTGGGTCTGCTTGCTTTATTATCTAGATCACAACCGTAATGATGGGTTTCAATGGCATCTACGTTTTCCCTTTGTTTTGCCTTCCAATGCAGGTGTCTATAAAAGTCAGAGGAACTTTGCATTTGCAGAACTTGGAATATTTCTTATAAATGTTTTCTTCATTAGAAAGAGTGTGAAAAATATTTCTAGTGTAATCTCCTTCAAAAAATGTTTCAAATAATTTTTGCTTCCTCCTCGACATGCTGTACTTGGACCAATTTCGTTTATCCAAGGTGTTAAAAAGTTAAACCATTTTTACGTGGTACCTCAGTAAAATTTGCAAGAAACTGGGAATTCTAGATTAGTGCTTTTTCATCATGAATAATTTTGTAATTACGCAGCTACTCAAGACCTCCTACACTCATTTTACAGTCATCAGTTCCGAATGGCTTTCAGTCTCTTTGGTCTGGGATACGTTCCAAAGTAGGTCCCATAGGTAGAACACCAATAGATTGGACTAAATCTATCCTCCACATTGTATATGATAGCTTTGTGTGAACATTAGTTGAAAGTTCAGATAAAGAGTAACAACCTGTCCTTTCATTTTCTCCCCTATGGACTGTCATTTAATCCAAACAGTTTCAGGATTTTGCTGTCATTAATGGGAAGAGGAAAACTCAGGCCCTAAAGGAGAATGGTATAACAACTCAATTGATTTCAGAAACATAAAACTAAAATCATCACAAAATTACAGTGGTTGGGCTCCACATATCAGGAACATGTCAACCAGAAAAGAACAATGTACATAATGTGTAAGGATCACTCATTAAAGCGTTGCATTTAAAAAGAAAAAGAAATGGAATTGTGAGATAGCGAACATATTAAAGGTGAGATAGCATGTGAAAAGGGGATAATAGGCAAAGAACATGCTAAGGAGTCAGAAAGTTTAAATTAATCTGAACTACCTCATGAATAGAACATCTGCCAGTGCTGTACTTTACTATTTCCATCATCATCCCAGACCTCAAAGTTTGGTGATGCGATATTGTCCACGAAACCTGAGATTTTGCTCATGGAGAGAAACTGAAAAGAAAGAGGAATGATTGTCTTTGTCTCTGTTTGGCTTAAATCTGTCCTGCTAAAAAGATATGAACAACAATTAAAGAGTAAGAAAAAGAGATAATTGCTTCTGTCTGAACTTGAGTAAAGCTGTGTTCCATGAGCCCTTTTCTTTGATTAAAATGAACATTTGTGATCAGCATTACTATTTACTATCCCATGATCAAAAACAAAATAACCCACTTTGTTTGTTTCTTACTGCAAATGAATTAAATTAGACACCATTAGGAGCACTA
The DNA here is from genome assembly GCA_007922155.1 of Mesoclemmys tuberculata. Taxonomy (NCBI): domain Eukaryota; kingdom Metazoa; phylum Chordata; order Testudines; family Chelidae; genus Mesoclemmys; species Mesoclemmys tuberculata. The sequence goes on from ML675601.1 coordinate 75,389,233, forward strand.
GCTGTTTATATCCTTGTTTCAGCAGTGGTAGTATTTGAAGTTTCCTGCGGTAAGTTCATTACTCGTATTTTGTCCAGAATTAGTGAAGCGTGCTGAAAATTGCTAATGACAGATGTTTCTCCACTCTGTCACACTTCTTGTATCATTTGATTTGGAAAGCAACATACGGTGTTCTGCTCTATCAGTATGTCACAGACTGTCTGTAAACAGCTGGTCATAACTCAGTTCAGTGAAAACCATTACTTTCCAATGAAGTGCTGGACACCCTCCAAATTGCATTTTGGCATGGCCGGGGCTGCATAATGCACAAAGTTCTTCTGTTCTGAGGTTACCTAAGGAAGAATCCCCCTCCCCTACTTGTTTATTGTGTTTCAGGAAAACAAAGTATCTTTTAAACCAGTAGATAGGAGATCAACAGCATGAGGAATAAAAATTATTTTTCTTCTCTCAAGGGCCAATAGAAGCTGTGACTGGTGCTGTGTTAAAAAAATAAAATAAAATAAAATAAATCTAACCCTACCTCACCATTTCTGTTTGTGCCTCAGGTTGAATGGGGTGTATTATCGGGGTCAGGGCACACAAGACGATGACAGATTGAAATGTCTCCTATCAAACAGTTGTGGCATTCTAACATTGCTATGACTATGGGGCTATTCCACATCTCCTAATCACAATGAATCCTATTAAAACATCTCCCTGCGGTTTATACACTGGTCAGATCCAAAGAAATGCATTTCACTTATGCATGTGAGAAGCACAAAAATGTGTTAATGTCAGACATATTGAGACATAAGGTGTAAGACTTATTTTTGCAGGTTCTGGGTGTTCCTTTTTTGGGGGGGGTTGTTTTGTTTTGCTTTTTTAATGACAGATTGGATTATTTTAAGAGACCCTAATATTAGGTAATTAATTTACACTTAATTGAATAACCATCACACATTCCATAAATACCAATACATTATTAGCTATCAATTTCTGAGTCATAACAAGAATGTAACTATAAAGCATTTATAAAGCAAGTCTTAATAATTCTATTTAATTTATAGTGATTACCACATATATTAAATTTAAATCAAATCTCTCAAGTTGCTCAGTTTAAAGCATGATGGTAGACATAGGCACCAGTGACACCTGTAGCCTCTGGAGACCTCCACAGTAACTGGAGACCACCAAGCCAAGGGAATCTTTCCAGATACTACAAATAGACAGATTGTTTCCATGTAGAAAATTAAAGTGATAAAACGAACATTCGTATTCAAGAACCTTGAAACACAAAGAAAGATTTCTCTGGAAGGGGAGGAACGGAGAAGGGACAAATCTCATGTTGAGGTTTCTGACTGTTCCCACAACCCCAAAAATGTAAGCTATGAAAAGGGTGAAATGGCCACAGAGTAGAACCATCCTGTGTCATCTGATAATGATGGACCCTCCACTGTCTTCCTAGATAAAACCCTGACCTGTCATGGGATGCTGTCAAATGTGGACCCAAGAAACAAACACACAAAACACAAGAACTTATAGAATACTCATAGAAAAGAATGTGCCAGTGTCTCTGATTAGTAAGAAAAAAAATGTCACATAAATCTCTTGTATTTCTTTGAAACGCATCAATATGAAGAAACAGCTCTTTACATTTAGTATGTTACAAATTCCTTATTTTCTCATGGCCTTGTTCAGCGCTGCTGAACAGATAAGCTTTATTGAGAAATATTCTGGCAGAAGTATTCCACAACATTTGTTGATGACATCACAATTCCTTTACTGGTGTGAGATTTTTTTTTTACTACCCTTGGAAAATACAATCAGTTGGGATGATCACATTTGAGAAGATCCAAGGGCATTAATGATGAGGAAAAAAAGTAAAATGACAAGAGGAGGATCTTAGCTCCATTTATGTCATGATATTATTGTATTATTCTTTGTACAGCAGCATGCAAAGCTCTCTATAGGCAGGTAGGAACACAAGGTCCCTGTCCCAAAAAGCTTACAGTCTAAACAGACAAACACAGGAATAGCAATGTGAATGAACACTAGAGTTTATTATTCACCATGTTAATTCCATCACTTGTTTTTGGCTTACTAAAAATCATTAATTTAAAAAAATAGCTTCTGTTTATTTGATTCAACTAAATAGCAAATATGTTAACATTAAAAACGTAAAATACTACCGGTGAGTCTCCTGTTACTCCTAAGGATATGTCATGCCTTCTACAGATGAGGGAAGAGTAACATTATTGTCATTCAGTAAAGCTCATTAGAAAAGTTTAGATGTTTTCCTTTGAGACTGACATCCAGATCAAATACAAGTCAGAAATTTGCTGCCCTACATAAAAATCTTGTAGAAACCAGGACTCTGTAAAATCTTGCGGGTAAAAAATGTTCTATGAAAACACCACTCATGTGATGTGCCTAGTCTACTTTCTGATGAGTAACAGGAGAGGAGGGAAGAGAGATGAGCTTTGTGACTTTCAACGGGAGCTCTGAAAAAATGTGGCTTACATTTCCTTTTTATTGAGTATAATTAGAGGTAACTTCCTCCTCACAGAAAGAGATGCTATTGGATAAAAATAACAAAGAAAATTAGATCAGGCCAACTAATCTCTTTCAGAAGATACCAGAGAAAGAAAACACTGCATGTACTACTTAATGGGGTATAAACATGTGTGATGGCCTTTTGAGGGTTATTTAAATGGATATTGTCATGTTAAAAATTCATATTAGAACATTTCTTACTTATGTTACAAATACTCTAAACTTAAATTACAACACTGAAAAAAAGTAAAAATCTGATTTATTCTTCCCTATTTGTGCTGCTTACTTTTTTGCATTTCTTTCAACTTGGACCCCAAAATTTAATTAGACATTTGCTTGTTTACAGTTATTTTTCTTTCAGTTTCATACTATGTCCCTTCAAAATGCTACAGTATTTGTAATCAAACTGTACAAGGGAATGTTTGTTGAATAAAAAGCCCTATTTTTGGCTTGGGTTTTGGGGTTTTTTTGGTTTGTTTGTTTTACAGAAAAATGATTAATCATTAGGTTTCATGAAGAATTATTCATAAAAACTAAATTATTGGCAAAATTTGACCTAAGAGGGTTTCATTGACCTATGCTGATTGTTCATGCTGTCTTGCTCTGTTATTAGTACAAATGGAATCCTAAACTGACCTACAAAATCCAACTGAAGGGCTCTCATTGGTTTAACACAATAGCCACCAGCTCAATCATTTAACTGTATGAATGCCTGGAGTCTTTCCACTCAGTTCTCTAGGGAACTGTGGTGTTCTCATGAGGTTGGAAGAAGCAGGATTCAATTGTAGTGAATCTAAAGGTAACAGATTATTTAGTTCACAGGCTATTGACTGAGATCTCAGTGATTTGCTATAGCAATCGACTTCCTAGCCTGACTAAAACAGGGGTATAGCATCACTGAGCAGAGTCTCCATAAATCCTGACCCAACTAGGTTGAATAATTTTAGTAGCCAGAATTGTACATTATTGGGTTGAGTTTTAGATCCTTTGTTCATCATAAGGGCACATAATTCAATTAAAACAACTGAAACATTATGATACACCTAAATAAATGAGTGCAATGGGGAGAGAGAGAAAAAAGTCAATATGAACAGAGGATTGTTTTTGAAAGCCAGCTAATGGAGTTAGATTTTGTTGTAGAGTTAATACGTGTAGTGAGGGTAGAGCAGTAATACTCCAACTTGAATAGCATCATAGCCATTTTGCCATCAAACAACATCACAGACAGTTACAAAATATGAGGCCTGGATCCTGAGCAGTAATAAGCACCCATTTTATGAATTTAGATGGAATAAATGGGCCAAAGATGTTAACAGTCCAGTCACTGTCCAGCGTTAAACAAGGTCCAAGGTTTAGTATACAGCATCATGGCAAACACACAATTAAAAATACTTAAGGATACAGAAGAGATGGAAAAACAGTTAAAACGTTTGAAATGTAAAGAAGCAAGGAAGCGTTCCTGGTTTCTTTTCTCTTTGTGTAGACTTTTAGAAGGCAAAAATGATCCTTGTTTGACGGTCCCTTAGATGGTATCAAAGATGGTAACAACTCTCCCTTTGGGAAAGAGAGAAGTCATCTGGGATGAGCTGGAGCTGCCATTGCTGTTATTGTCATTGCTGGGGCTGTTGTGGTTTTGGGGTTCAGCTGGAGCTGGTAGAGGTGGCGATGTTGCCTGCATCCCTCTCTCTGGCCCAGTCTTGCCAAGATGTCAGGATTAGGATGACAAAGAGCCTGGCTCCCAGGAGATGGTGGGGGGTCATAGCCATGATGGTACAGCTTGCTTCAGTAGCCTCCGTCTATTCTTCTTATTCCCTCCCCCAAAAGTCTCTTTCTTTAAGGACCCTAAAGGGAGTGATGGGTGGAACAGCCCCATCACCTCATTATTTGTCCACCAATTAGGCCTAATATCTGACACAGCAATTTTGGTTCATTAATTTCTAGTTCCACATCTTCTCTTTCTACCAAGCATGATTTCAGCACAATCCCTGAGTTAGATCGGCAGACCATTTTATTTAGACTTATTCAGTCTGTCTCCTTTTTGTAGCTCTTCTCATCAATAATTGTTATTATAAGGTTATTGAGACACTATATGTACTTTCATATTGTGGCAAATGGCCGGCTTCTCCCTAGTGGGTCTCGCACTTTTGCCTCTCGCAGTGGGCCAGGGTGTCGCTGGTAACCCCGTCTTCCCAGGGAGGGGGGTCGGGACCCGGGCCCGCCCACTTCTCCGAGTCCCAGCCCAGGGGCCCTCTGAGTAGCAGCTATGTGCTACTGGCACCTCACTTGCAGCTGCAGACTTTTTCCCCTGGGCCACTCTCCCTCCTCTGTCTTTCTGGCTTCTTGAGCCCAGTACCTTCTTCAGGACTCCACCTCTCTCCCACACACCACCGTACTCCGTTCTGTTCTCCTCCACTTCACACACTCCTCTGCTCACCACACACCTACTCCTTCCACTCCACACTGTCTCTCAGGGGGTAGAGGGTTTTTATAGGCTCCTTGGTGGGGCCTTAATTGGTGTCAGCTGACACTAATTACCTTCTATGGACTCTGACTAGTCGATAGGGTATAAAGCCCGGATCATTCTAGCACTTATATAACGCCCTTCCAGAACTTTCCTACTGCCCTCTGTCCTTGCTATACCACAATATATATATATATATATTTGGTTGAACTCACAATTAGAATAAATTTGTAGGTCCAATTAATTACAACACATCAGCAACCTGAATAAAGCCAGCATCTAGCAGGACGAGGCTCCAGCCTTGGTATGATCTCCTAACATTGCAATATAGTTTGCCCAGTTTTTCCGTCAATGGCTGCTTTTATTCTGATTCTCACACTGTGAGTACACCATTAGACTATTATTATATATTGGTGCAACTTCATCATGGAACCATCACCAAGAAATGTCAACATTATGCCATGATTACTTTATAGTTCTTTGAGTTAGTTTGACATATTGACCTGATTTTTATGTCACCCCAGTGCAACTACAAAGTAAATCCACTGAAGCAAATGGAGTTTAATGGTATGCATAAGAGGAGAATAAGTCCAAAGGCATATTTTCTGTATGAGGAACCACCTACAAGGTAAGGCCATTGACCATGATGTTACAGACTTGTGCAATGAACCTAAATAATGTGAATTTGAACATTTAACAGGTGGAATAATTGCAGACTGAATTATGTGTAGTATAACTCGACAACATCAAGTTTATTTTTCATGGTAACCTTATTTTGACCTGGTTGTTGGGTCATACTACACATTACTTATTTATGTGTTTGTTTGTTTACAGGACGAGTAAAAACTATGCTTCCCAAATGAAATCATTATCAAGGCATGAAGGAAATAAAATCCATCTATGTATGAATGCAAAGAGACAGAATGCCAGAGTAAACAAATGTTAGGAGCCAGATTTGTTTGAAAAAAACATGGAGGCTATCACAACATGTCACAAAGGTGCTCAGTAAAAGGGCTTCCAGTATCCCATAAAATGCATTTTTCCAGTGTGTCAAACACAGCACAAGTTGAAAAGAAATATAAAAAGGAAACATGTTCATGACTGTACAGCTACAAGACAAAGTTCTGACGATGATGTTACCAAAACAGAGCTAATTTGGGGGTCTCCTGAATAAAGACGGATTCTGCAACAGATTGGTGTGTGAAATTGGAAATAAATAGACAAAATGAACTTCAAAATAGATATGGGGTCTAAATGCATTACAATCACACCAAATATGTACAAAATGATTCAAGTCAAATACTATGTTTGTTTCAGATAGTAGGCACAAAATGAGCTCAAGGAGCAAAGTAACATTGTCATGTCAGTGTTGACATATGCTAGTCAACCAAGTTTTAAAGAATGCTTGGGTTGAAAAAGAATCAAGTGCAGATTATCAAAAAGGTGAATAACTTTGTTCACAAACAGCATGCAAAGGATATTCTTAAAGAATTTAATGAGGTGTTTAGCAGACTGAGATGCTTTAAGGATATAATGTCTCAACTCCAGTATACCACTAAAATGCATGCACCATGTAAGGTCCTATTAGCACTGACAGATAAAGTAAAAGCTGAACTTGATCTGATGATAAAGGTAGACATTACTGAGCTAACTTAGACCACAGACATTTATTAACTGGTTGAGTTAATAGTATTGTCACCATAAAAAACCCAATGTGTTTAAGTCTTTATAGAGATCTAAAATATTTGAATTAGGTTATCAAATGTGACAGCTACTCAATGATGAGAGCTACTGAGGTCAAGTCTAGACCTCAACATTCAAAAGTATTTTCACTTTTGGAAGCAAACAAAAGGTTTTGACTGATCCAACTTCATTTTATAAAAAGACAAATTCAGCACCTTCTATTGCCTATTTGGTAAGCATGCATATAAAAGATTTTCTTTCAGGACTAGCTTAGCACTGAGGTTGCAAGATTTTTGAGACTCTGGATGGAGAAGAAGCAGATTTTACTTATTAAGGTTTATCATTTGTATTTCAATAGCACCTAGAGGAAATCAGTCAAAGCATCAGGGCCCCAAGAACTGTTCACATATATAGCAAAAAGGTGGTCTTTGCCTGAAAGAGTGTACATGTACAATTTAAGTGATATTAACCCCTCCATGGCAGGCTGCATTTGGCTCTGTAGCATGCCAAAGAAAATAACTAACTTTGTCATTTCAACGGAAATTTCAAAGTACACAGAAATGAGCTCCAATATGTTACATATTTGTTCCGAAATTGATTCAACAGAATGTTTTGGATGCCAGACATTTGGAGGTAACTAATCAATGTAATATGGATACCAAACCTGATGAAAGTTTTGAAAAAGACACTACTCCAAGAAAAAATAACTAATATTTATAGAGTCTGATTCAAGTATGAAAGAGGAAGAACATTTTGAGCTAACCTTGGACTGCAACTACAAGAACAAACCACTTGTGACAGATTCAAGTCATGTCATTTAATGCTGTAGGGAAGAACTCAGATACTGTGGCACTGGGTGTGGTTTAATACCTGAATAGAACAGAATAGAACACTGTGAAATCATCATCTGCATGATTTCTAATATGGTACATAAAGAGCAGATTTTTGTATAGTAGAGCTTTTTTAGCATGCAGATTAAGGCCTGGTCTACACTTACCTTCTGGATTCGGCGGCAGCCAATGGGAGATATGTAAGTGACGTAAAACACTTGCATATCTCCCATCGACTTCGCTGCATCTGTTCCACGTGCTGTCCACACTGCGCTGCACCAACAGGAACAACGTTCCTGTTGACACAGCACTACACCACTTATGGGGGTGGTTTTCCTCCATCGATTTCTGTATCGACTGAACGGGTCTACACAGACCACTCAGTCTATCCAGAGACATCGATCTGATGGCGGTGAATTTGCCTCTGTCAGTATAGACCCAGCCTAAGAATACAATTGTGAATTTGGACCATTAAAAAATGATAGAAATGATAGAAACATTGATAGAAAAAGACCTCCTTGTTTTAATACATTTGGAAGTATTTATCTTCTTGTATTCTCAGTCCTGGAATATTTATATATGATTGTCTGTGAAGAGTTCTCATGCGTCAGACTATTACATGGGGCATTTTTCCCTTTCCCTTTTCTTGTCATGTTGACAATCTCTTAATATATCAGTATGGATTTTCATAATATAAATAATATTTTAATTCCCCACATTAAAAAAATGGTTAAATTAAACTTTATCCATTGATGGAACATCATGACAGCAACTTCTTAAAAATGATGTCATTATATCCGACTCCTTCACTCTGAAAATCCACCCATAATAAGAGAATTTGGGTGATTAACTTTTAGAGAAATGTTTAATAAATAATCGATTAACAAGTATCTAGTTTTGCTTGCATATAGAATGGTCTCCCTAATCTTCTATGTTACAGTAGGCTGTTTCAAGGGCAGTCACATTAGACTGCTTCCTTCTCTCCTTAATTGCTGTTCCATATAGTTAAAAATAGAAGACAGAAGGTGAGTGAAAGTGACAAAACAAGTTTATTCTTAAGTCTAACATACAACACTACTGGCTAAATATGTATAAGGAATTATAGAAGCAAGTGTTGAACTATGTACACAAGTTATAACAGAAGGAAACACATTTTATATACACATAGGATTTTTTTCAAAAAATAGCTTCTTAACCAAAAATGATAACTTGTATTTATCGAATTACTTTCAGAATCATCATCAGAAGCCTCCCCCAGAGATGAATATCCTGAAAACATTCTCTTGGTGTCTTTCCAGACACTTCAGGGAATTTCCAACAATCTCCCCTTTTAATTTGTCAGGTCATCTCAAAGGAGGCTTTTAGTAGATCTCAGTCTCTGTTAGGCTATTTAGAAGATGGCAGTTTTTCCCTGTTCATTCCTACTCAATGAGTTAGAGAAACTAAACAACCTCTTAAGTCAGATTCCAGAGACAAACTAAATATTGTAGCACTTGGACTATCAAATACAATGATGCATGGAAACTGCAATTGTCAGTTGCCATAGAAATGCCATATGGGCATCTCCTCAGGTTCTGCAGTACCCAGCTAGAACAACACTTACATCACATCATCTCAAAAGGGCACTGCATTAAATCAATTCTTTGTTCATAGGTGCAATCAGAATTTGTACGCTCATTTAATCCTTGCCTTGTTTTGTTCAGGAGTAGGAAAATTTCAAAGGGTTTTGACTGTGGCTCAGAATATTTTTCAACCATTTCTAACTAAAATGTCACTTACAAAACCTTACATTAGTACTCTTCTGTGTGCCATTCCAAAACCTCATCCATAGTACCAATAGATTAGCTTTGCATCACTCTTAACACTGACAAATGCCAACTCTAAAAGACACCACCACTAGAAATTATTGAAGAGACAGTTCATAAAGAAATCAGTGACTTTTAATGATGGTCTTATGCGGTCCTTGCTATTAAAAGCCTCATCTGAAGGCAAGATAGAGATAGGAACTGGAATTCTAGACAATACAAGTCCCTTTTTCTACACTATGTGACAGAAACAAAGGCATTGTTATGCTGGATCACATCATGGTCCACCAAGTCCCATATCCTGCCTGACAATGTCCGGGTACAGGTGCTTTAAGAGGAGGAGCACCAAATTCCATAGTGAACAATTTAGGAATAACTCTTGCCTTAGGGAAAGTTTGTTCCTAACCATCAGCTGTTGTGTAGCTAGCCCCTGAAGTATGAGAGATTCTCTCTCGCATAAAAATGTTTATTCTGGTTAATGTAACTGTGGATATACCTATTATCCATAAATGTCTAATCTTTTCTTAAATCCTTCTAAGTTTTTCTTCTCAATATTGTCTTGTGGCAAAGGGACACACACACACTAATTGTGAGTGATGTAAAAATATTTCCTTTTTTCACTTTTAAATGTATTAATTTTCAGCTTAGTTGATTGTTCCCTTCTTGTACTGTGAGAAAAGACAAATATGAATATCCAGTTTACCTACTATTTACCATTCATGATTTGTGTACATCTATCATGTCCCCTCCTATCCATCTTCTCTTTAAACAGTCCTAATCTTCCCAGTCTCTCATAAGATAAAAGTCTTGCCATACATCTAATCATTTTCTTCATTTGTCTCTGGATCCCATGTTTCCCAAAAGATCTCAAGAACATTATACTATTTTCAATATTTTCTATCCCACTCTTTATACATCTCAATATATGTTGTTTTTATGACCACCACTGTACATAGAGCAGAGGTTTTTATTGAACTGTCCACAAAAACACCTAGATTTTATTACAATTTTTTTAGTTTTTACAGTGAAATGAGAATCTGGCAATGGGAATCAGTAACTCACATTATTCTTTCCAAATTGTATTGTCTTGCATTAATCAATGCTGAAGTTCATCTGCCATCATGCTGCCCAGTCACATCACTTTCTTAAGTCATTTTATAGCTCCTCATAGTCTTCTCTAGTCTTGACTAAAAATTGTATCATAATGCAAACACACAAAGGGCCCAAATTAAGGCTGCACAACCTTAATTCTGGCATTTCCTAACTTTTGACGCTTGAATTTGCAAACATAATATTGTTTTTAAAGTAAGCTTTTTCATGCAATTTCCTAGGTTTTTTTATAAAAGCAAACTGCGAAAACAGAAATTCAGTCATATGGCACCATATTGACACCTACATGGCCTCATCAGCAGGGATGCAAACTTTATATCCGCAACACGGACTTCTGCCTCTTGAACTAATGGAGTAAATGATATCAGTAGCAGATCATCATGCACTAGAGGGAGATGGGACATGGCCCATGAGTTTAACAGATATTTTCTGACAGCAGAAAAGTGGTGAGACTCAGGAATATGGGATTCCATTCCAGGCTCTGGAGGGAAGTATGCTATAGTTAGAACAGACTTTGTCCCTTCAATAATGAGCCCTACTCCCCTGTCTCCTCCAACTAGTCCGTTTCCAGACTTCTCTCTTCCTTGTTTCTTCATACCATTCCCATTCTCCTTACGTAGGATCATTGAAGTGTAGGACAAAAAGGGACCTCAACAGGTCTTCTAGCCCAATCTCCTGAATTTAAGGCAGGAATAAGTATTATCTAGACCAGCCCTGACAGGTGTTTGTCTAACCTGCTCTTAAAAATCTCCAATGATGGAGATTCCACAACCTCCCTAGGCAATTTATGCCAGTGCTTAACTATCCTGACAGTTAGGAAGTTTTTCTTAATGTCAACTTAAACTGCCCTTGCTGCGATTTAAGCCGACTGTTTCTTGTCCTATCCTCAGAGGTTAAAGAGAACATTTTTTCTCCCTTCTTCTTGAAAGAACCTTTTATGTTCTTGAAAACTGTTATCATGTCCTCCCTTATCCTCTCTTCTCCAGACTAAACAAATCCAGATTTTTCAATCTTCCCTCATAGGTCATGTTTTCTAGACCTTTAAACATTTTTGTTGCTCTTCTCTAGACTTTCTCCAATTTGTCCACATCTTTCCTGAAATGTGGCTCCCAGAAGGCTCCAGTTCAGCACAGAGCAGAGCAGAAGAATTACTTCTCATGTCTTGCTTACAACACTCCTGCTAATACATCCCAGAATAATGTTTGCTTTTTTTGCAACTGTGTTACATTGTTGACTCATTTAGTTTGTGATCCACTATGACTTCCACATCCGTTTTCGCAGTACTCCTTCCTAAGTAGTCATTTCTCATTTTGTATGTGTGCAACTGTTTGTTTCTTCATAAGTGGAGTACTTTGTATTTGTCCCTATTGAATTTCATCCTATTTACTTCAAACCATTTCTCTAGTTTGTCCAGATCATTCTGAATTTTAATCCTATCTTCCAAAGCACTTGCAACCCCTCCCAGCTTGTTATCATCCACAAACTTTATAAGTACTCCCTATGCCATTATCTAAATCATTGATGAAGATAGTGAACTGACCCAGACCCAGAACTGATCCTTGCTGGACCCCATTCAATATGTCCTTCCAGCTTGACCGTGAACCACTGATGATTACTCTCTGGGAATGTTTTTCCAACCAGTTATGTACCCATCTCATAGTAGCTCCAGTTAGGTTGCCTTTCCCTAGTTTCTTTATGAGATGTTAATGCTAGACAGTATGACCTACTAAAGTCAAGATATACCACATCCACCCCAGTATGACATACTAAAGTCAAGATATACCACATCTACCACTTCCCCCATCCATGAGGCTTGTTACCCTGTCAAGAAAGCTATTAGGTTGGTTTGACAGTCAGTCCCAGTCTCAACTCCTCAGACTTCTTATCCCAGTCCCAGCCTCCTTGCCCAGAAAGTCCAAGACTCACCCTTCCAGATACCACATCCCAGACTCACTCCCCCTCCCCTTGCTGAGTGATTCCTAGTTCCCCACCCCATCCCTTATCCAGGCAGTCATAGTTCTACCCCTCCCGGTGTCCCATCTGATCTGTCTCCCACCTCCAGTCACATCCCCACACACAGCCACATTTCCTTTCTCCATTTCATTCTCCCTGCTCTCATTTCATGTTTCTGGACTCAGACCTGGCCTAGCTTGCAGCAGTTCAAAGCTGCAATTTCAGTGGAAATCATGCTCAGTCCTGGGCTGCAGCATGCCCACCATGGATGGACATTATGGGGAATTTAGCTGCTAAAATCTAAGAAGTCTCTACTGAGCATATTCAAATGGCCACTTTTCAAAGATTTAAATTTGGTCATATTGGGGCAGATTTTCAGGGGACGGCAAGAGGCACATATCATGGCACAAAGGCCAGCATTGCCAAATTTCAAGTCCTTGCTCCAAACATGAGGGCATTAAAGCTTTTCAGATAAAAGGTTGCCGGGATTTTATTTTAGCATGGGCAAAACACTGTGGTTTTCCCTAGCCTCGTTCTCCGAAATGGCTGAACCATTGGAGCTGACATTTTCCAAAAATATTCAACCTGTGGCAAACACATGGCATGGAAAATTCCAGCCCAAAAAGTTAATGTTTGACAAAGTTATAAGCAACTGAAAACTGGATCTTTCAAAGGGCCGTGTCGGGCAATCTTAATAAGAGGCAGTGTATCCGGCCCTATCTATAATTCTTTTTCCTTAAGATCAGAGACATAATTGCATATACCACCTTACTTCCATATTTGGGGAGAATAAACATTTACTGAAAAAAGTCAATTAATTTTTTAGAAATCTATGTAAGTGTTTCAATATCTACATTCTACAAATGGCATTCTCTCTCCCAGTGAGAGCTCACATTTTAATAAGACTGCCCAGCAGGTGTCCCAATGGCTGCTGGAAATTAGGAACAAATGTATGGCTAGCCCATTAGAAAGTGATGGAAACCAGGAAGTTACAAAACATTTGTTTACTTACCAAAAACATATGCTTTCTTAAATAGAACTAAGTTGCCTCACTACAACATGGAAACTTGAATTATCAACACTTCCTAATGGAAAAAGCAGGGTCTTTTAGCCCCTGTTTGCATCAGCAAACAATCAAAATGCCTCTTTAATTGTTTTTTATATTTAAGAGATTTTTCTTCTTTTGAAGGTGATTTTCTTTGCATGGGATTTTTCTAGTAGATATTTTAATGATGCATGGACATGCTACAAATGACTGCATACAAAGGAGGGACAGCAGGCATTACATATTCTTCCACGGTCTCTAATCCTACTCTCAGAAGATTACCATAACACAGCAGTCATGAGAAAGTGATTTGTCTAAATCAAGGTAGTTTAATATAAGCATTAATGAGTGGAATTATTAGGGGGAGGGGATTATTTCACTGATTGGGTGGTCATCAAAAGATGCCAACATTATACATTTAATAATTTGTAATATTTCAGTTATTAATGACTTAATTCAGTTCAGCGGTAATGTTTGATTTCTATTAACACTTAAGGTTTTTCTCTCACTAAGGTGCCAATCTAATGCCTGCTGAAGCTATGGGCTTTGGATCAGAGCAAAGAGATGCACGAGGATGTGTATCAGTATTTACACAGAGGGGGACTGTGATGCTTCCCAGTTATACCCAGAGTTATAAAGCACCTTGCTATCACCTGCCCTCAGCATGAGGAAGCCTCGTCTGTTTCTACTGTGAGCTGGCTCCCCAAGTCCACCAGCCACATGCAAACACAAACACTGCCCTCTAAGCCTCACTGTTACTCTACAGGCTAGTGACTGGCACCCTCATGCCTGGCACACTCCACCCTCGAGTCCTCTGAGCATCTTCCTAAAGTGTCCAACCACTGATCCATTGGACGCATGCGGTGTTCACCGATTCATTGCTTATACCTCATCTTAACACACAACACTTGGATATATTTATAGTGAAATAAAGAATGAGTTTATTTAACTAAGCATAGAGATTAAGGGCAAGTCATGCCTGACCAACCTGATTGCTTTCTATGAAGAGGTGACTGGTTCTGTGGATGAGGGGAAAGTGGTGGACGTTATATACCTTAACTTTAAGCAAAACTTTTGATGAGGTCTCCCACAGTATTCTTATCAGCAAGTTAAAAAAGTATGGGTTGGATGAATGGACTATAAAATGGATAGAGAACTGGCTAGAGCAAAGGGCTCAATGAGTAGTGATCAATGGCTCCATGTCTAGCTGGCAGCTGGTCACAAGTGGCGTGCCCCAGGGATCGGTCCTGGGGCCGGTTTTGTTCAACATCTTCATTAATGATCTGAAAGAGGGGGTAGATTGCACCCTCAGCAAGTTTACAGATGACACTAAGCTAGGAGGAGTGGTAGATACCCTGGAAGGAAGGGATAGGATACAGAAGGACCTAAACAAATTGGAGGATTGGGCCAAAATTAATCAGATGAGGTTCAACAAGGACAAGTGCAGAGTCCTTCACTTAGGACAGAAGAATCCCATGCACAGCTACAGACTGGGGAATGACGAACTAGGCAGCAGTTCTGCAGAAAAGGATCTGGGCATTACAGTGGATAAGAAGCTGGATATGAGTCAGCAGTCTGCGCTGGTTGCCAAGAAGGCTAATGGCATATTGGGTTGCATTAGTAAGCGCATTGCCAGCAGATCACGGGAAGTGATTATTCCCCTCTATTCGGCATTGGTGAGGCTGCATTTGGAGTATTGTGTCCAGTTTTGGCCCCCCCACTACAAAAAGGATGTGGACAAGTTGGAGAGAGTCCAGCAGAGGGCAACAAAAATGATTAGGGGGCTGGAGCACATGACTTATGAGGAGAGGCTGAAAGAACTAGGCCTGTTTAGTCTGCAGAAGAGAAGAATGAAGGGGGATTTGATAGCAGCCTTTAACTACCTGAAAGGGGGTTCCAGGGAGGATGGAGCTAGGCTGTTCTCAGTGGTGGCAGATGACAGAACAAGGAGCAACAGTCTCAAGTTGCACTGGGGGAGGTCTAGGTTGGACATTAGGAAAAAGTTTTTCACTAGGAGAGTGGTGAATCATTGGAATGGGTTACCTAGGGAGGTGGTGGCGTCTCCATCTTTAGAGGTTTTTAAGCTGTGGCTTGACAAAACCCTTGCCGGGATGATTTAGCTGAGGATAGTCCTGCTTTGAGTAGGCGGTTGGACTAGATGACCTCCTGAGGTCCCTTCCAACTCTAATATTCTATGATTCTATGATTCAAGTAGCAGCAAGTAGAAGTATTGGAAACACATGGTTATACATAAACGAAAAATATAATATGCATCCTAGAACCATGTCTTACCTAACAAGATACTCTTGTGTCTTGCAGAGGAATGCTCACAGGCAGGCTGTGATACATCTATTTTGCCTTCTCTGTGAAGGATCCAGTGTGTTTCTTTGCACTTCAGGATATACCATAACAAACCCTTGTCTTTATTCATAAAAAGGGCGCCTTCCCTGCTGTTAGTTTCATCCTGTAGATTTCACAATATTTTATTTTGCCTGCAGCTCAGTATACAAATAGATGTACATTGTGGAGCATACAATACACAAATGGCCAAACAGGGCATTATCTCATGCCTGAAAAGAACCTCTCTAAGATATGTCACCTCTTGTTGAATGTAATTTTTAGTATAGATACATAGATACTCCTTAAATATTATCCGTACATACATTTTGCAATGTTTATGGTGACCAGTGTGGCTAGTTTATGGTGAACAGTTTATGGTGACTGGTTTATGGTGACCAGTGTGGCGACCAGTACTGGCTCTCAGGAGAGACCTCACATGCCACCCTTCAGTGAACTATTATGCATATATCTGACCCAGGTGATCACTATGAGGTCCTCAGATACAACCTTATGCACCCCCGATGCCCTCTTCCAGAGACATTGGTCAAGATGATTCTGGAACAGTGGAGAGTGCACAGGTAGCGACACACGCCAATCAGGGTGAGAAGCAATGCAGTGTGGAATAGCAGCGGGAGAACTACCTGAAGCATTATATATCATTCATTTGAAATGAAGATATTTATACATGAATTTTATAGCAATATAATTTATTCTGAAATAATTATGTCACTTCCAAAGTGATAATTGTGATAGCAGGATTGGAGGTAAGAAAGTGAAAAAACATTTCTGTGTGGCTGCAAGAAAGTTTATTCTGAAAAAGGAATACTGGAAAAAACCTTCCTATGTAGAGTAGACCTAACAGATTTTTTTTACCTCCAGGCAGTCCTTTTAAATTAGGACTTTATCTTTTGACAATTTAATCTGTATTTGCTGAACACAGACAACTATATATGTAACCACAGCTTCTGCAATATCTGCCCAAAGTTTCACTTCACATTGTTAAAACCAGCAGGAAATACAGCCTTAAAAAAAGCCAAATAAATTTCACGGTTACTTAAGATAGTAATAAATTCTTTAAATTATAATCCCTAAATCTGCTAAACTCCTCATTTTAGTCTACACTCAGAAGTTATATCAGTATGTCATTTCCCGTGAGTACATACCTACATCAATCAGGGGTGTCAACCCACATAGCTATGCCAACAAAACCCTCAGTAAATGCAGCCATGTTGACAGAAGAGTGCTTCTGTGCTAATGTGCTGTTCGGGAAGGTGGTGTTCCTACACTGACAGAAAAACCACATCTGTCAGCATAGGTTGTGTCTACACTGACAATCTATGATTGGCACAGCTAGTTCTCTCGGGAATGAAAAAAATCCAACGTAATGCCAGCATAGAGAGCACTAGAAACATTCTTCTGCCGACCTAGCTACCACCTGCTGGGAAGTGGATTAACTACAGCAATGGGAGAACTCCTGTAGTGAGAGCATCTACACTGAAGCACTACAGAGGTGCAGCTGTGGATGTTTCACACCCTTGATGTTTGTATCTGGGTTGACCTAATTTTTTAGTGTTGACCAGGCCTCCTACCGACTTTGTGGAGTCCTATTTAAGAACGGAAAGCTCTTATAGCCTGTTTCTATTCAAATACCAACTTTTAGGTGATGTTAAAGTTACTTCAGAGTCATTACATATCAGATACACGCACAACCAGATATGCATAACAAAGTGGTGTGAGGAGGAGGCTTGAATCAACATGAACTTATTTACGCAAGGCACACTCCTTCATGCACCACTTTCCTTTATGAAAATTTGGACAATAGAAGAGTTTTTAACACAAGTATCTAGGCTAAAGTTGATCTAATTTAAGGATCAATTCAGTTGATTCAGGAAAAGACCAGTTATTTGTCTAGAAAGTCTCTTTCCGTTAAACACCAAAGAGAATTACTAGAAATCAAGTTCAGACCTTTCACCTAAACCAGCTGTTTCACTGTCCTTAACTAGCTGAAAAGTATTACTTGAGAAGTAGCTATTAATAATGTCCCCACAACTAACTTCTAGGATTTTAGCCTAAATTAGATGGATCAGATTCAGGGAAAAATAATTAACCAAAGACTTGGGTACAATGTGGACAGCTCAGCTAGAATGCCTATTCCATGTTCAACTACAGTCAAAAAAGCAAATATTAGGACTGGAAAAGAATGGGACAGAAAAAATCGTAGACCTTCACATGGAATCCTGTGTTCAGTTCCGATCATACTATATCCAAAAAATTACAGCAAAAGTCAAAGGGGTTCAGAGAGAGGCAACTAAGATGATTAGAGGCATGAAGAGACTTCCATTGAGACAAAAAAGAATGGAGTTGCTTAGTCTAGAGAGGAGATTAACAAGAGAATGTCATATAAATATGCAAAATAATTAATGGTATACAGATGGTACATGGATGCTTGCTATTTATCTGAAAGGCAACAAATTTAAAAGTGATCAAAGGAAATACTTTACATGGTGAGCAATTAAACTGTGAAACTCATTGCCACAAGATGTATTGAGGTCAAGAATTTAGTAGGACTCAAAAATCATACCTCTATATAGCCAATGAGAGCATACATCCAACATTTACATTGCATAGGATAAACATTTTTGGAAGAGATATAAACACTGAATCTTAAGGGCATAAACCAACCACTAACTGATGGGATTCAAGATGAAGCTTCTCCTATGCAGGTTATTCCATAATTGTGGACATTTATTATTTAATTATGACATTTCTTCTACCATATTGTAGAATATCTGCTATTAAGCCACACACTGTCATAGAATATGTAGAATAGACATAGGATACTGGAGTGGCTGGACCACTGTTCTATTCTGATATTGCAGTTCCTCTGCTCAATTGATAATTGGACAGTGTACAAGAGGTAGTATATAAAACTACAGAAGAACTATTATGGCTAAAAGAGATCTGTAAAATAAAGACAGGTGAATTTTGTTCAATATAAAAATAATGACAAGTTGCCCGTGTATAATACCTTTCAGTTCAAGGCTCTCAAAGCACTTTGTAATGATCTGCTTGTGAAAGATTACAGTTTAGAGATGATCCCTCATAAGGGACAGTATTATGAATATAGTAATTTAGAGATGTGCCCTGGAAGCTTGTACAGCAGTTCACTGAAGAAGCTCTCCAGTTTGTTTTATTAAAAGTTTTATTCCTTCTTCATTCGCTGATTTGTTGTTTAATGAACCCCAAGATCATTACACACTTTACAATCACTCAAGTAAGCCTCACGATATCTGTTTGAAATGGGAAATGTAGACACCAATAAAATGCAGCAGCTGCCTAAGAAAGTATAGAAACACTACCCAATAATTCAGGACAGGAAGAATACTACTTCCAACTGAAAATGCATGGGGAATTTAGATAGACTGAATCAAATTATCTGAACTAGCATTTGGCCAAAGCACTGAGGGTAACACAGGCTAACTCCTATGAAAATGCCATAGCATCTTTAATGACCATATGCAGTCAGGACCTTGGTTTTCTATTTCTTCCAAAATATGGCACCTCCAGCAGCAAACTCTCCTTAATAACATGCAGTAGCATTGATTCAGTGCCCAGAACCACAGTAATCCAAGTGCCACTGATTGCTCAGTCCAGACATTGTGTTCTGGAAAAAAGAGATAGGATGAAGCAAATTTGCTCTCATTATAGAGAAAGTCCTTAATTTTCAACAGAAATTTACCTCTCCCCTAAATAAAGGACATGTTCAAATGTCACTATTTTTTTGTTACAAATTATTTACCCAACTACAATCGTATGAATGTGAGGTACTAGGAAAAACTATTATTGTACCCGTGGTTCTCAGTCTTTTCCATCTGTGACTCCCTTTTCCATACAGGACCCCTCTCCTCTGCCTTCCAGCTGGGATCTAGCGAAGACCCCCTTCCAATTGAGATATATCGGAAGGGCAGGGTGCTCATGACTCCTCGAGGTTGAGAACTCCTGAGTTTATACTAATTGATCCTGTGCTGGCTGGCCAGGAAAAGAACCACTAATCCCACCAACCGAAACAAGACAAGATTCTCTGTTACACTCTATTGCAGTGCAGAGCTCAGGCCAGGGTGCCGAGAACTCAGGACTGCTCCCATTTCTGCTACTGACTTTGTAATCTTGGCCAAGTCATTTAATCTCTCTATACAATAGCTTCACTATCTATAAAATGAGGATTATATTCACCTCACAGGAGTGCAGTGACACTTCTGAAGGCCTTGCTTTGCAGTCCTTAGATGGAGAGGCCCTACAGACATGCAAAATATTTTTATGCAGAAGAGGAGCCTAAGAGTTAACTTTTGGTGACCTGGGAAGCACTTGCATAAAAACACAAATTTTACTTCATTTTTAGCTTCCTGTGATTGTGTCTCTCGTATTTCCACACATGACCCAAATGTGTGCTAAGCACCCACAACTCAGTGGAAACTATGGATGTTCAGCTACACTTGGGATACGGCCCGCTTGTCTCATGTTTGGCCACTGGCCAGTTGAGAAATATGAGGTGAAAAGAAGGTGACCCTAGAATAAAGAGGGAGGCAGTATTCCATGACCAGGTGAAGCCTTTTGATGTATTTGTTTTAATTACTCGGATGGGTATCTGGGTTGCTAAAATGTTAAAGGGCTCCAAATTTCTTTGCCTTTCCTGTACATGCCACCTATGTATGCACAGAACTTTCTGCCCTCCTCCCCCCCATTCCCTACAAGGGCTAAATCTATTAAAAATATGCAGATGGATTGATTCTCTGCTATTTTATGTTCAAGGAAACAGTGATGCCAGAGTTACACTGGAGGTGTGGATATATCAGGTGCAGGCGAATTTAGGTTTATGTGGCAATGAGGAGTACCTCTGTTTGTCCAAAGAAGCTCTCAAATAATGGGAATCAACACAGACCCTCATTCAATAAAATAGAAATTGTCACCATTTTGCTGCGCTTCCGCCAGAGCAACATATGGCGGCACAGCTGACAAATATAATCTTTTCCCTTTTTTTTTTTTTTCATTTCACATGCACATTTCATTTTGTGGAATACTAAGACTTTACATAAATTGTCTGTTAACCCCTTGGTGTCATGGAATTCATTGCTTGTGATGCCTTGTGCTCTCAGACGTCTGAATCCTGGCATGTGGGGGTTAACCCAGTTGGAGAGTAAATGAGTGGTCCGAGGCCTTCAGCACATGGCCATCTGAATCTTTCAAGTTTCCATTATGAAAAGGTTGTTTTCTCCCCTTCCCCCATCATTTCCCTCTCCTCCCTCCTTTCCCTCCCCCCCATCCTTTTTTAGGCAAAGCTGTCTTTATTCTAGCAAAATTAAAGCATATTAACACATAACTGAACCATCTCGGTGTTCTGTCTGCAAGTGCCTTTCAGTTTCCTAAATAAGTCCTACATGGCTAGCTTCTGGCCACCCACAAAACACATTTGCCTCCACCTTGCCAGCACAGAAGTAAAACCTGCTTCACACAAACATATAATTTGCTTTCTGACAGTTTGCAAACGTGGGACTGCAACAAACAGTTGCTTTTAAAAGCTGAGAGCACCTGCACAAGCTGACAGGGGAAGGTTGGGTTTTAACTGCAAACTTCTGACACATTGTGCTATATCACACCACAATTTTTGCGGGGGGAAATACTACACAGAATAAAGTGCCTGATCCAATTTAATAAAACAAAGCACATCAGAGAACTATAAAAGAAAATTCATATAACCACATACCAAGTGCTCAACTCCACTTAAATTATCTTTTTAAAACCTCTCCACTTGCCTTTGCTAATAAAGCAAATCTACTGCACTAATGGAGATACAATACTTTCTGGCATGTAAAAACCTGAAGGTGCAAATTCATTATTCAAATGGCTTGCTTGAGGTAAATCATGTTTTTTTTTTCCCCCCAGTGCAAAACACATCCATACAAACTGTAGTCAGTGCCAAAATATTAGACATTGGCTGAAGGGATCGCTTTTCAGCAAAAAAATTTCTTGCTTAAGCCCTTAATTCTCACTTGAGCCCTTGTTTTGGAATTTGGCTTTTTGTTAGTTGACATATCCGGAACATTTCCTTTCTTTTTATGCTGTTCTTTTCACAGACTGATACTTTCAAATTATATCTAAGTAAATTGTCAGATCCATCTCCATGAAAAACTGTATTGTATTTTATTACATACTGTAAACAAAACCTTTGTGGGTGAAAGAGGCACATTATGTCTTTTACAAATCACCGCATTTTTCCAGATGCATGGTATGTTAGAAAACTGACACAAAAGATGTGAATTGACTTAACGAGCCGCCCGTATTTTCACCAAAATGTTCTGTTGATTCATTTGAATAAATTTGACCTTTCCTGTTTATTGCCTTCTTGCAGGGAGGGGTTGAGTGTGGAGGGAAATCAGTCCATAGCCAATCATTGTGATGACCACAAGTCCACTCAGGCACCTTGACAGCTGAATCACCATCTCACATCAAGAGATTTAGCCTCAGGCATCTGTCTGAGCCGACACACATTAGTTGGTCCTTTTTACACATTAAATATCTTTACAATTTTCATATTTTTGCTGTTTTTACACTCCTCGGCTCTGCTTTGTGCAGCAGTTGCAGAACAGGAAGCAAAGATACATACAGCACAATGCACACCATTAGCACTTCACAATTCTTTGTTGTCCCATATGCCAAAGAGGTTCAGGGGCAGTTTTTAACACTTTAAAAGAACCACATTTTAGTTAAAAACAGAAATAAACTTGTGACAAACTGACAAAAGCCTAGAAATTCAAAGGGCAGCCAGAACTCTGCCTTTCAGTCACACCATACTGAGGAAAAATGGGGGATGAGGTGAAGAGGGAAAGAGTCAGGACAGAGTTCCTCTAAACTTGAATTCCCCTGGCTTTTCTTGCTTTGTGGCTGGAGATTGTACTTTCCACATTTACAAGAAAATTAATTCAGGGGCGTCTATAAAATTCAAACTCGAGCCTGATTCTGCAATCCTTACTCACATGAGTCACACTTCCACGTATAGCACTCCCAACTGATTTCAGTGGTAGCCACTTCAATAAAGCTACTTGTGTCAGGAAATATTACTCCATCAAGTAAGAATAGCGTAGAACTGAAATCGTTTTATTTGAAAGACCAGAAGGACTCCTCCTGAGCCATTGTCACATGTAAGGCAAGATGGTGGGAGCCCTACAAACTACGTATTGGTAGTGATATATTTATCAACATAAGGGCTCGAGGAGGTTTTAAATTTAACCAAGGATTCATTTAACAACCTCTTTTCATTTTAAAATGACAGCTAGCTAAAAAAATTAATTGAACAACCACAGTAAGACTTTTTGAGAACTCTTTTTTTTTTAATTTCAAGTGGTTTTGTTGAATTAATAGTTGAGTTAATAAATAATAATAATTGAGTTGTTTAGGCACAAAACTGTATCTTAGATCTTTAAACATCTGGTGTTGGCTACTGTTCTAGGCAGGATACTGGACGTGGTGGACCATTAGTCTGATGCAGTATGGCAATTTCTATGTTGTAAGTTTGACTCTTACTCATCAGTGCCACGGGGATGGGAACCATCAATACAGTGTCAAAACTCACTGTCCCAGCAGAGGGTAGTTAACAAGTCAGCCTCTAGCATCTTTCATCAGCCGAGTTAGAGCCAAAGTACACAAGAAAGGAAAATGTCAGCCCTCTTGGATATGGGCTGGATTGCTAAGATTTGTGTATCGGGAGTAGGAAATCAGTAGCCAGAATAAAGAGATGGTTGAAATCCCTAAGACATCAATGTGGCCTGGTAGAACTCCCTAATCATTATCTTAAGGTTCTTCTGAAATTCAGCTTTGAATAAGTCCTTCACTGAAACTTGGCCAAAATTCAGATATTTATTCAGCTGGATATTTTTCCTGTTCACATTTATATCTTTTCCAGTCTGGGAACTCCCACCCCAAAATTCATTGTAATTATGATTAAAGGATTTTGGGCAAAGAAAAACTATGAAAAAATAGTTTGTGGTTGGCCAGAATGTTTCACTTTTGACTTTTGTTTTTTGTTTTGAGCTGCATTATAATATGTTGTATAACACACAATTTAAAAAATGATTAACAAAAAATAATTTTCAAAAGCAAATGATTTCATTCCAAAAATGTTGAAATAGGCAATTTTCATCACTGCCTGAACTTTTTTCCAGTTTTCTTTTGAAACAAAATTCCAGTCAATGGCACTTTTCAGTGCCAATAGAACCATATATTTTCAATGGCAGATAGCTCTAACTTTCTTCAATCAGCTTTAGTTGTAGGTTGCCCTTATAGTCATCCCTCTCCCCAACTTTAATAGCAACATCATCCAACTGGTGCAGGATCGAGTCTTCATGGGCCCTTTCACTGCGCATGCCACACTGCCTAGGTCTGAAAGAAACTAGATGTTTCTTGGATCTTTCTGGTCCTTAATATTTTAAGTATCACATTTACAATATGTTACTTTACCTCCTACCTAGAAGTTTCAGCATACATGGTTTCTTTACTTGCTGATACAGTTACATCACAAATAAACTAGAGGAATTTGGGGTACCGAGTGTGATATGACCCTCACTTGGAGCTTCTGCAGGAGCAACAGACATATAGACTAGAGGGGTACTTGAAGCAGAAACATTTTAGGATCTTAACTAGATCATTAACTAGATTAACTAGGTCATTAACTAGAAAGTCAATTTTAGGGTCAGGAAGGAATTTGCTCGAGGGTATACTGACAGACTGTGAGATTTAGGCTGGGAGAAATGGTCATGCTTCTATGGACCATGGAGTAGGGGTTGTGAGAGAAGATCTGATACAAGTTTCTTCAACAGCAGGAAGCAGACACTGTTGAATCTCTGTCCTCTAAATTTCTATGTTTCAATGTCCAACTTTTTACAGGCCTGGAGAACGGAAGCCCAAGCCCCTGTTCAGCCATGCAGTGTTGCAGCTTTCGAATGATTAAACATATGGTAAGTTTATAATATGTAAAGCTGCCAAAGTGGCATTATGAAAGCTAATATGGAGCTACAATGTTATACATATATTCTCACTGAAAGCACATCTCCAGAACAGGTCAAAGTGATACTACCAAGGCTGACAGATTCAAGATTTAACTCAGTTTAAGAAAATAATGTTTTAGAAGGAAATGTTTTTTTAATCTTGAATAAAGTATCTGAGCCACCGAGAACAAAGGCTGTAACAGATAACATGATATCTTCTCAGTTTTGCTAGGTGCCTGCCAGATACAAACACAGGGTACCAGTTTTGTTTGAGACTGATCACGGACTCACATACTTACACAAGGTGTTAAATTTACCCCTGTGCAGTGGGCCAGCTCAAGTTATATTGAATTACACAAAACAGGGCATAAGTAGAACTTAAATTGTTCATAGGCCATGTGTTGACCATATGTTTCACTCAAGATGGAGAGTAGATTTATGCATTGTACCATCCATTTATATTGGTGTTGGAAAACCAAAGATGGGAGGATTTAGTCTTAATCTGAAACTGTGTCCATTTAAAAAAGTTGTTCATTATTTAAATTTCTGATGCAAAGGGACACTAAAATTCCAAACTCTGGATGAAAATCTAAGCAAAATGTGTCAACATTCCCTGCTGCTTCCCTTTGGCCCTGCAGCAACAGGAATTTAGGAACAACCACCAAAATAAAAAAAGATATATTATACTTCGATGTAAGATCAGTTACCATTATGGAACAGATTGTGGCTCTTCAGCCACTGGCTGCACTGGAGAGGCACAAAAGGAAGGCTCTTGACCACCAGTGCTGGACAAGGCCCATACTAGCCCTCTGTGAGCCTGGCAAAATGGTCTCTGATTTGGTCCCAACAAATAATATTTTTAAAATCTGGCAAATATCCACACAATTTTCTGCAGAAGCAGACAACTTCCTGAGATTTTTTCAATGTAAGATTTACTGACGTTCATGCTGTCATCACTGTGGCACACCAAATATTTCCTTCTAACCTCACTAACGTGGAACTCTAATGCTACTCAGGATTATCTTCTGAGTTTCCTTGGGCTCTACTCATCAGAAATTCTCTCTCTACACAGAAGGCTGCACAGACTTTTTTTTTCTGAAAATTGGGAATCTCTTTCTGTAAATCTCAGTGCTTGGTGGCTCTAATGGCGATTCTGAGCAACTGAGATTCTGTGGAGTTCTGATAGACCTACACAACTCAAATTATGGTTTACTGCTTTTCTTTCTCTATTAGCATCTGATTATCATTGTCAATGAGTACATTAATGTCTACCACCAACCAGTTATACAAAGCTTACAGATTAATGTTCATTAAAATAATAAGATGAACAAATCTTAACAAGGGATGACCAAAATTTTCTGAATTTCATTTTTCAATGCATTTTTTCATTGAAATTTCCATTTTCAATGTAAAAACTTGGGGAACCTGCTCAGATTGTATCTGTTCCCCCAGTTAAATGAAACCTATTTCCCCTGCCAACCATCTTGTCAAAAACAACATTAAATTTTGCCTGATAGTATGATCACAAAATCATATAAAAATTAAACCAGTTCAGAAAAGAAAAGAGCTTCATTTTTGTAGTAAATAACATTGATATATTGCATTTCATAGGTCTCATGAAAAAATAACTTGGGCAAAATTTTAAAAAATATCTAGTGCAAGATATGGTATCTGTACAGTATAAGAGAACTTTAAAAATCCTATAGCTCTAAAAATATTTAAAGCAGGAAAGCCTGAATTATCTATAAAAGCTTTCAATAAAAAGTGCACAGGACATTGTCAACAACTCTGCTATAGATGTTGTGATGCCCATTTTAAGTTTCACCTATTTCACGTATATCCATCTATTACAAAGGGGGGACGAAGTGAGTTAACATCCAGAGGTGAAAGAAGCACCAGAAATTCATGTCTCGTTTATATTCACAGACTAAGTGAAGCCTGAGCAATGGCAGTGCAAGTTTCTCCACACTGCCCACCAGGGACCACCACCAAGGGTAATTTAATTTCCATGCCTATTCAATCCTCTGTCTGTCTGCTGACATTGCCAATAAGGATACTGTACTTATTTATCTATCTTAGGCATTTGTAAAACACCCATCACTGCAGGATCAGGAGTTGGGGCAGCAATTAATACCAGGTAGGAGCTCAGTGGTTGGGATACAGATGCTTGTTGATTAGCAGCTAGACAGAGACCACCCGCACATTTCAGATCAGTCACTAACCAAGCATCCAAATGGTTGATCTTTTGGCCACACCAACCTCAGACAGATTTGAACAGGAGGCTTAAAAGTGGTGGACTCAATGTGTTCTTATCAGTCCGCCTGAGCCATCCACTCACCTTATCTGGTTTTTTTTTTAATTATATATCTGCCCAAGGATAGTCCAGAAATCCAAAAGAGCAATATAATCATTAGAATACAGCAATTCACTCTTTATTCTGATGTTAAAGGTTATCTTAGCAAATGCATATTGAAGCTAACCAATAAGAAAAAAAAATTCAGTGCATATGAAAAGGGGTGACTCCCTCCCCCTCACTGTGCCTAAATACCCCTCCCCCCCCCTTTTTTTTTTTTGTAAAACAGTTGAGCTGTTAAGTTCTATGCTGAGGCACGTATGCACTTTGGAAAGGTAATTTGAAAGCGAGTTGAGCCATGACAAATAGGGACAGCTGGCCTAATTGAATCATTTGATCTAAGACAGCTCAACTTGGTTATCTTCACTGCAGCCCACATTGATATTAGTGAGTGAATCATTAGCCATGAAATCATGTCGACTTTGCCGACTGCAGTGTTCTTGACATGACAGGGAACGCAGTCTGCCTTTCATTATAGCACCAATGAGTTCTTCAGTCTGTCATGAAGGGGGAAAAAATGGGGGTGTCTTGGAAAACTTTTAGGCTCAGCAACAGAAAGTAATTTGCTCCAGCATACATCATATAGCAGTAAAAAGAAAGACAATCTGAGCTGCTACAAAAGTATTTGCTAGCCACAGCAGACAGTATGACACCTAGTCTTGTTGTTCTGACTATATATTCAGCTTTCTATTGAATACACAGTCTGCTGCTGGAATACAAGTATGTAATTTAATTGGTCTTGTTTAGTTTTGTTGGAAAATAGAGCCTGATGTTAGCCAAACACTTGCATACTTTATATATTCAACTATTTTTGCAAGGGTTATTTATATGAAAAATGTCTGTCATAACTCATTTTTATGTTAATTAATATAAGCCTAGAGTCATGGCTTTTGCATTTGGTCTGCTATTTTTGGCTTTTCAAAAACGAACAGGACTGCTTCTAACATAATTCCTAGTTAACCTATTCTAGCACAAAAATAAGACCCTTAATAACTTTACAAACCTCTCGGAAGTATTTAAGAAGGAATCTCATACCTTTAAAATGTTTCTTGATTTGCATGTCAATGGCTGATTCTGCTGCCCATTCCACAGAAATTTTGCTATTGATAAACAATGGAAACAGAGTCAGACCTCACATTCCCTTAACAGACATAAGTGGACAAAATAGCCACAGGGTTCAAATCAGACCGTCATTGGCAAAAACTGGCAGACATAATTTGGGCAAATCTATGAGCTGGATGAAATTTGGATA
Organism: Mesoclemmys tuberculata; assembly: GCA_007922155.1. Classification (NCBI taxonomy): domain Eukaryota; kingdom Metazoa; phylum Chordata; order Testudines; family Chelidae; genus Mesoclemmys; species Mesoclemmys tuberculata. The sequence continues at coordinate 75,417,635 of ML675601.1, forward strand.
ACATCCAATTAAGGAACAGTGACAGTGGCAGATTTTCACAAGTCAAAAAGATTTGCCAGCTTGGGATGGGGACAAGCCTTAGACCTCAGAAAAGAGAGTTAATATTGTGACATCTTGCTGAGGATACCCAGAACTGTGAGCCGCTGTGTTACCGCTCTGCCTCAGCAGGGAGCTTTGCCACTGCTAAGCTGTGTGTCAGTCCCCTTACACACCATCTTTTCTGCCTTACCAGCAAACTCTCTCTCTCTGCAACGTCCAGTTCCTCTCACAGAAGTTAAGTTTGCTGCCTCCAAAAAGACAGTGTACAAACCTGCCTCTTAGGTTTACTGATAACTCTCCCTCCACTGTTAATACACAGCACTGAGATAGTTTTGTAATAAAACAAGAACATTTATTAATAAAGAACAGAGATTTATGTGATATTAGGCAAAAAAATCAATGAGTTTTGTTTCAAACAAAACAAATCAGAATGCTTTCTAGTGCCTAAAACAATTCCAGCAAGTTGCAATCTTTGTCTAACCACATTTCTCACTTACATGATGTTTCCAGCAGCTCATGCTTTTTAAGCCAAGGAAAACCAGATTTCATAGGCTCAAACGGTGCTGGTCCCTTTATGTCTTCTAAGAGATAGATAGCTCAAATGTCTTTTTTGCTCTCCTTATAATACTCAAGGTCCATTGTCTCTGCCTCAAGAGCCAGGAGGTTTTCCTGTGGTGCAGATTCTGTCCCTCAGCGTGATTGTTGAAGGGTCTTCTTCCCTGCTCATTTAGCTTATGGCTTTGTGTACCTGATATATAAATTGTTCTTGCCTATAACTAATCTGGTCAGACAGGTGACTGCACTCCTTTGTCTAGGGCAGGCTGATTTTATGCTCTGCCTCCCAAACACATTTTAAGAACATATTTCTAGCACTCATTTATAAACTCATTGCGCACAACCCGCACATACATCACACAATAATTTTCAGGACTAGTGTCTCACCATTTTACATACAATACCACATGTGACATGTTTGGGATATATATTACAGCCATAGCATGTTGGGGCAATGAGTATGTCAGGCCTGATGTGAATTACAGTATGTGGAACCCTCTGCCATTTGGCATTGAAGGACTCCTGGGGTCACCAGCAAAACTTACCTCAATAACGGTCTAAAAAGAGTCTGTGTAAGCTGTCAGAAAAAGCAGGGACAGCAGCTAAAAAGAGAAGTAGATGCAAGATGCAGAAGGTTTGTAAATCAAAAATAAGTATTGTAAAGAGGAGTTGAAAGTCGTATAATGGACTCAAATGGGTTATTTTAATCAATTATTGTCTTACATATGCATATGGATCTAAGGAATGAGTTCAGAGACTTAATTGCAAGAACTTGTAACCATAGGTATTTATTAACTTGGTAAATACAGAATTTCCAACCCCAGATGTGGAGTGACAGTCTATGCCATTGGGATGTGGCGGAGATAGTTATTTACCAGAAGAGGAGAACCTTGCCAGCTTTACTTTTCTAGAGATGAAAATATAACAGCAGCAGCAAACAGTTTGATGCTCATAAATATACACACCAAGTGACCAGTTACCTATACTAACTTGTCATTATATTGAGCGATTATCCAACAGTGTGATTGACTATCAGAGCTTCATTGGCACTGGCTTTATGTGTTTGTGGCATAAGCAAAGAATTTTATGTAGGTTACCACAGATGAGTACCAATAGAACCTTCATAACACATCATATCCCACTTTTCTGTCTATGCCACATGTGTTACAGAAGGCTCAGTTAGAAATGTTTTATCAGTTCTAAAACATTTTCCTAGCATTTTTATACCTTTTAGCCTGTAAAGCCACGTTCCTTTAGTAGTGTGAGCAAAACTCTTAAATTTCTGAAGGAAAGAAAAAGAGTAACTAATACATTTCAGAAACCTCGAAAAATGGCCTAAGATACTGTCTCTAAAAATAATGTTGTCAGGAATGTGTGGCTTGATTTCTTCATATCTTCCAGAGTGATCTACCCAGCAGTCTTGTACTTTTGGAAAGAAGTCCTGACTTTCTAGTGATATAGAAAGCACATTTCTACCCTTGACTGGTCACGATACTGGACTTTAAACCAGTCACTGGTTCATGACTGAATATCTCCCATTTTGAACCCTGAAGAGTGTACTTTGTGGGGAGAAATTTCAAATTTGAGAGGAAACATTCCCCTCACAGTCTGTTTTAAATTGCCTGCTGAGAGGGGTGTGTGTGTGTGTGGGTGTGTGCGCACGTGCGTCAGTCATTATTGTCAACTCCAAGGATTCAAGAAACATAAGTCAGGCCCTAAAAATGTCCAAACCGGCTTAAAAATAATACATGTTTGGTCCCAGAGGATATACTTGAGTCATATTTTCAGGCTTTTCTCTGTCACCAAGAGGACAAGACTCTTGCTTATTTTTAAATGAAAGTTGAAATTCTCATGTATTCATATGACTCCAGCTGGGGCTGTAAGACAAGCCCCAAATAATGCAAGACTGGCAATAAAACCATGAAAATCTGTTTACATATAGATATCTAAACACAGCCATACAAGAATTCAGCATGTATGATTTTTATGCTTGTGGTATACACTGGAAAATATCCATATAGTGTTATTATTGATCATGTTTATTACAGTAGTACTTGGAGAACAACCAAGAATGGGGCCCCTTTGTGATGGACACTGTACAAATAGAGTAATGGACAGTCACTGCTCTGAAGAGCTTAACACCCACAACCCCACTGATCAGTAAGAAGAACTGAGCAACATTTTTTGTACAAAAACCTTTGTTTGGTGAATAAGGTAGATTTGGTGACACCAAAATGTTTTGTGTATGTCTCAGTTTCACTGAATTGTTTCAGGTGAGGGGGAAAAGAAACCTTTAAAAAAAATCCTCTCCCCCAAAATCAAAATGTTTTGTTCAGAAATGAAACTTTTTTTTTTGAATTCAAATAACTTTTGTTTCAAAATGTCCTTTCATTTTTTTTTTAATATTTTAAAAAATTAAGGGTGGTCAAAATGAAATTAAATGTTTATTTTGTCTAAATGAAATCCTTCTCTTTAAATGAAGCTTTTTTTGGTTTGTTTTAATTTTTTATTTGACAGATTTTGGAACATTTTTTTTTAATTTGATCTGAAGTCATTTCCCTCCCTTCCCCCACAATTTTCTGGAATTGACTGAGAACTGACAGAGAACTGCTATTCATCTAGCTCTGCTGGTAAGTCTTACCACATTGAGTTATTTGCTCTTTGTCAGATGCTTTGCAATGCTATTTTCTGACTGAAGCAGCTATATTTCACATGGTCCCATGCTCCAAGACTGTTACAACAGTGGTATAAGATCTATCCTTTTACCGTAATATTCTTTTCCCTATTATTTTTAAGTGAAAAGGGGGCCAAATTTTGAGTTGGTGTAAATTGGTGTACATTTCAATGATTTCACCGGGTTCTGGTCTATGGTATTTGTATCAATTGTATCAATTAGTCCAGGGGTTCTAAAATTTTTTCCTGGGACCCCCTTTGCAAATGTTTCAGGCTGTGATGACCCCCACAGAAAAGTGTTGATGTTCCCCCAGGCTATTCCACCTATCACCCCATGCCATGCCACTCTTACTTCTGTGCTGTTGCTGTGCGTGGCGCTGCCTTCAAAGCACCTAGCCAGCAGCTTCTGCTCTCCGGCCACTCAGCTGTGAAAAGCTCTGGCTGTCAGTCATGCACAGGACTGATAGCCACAGCCATGGCATGTGCGAGGAGTGACAGGTCGCAACCCCCCATAATAACCATGAGACCCCTTGAGGGTTCCCGACCCCCAGTTTGAGAACCCCTGAATTTGTCCATTTCTGCTAGCTACAACTCCTGATTAATTATTACCAATATACAAATGAAAACATGCCACACTAGAGTAAAATATAAAGTGTATTTGTACTTAACACAATTTATCCAGCTCCACATTCTTTCATCGAATCATAGAAGGTTAGGGTTGGAAGGGCTCTGAGGAGGTCATCTAGTCCAACCACCTGCTCAGAGCAGGACCAACCCCAACTAAATCATCCTAGCCAGGACTTTGTCAAGTCAGACCTTAAAATCCTCTAAAGATGGAGATTCCACCTCCTCCCTAAGAACCCATTTCAGTGCTTTACCACCCTCCTAGTAAAAATGTTTTTCCTAATATCCAACCCACACCTCCCCCACTGCAACTTGAGACCATTGCTCCTTATTTTGTCATCTGCCACCACTAAGAACAGCCTAGAGTTCCATCCTCCCTGAAACCCCCCATTAGGTAGCTGAAGACTGCTAATGATATGGTGTCAACTTTCTGCCCAAATTACTTTTAAAGTAACGGATACTGGGGTTGTGTGGGATTATAACTTTTTAAGTAAAAAAAATATAGTCCAAACTGATACAAATTTATTCTGTGAAACATTCCCATTTTCAGCAAGATTCATTAAAGCTACTAGTTTAAAAATAACGAGCAATTTATATACATTAGTTATAGGTTTCTGGCTGTTTTACCGTCTGGTTCAAAGTTCACAATAACTCACGCAGCTAAGCAAAAAATAGACAATACCATCTATCTAACAGAAACAATTTGCTTTAAAACATGATTTGTGTTTCTCTTTAGCTGAACCTCTAGTTTTCCATACCTTTCTCTCCTGCTTTACCTATCAGTTTACTTTCTTTTCTTCAAAGTTGCCTAGAAGGTACAGAATCTCCATCTCCGAGGTGTCCCTTACAAGATTCTCACAGACAAAATGTCTTCCCCATTTCTGCTCCTTTATCAGCCCTGGGGTTTAAAGGACAACCCATAAAGCTTAGTGAGTTTAGGGATCTTATTTAAAAAGTTAACTTCTTTCAAAAATTACAGACAACACAGCTCCAATATCCTGAATCTTCCAATTTTCTCTAATGTAAAAAGTTCATTTTAATATTGCTAAATGTATACAACTAGGAACAAAGAAAGAAGGCCATACTTATATGATGGGGGACTCTGTCCTGGGAAGCAATGACTCTGAAAAAGATTTGGGGGTCTTGGTGGAAAATCAGCTGACCATGAGCTCCCAGTGGCCAAAAGGGCTAATGCGATCCTCAGATGCATAAACAGAGGAGACTCAATTAGGAGTAGAGAGGATATTTTACCTCTCCATTTGATACTGGTGTTAGTACTATGTCCAGTTTGGCTGTCCACAATTCAAGAAGATGTTGATAAATTGGGGAAGAGCCATGAGAATGATTAAAGGATGAGAAAACATGCCTTATAGACTCAAAGAGCTCAACCTATTTAGCTGAACAGAGAGAAGGTTAAGACGTGACTTGTCTGTAAGTGTGTACATAGGAAACAAATATTTAACAATGGGCTCTTTAATCTAGCAGAGAAAAATATATCATAATCCAATGGCTGGAAGTTGAAAACAGGCAAATTCAGACTAGAAATAAGGGTCAATTTTAACAGTGAGTAATTAACCACTGGAACAACTTACCAAAGGTAATGATGGATTCTCCCTCACTGACAATTTTTAAATCAAGATTGGATGTTTTTCCAAGAGATATGCTTTAGGAATTCTTTTGTGGAAGTTTTATGGTCTGTATTATACAGGAGGTCAGACCAGATGGTCTAGTGGTCCACTCTAGCCTTGAAATCTATGAAGTGTGCAAGGTTTATTTAGGACTTAACAGATCTGAGTGCTAGCTGTCTTAGATCAGCTTGATTGAACAGCTTGTTTCAGTCTGAAATATAGCAACGTAATGTCTTTATTCATTGATGAATTTGAGCACCACAGTGTTAATCACTCTCAGTACTTTATGCAGGCTCGCCAACACCAATTCCGGGACCCAGGGCAGAACAATCGATGGTTCCCAACCCCCTAGAAAGAGATGGCTGAGGCTTACAACCATGGGAGACAAGTGAAGTTTCCCCTAGGGAAGGTTTGCTCCCCATACTGCTTCTTCTGACCAGGGCTCCACCCCCACTTCACCCCAGGTCCCACCTCCT